>JAVHYY010000276.1:375000-502500 GCA_035221665.1 Okamejei kenojei | reverse complement strand
CATCATTCCTTCTCTCCGGAGATGCTGCCTGTCCCGCTGAGTTACTCCAGAATTGTGTGTGTGCGAGAGTTACTCCAGCATTGTTCATGTGTGTGTGTGAGTTACTCCAGCATTGTGTGTGTGTGTATGTGTGTGTGTGTGTGTGTGTGTGTGTGTGTGTTACCCCAGCATTTTGTGTGTGTGTGTGAGAGAGTTACCCCAGCATTGTGTGTGTGTGAATCATGAATTGCCAAGACACAAGGCACTGTCGATACAAATAATGTCATACACAAGAAAGGGCAGATGCTAGTTGAAAGAAGTGAACACATGGGGCTGGAGAAATTTGGAAATGTCATCCCGTCACCCATTCCTTCTCTCCAGAGATGCTGCCTGCCCGCTGAGTTAAAAGAGTTCCCACGGTAGACTCACGAATCACTAAGGTAAACGCACGGGCCACCACGTTATAAACGAGTTTAAAAAGTTTCAATTTTTAACATGAACTGTAAATTTGACTCGTGGAAAAAATCAAACAAGTTTGATTTTATTCACGAGTTACCAAGTTTCACGGGTACCTGCCGTTACCACCACGAGTCGCTAAGTTGCTCGCAAGAGTTCCGACGTTCCCGCTACGTTTAGTGTACGTGATTACCGCGAGTGACAACTCTGGGTCACTCGTGGGTCAACTCGCACCGTGAGACAGGGGTTTTGGCGGGACGTTGAGCCTACCTGTTCCAGCTCCAGATGGTAGATTTGTTCCATGTATGTGAACAATTTTCGTTCCCTCTGCGGACTGGGGCGTCGTTTCCTTTACGGACGGGATTTTCGTTCCAGATATTGACGGGAGTTTCGTTCCCTTTACGGATGGGATTAGGACGGGAGTTTGCGTTTCCGTTTCAGGTGCGGACAGCGCTGTCGTGCCTTGTTCTAACGGGATATGGATAGAAGGAAGATTTGCAGTGAAGATCTCAACCTCGCACAGGGTCAAGATTTTATCCTGTCCCGGCAAGAAGATGTTCACATATCGACCAACAAGTCCATCGCAATTGAAGGTAAGTGTTGTCAAAGCAACTGAATCAACGGTTCCACAGCTGAAAGAGATGATTGAAAGTGAGACTCCGCTACCTCAATCACTACGGAGGGGAAAGCGTTTGTTATAGTCGGCCTGTGCTGGTTAACTGATGACATGTGCATGGGATGTAGCGGGTTCCCATGGCTACTCCGGCGTCCTCCCCACTGCTATTTCCTTTCTTCGCTACCTGATGTACCCGCATGCTAACTTTCAATAACTGATGCACAAGGACACAGATATCTCGTTGCACATCCCCGTTTCCTATTCTCGCACCGTTCCGGTAATAATCTGCATTTTTGTTCTTGCCATCGCATTGGATAACCTCACATTCATCCACATTATACTGCAAATGTTGTGCATTTGCCCACTCATTCAACATATTCATGTCATCCTGCAGCCTCAAAGCACCCTCCCGGCCGCTCACACTTTCCCCAGCTTTGTGTCATCCGCAAACCTGGAGATGTAACATTTAATAGTAAGATTAAATGAGAACTTACCAGTTCGAAGTTTGATCTGTATTTTATTAGGAGTTACGATGAGGGATTTCGTGAAGACCCCGTCCAGCACGCATGCGCGACATTCTTCAAAGCAGCGGTGTGGATTCACAGAAAAACACAACGATTGAAATAAATATAGTAAAGAAAAAATAAGAACTTAATTACCAGTTGATCTGTATAATAGAGGGTGGGAGCGGAGGGCACGTAATCCCTCATCATAACTCCTCATAAAATACAGATCAAACTTCGAACTGGTCAGTTCTCATTTAATCTTACTATTTTATTTCGGAGTCACGTGAGTGACTACGTGAAGACTTCAACGCTCTGTGATTCCGAACCGTGTACCAGCTCATGCTTCACTCACTGTCTGAAGACCTTAGAGGGAGGAAGTATGTTATTACAATCAACAATAACCTGTTTGTGAACAAAAAACAGAGAGCTCCCCCGGGCTTAAATTAAATATTATCTGCAGACTCTAAAATTCTGTCTGCAAATGTAGCAGGTTCCGCCAGCGGCTTATTATAAAACCTTTGGAAAGTTCTTTCCGAGGACCATCCTGCTCTGGCCAGAATATGGTCCATAGGCACGTCCATTCGCCTAGCTGCTGACGTAGATGCAGCCCTGGTGGAGTGAGACTTGTAAACATTAGTATTGACTCTCGTGGACGTAAGCACCTGCTTGAGCCACCTTGAAATGGTTTGGCTCGTCACCTGACCATGAGGCTTCTTGTGGCTTATCCATAAAGCTTTTTCTCTCCCTCTTAAGTTTTATGCTGTGTCTATGTAATTGGTGAGATGGGTCTTGCACACAGCCGTGGGTCCGATGAATATGCCCGGAACTCCATGACTGGAGGCGTGGTACCTGGTCTAGTTTGTTTGACCAGTCCCTGAATATGGAATGTAAAACAGTCCAATGACTCTGTCATGCTGTCCAGCCTCAGAAGGTGGAGGGACTGTACCCTTTGAGCTGTCACTCGTGCCATGAGCATGACGGATTTCAGAGTAAGTTGTACCAGCATGAGTGCCCTGGGTGGTGGCAATCCCCTAAGGTACGTCAGCACAATGCTGACATCCCAGATCTGAGTGTACCTTGGTCTCGGGGAATTAGTGTTAAAAATTCCCCTCATGATTTTCACCACTAGTGGATGGGACCCCAAAGCCTGTTGTCCTGCTGCTGGAACCAAATAAGCTGACAACGCACTCCTGGCTGTATTTATGGCGCTGTAGCTGAGTCCTTCCCGATGTAATCCAACCAGGAATTCCACAACACTGGTGGCTGTAGCTGTTGAGTAGGTAATTCCTGTTTTGGAGCAATACCGTTCCCATTTTCTTATGTTGGTCAGGTATTGTCTCCTGGTGGACTCCCGGTGGGATGCGGTCATCATGTTGATGGCGACCTCAGACAGTCCCAGGCCCAGTAGAGGTCTTTTTAGAATCTGCAAGCCAGGAGATTGACTCTGTCATGGCACGGGTGACTAATGCCTGACACTGGGTGGATTAATAATTCTGGACTGCTGGGGAATTCCAACGGTGTTTCGACAGCCATGTCGAGGGCCACTGGGAACCATGGCTGTGTAGGCCAGTCGGGTATTATCAAGATTCCTGAAGCGGAATCCAATTGAATCTTGCGTAATACCCGACTGATGAGGCAGAAGGGAGGAAAAGCATAAAAGAACATTTTCCCCCAATGCAGCGTGAATGCATCAACTGCTGCTGCCTCAGGGTCTGGTTCCCAAGCGACATACGTTGGTACCTGGTGATTCAGCCTGGATGCAAATAGATCGATATCTGGTGTGCCATATTGCTTTGTAATTTCAGCAAATACTTTGGGATTTAACATCCATTCGATGTTATCGTTAAATTGGCATGACCTGGTGTCTGCCACTGTATTTTGCTTACCTGGTAGGTAAGTTGCTGATAACTAAATATGTCTTTTGACACACCATTGCCAGATTAGGTTGACCAAATTGTCACACGATATCGACTTTACACCACCGATGTGGTTGATATAAGCCACCACTGTGGTATTATCTAATTGCAACTGGACATGTGCATGATGCGTATTAGATGAATATGCTTTTAAACCATAAAACGTACCCAACATTTCTAAGTAGTTGATACCCAGTGTCTGTAGGCAGGATGATTCAGAATTAGTCCATCTGCCCCCTGTGCTGGATTGCATGTTAGTTGCTCCCCAGCCCAAAGCACTGGCATCCGTTTGAATGGTTAATACTGGGTTGGTGATTTTTTTTGGGACTGGAACTGAGCCTAATGTTCCTTGTCCACCATTGTAACTCTGGAATGGATTCAGCAGTTAAATTCATAGCTCGGTCAAAGTGACCTGATTTTTGCTTTAGTGCGTGCACTTTTGCTCTTTGTAAATTTTGATAGTGCAAAGGCCCAAATTGTACAGCTGGAAAATTTGCTACCATTTTATCAATAACACTAGCTACCTGCTGTATGGTTGGCTGATGATTATCCATTAGTTCGTTGCATGATAGTTCCAATTCTGATGCTTTCCCCTTCGGCAGAGTTACAATCATGCGAACAGTGTCAATTGTAAATCCAAGATCGTCTATGGTAGTGCACGGTGTAAAATTGGATTTATCTGGATGTATGACAAACCCCAAAGTTCCAAACAAACGTTTGGTGGCTGCTACTGTCAAAATAGCTGTCTCCAAGGTTTTCCCTACTATTAAAATGTCGTCTAAGTACGCCATGACTATATGCTTTTGTTTCCTCAATAATGCCAAGGCGGGTTTTAAGATTTTAGTGAACAAACTTGGAGCGGAGGTTAGCCCATTTGGTAAGGCTTTAAATTGTCATAGCTGTTTCATCCAGATAAACTTTAAGTATTTACAATGCTCCTTGTGAATGGGTACTGAGTAGTAGGCATCTTTTAAATCAATGCTTGCTAGAAAGTACCCTCTAGAAATCAATAGTCTGGCTGTTTCAAAAGTTTCCATCTTGAAATGTATATACTTAACAGAATCGTTTAAAGTAGTTAAGTCAATGATGATGCGAAATCTACCATATTTTTTAGTTTTAGTGAAAATATTAGGCACAACTTCCAAAGGTTCATGTTTGTTCTTTCAATGACACCTTTTGCTAGTAGCCTCATCAGTTCAGCTTGACCCTCTTGTTTCTCTTTGACTGAGAGGGTGAATACCCTTTGGGGTATATGCTGAACTGGCGGCATGTTTTCATGAACAAAGTGAATTTTATAGCCATGAATGCTGCTGAGTATATACTTGTCATTAGTGATGGATTCCCATGCATCCAAAAACAAGTGCAATCTCCCCCCTGTTAGTATAGAGCCCCTACTGCTCATATGCTGAGATGAACCAAACCCACCTAGTTTGAAGAGGTCTTGACCCGAAACGTCGCCCATCTCCTTCGCTCCTTAGATGCTGCTGCACCCGCTGAGTTTCTCCAGCCTTTTGTGTACCCTCCATGGTTACTGGTGCTTCTTCTGCCTCTTCGCTGGACGATGAGGTCCCTGCTGGGCTGTTGATGTTGATGTTGATGTTGTTGGGGGTGGCGCATTTTCCATGGGGTCCGCTCTGGGCCCTGGCCTAAAAAAAGGCTTACGGGGAATGGTTGCGGACCCCGAGCTTTCACCAGTCCCATATGGTGGTCGACGACTGGTGGACGCCGTGGGTTACTACTGGGTTTGTTAGGTCTGCTCGGTCCCAAACCTGCTGTCACGAGACCAAAGGTCTTAGATTCTTCCCCTAGGTCTTTCACCTTTTTCGGAAGGTCCTTTCCAAAGAGCCGAATTGGAGGTTCTGAACCCAGTGTTTTGCAAAGACCCGCAAACTTAGGGTTGAGGGCAGGCTTGATGATTTCCTTCCATAAATTGTTTATCTCATATTGAGTGGTGCACAGCAGAGCTAATGTGTCTTACTGATTTGTGGAGATGTCCACACCATCAATGGACCGAGCATATGATGTTATTCCTGCAGTCAGGAGTTTAAGGATTTTCTGGAGCTTCAACTCCAGGTTCCTGATGTTCTGCCCCAAATGTCCCCAAATTTGGCTGTTTACAGCGGGTACATTCAATGATGTACAATTTTCTGGGGCTGTATATTGTTCAAGAGCCTCATTGACCACCTGTTCTTGTAGCGGTTTTGAGGACAGGTGGTTAATGCTGGCTGCAAGTTTCGGCTCTAATGGCCGACCCGCTTGTGGAATGGCCACGTAGCGGTTGACCACACCCAGCAGCTCTTCCTGATCCTGTACACCCTGCGTACTCCCGATATCTTCAGCCAACAACCCCTCTTCTTGACCAGCCCAGACCTGGTCGCCAATGCTGCCTTCAAAAGAAGGTGAAGCAATGGCCAGTGCCGTAAAGGGCACTGCGGGAGTGCCTGAGCTCCCTTTGCGAGTCTGCTGCTGCTCTCTCAGCAGATCTCGCTGGAGCAATTGCTCCATAAGCCGTTCCATTCGGCTTAGGCGGCTGCCTGTGCCGCTCTCGAGCGGTGTGGCATCTTCATCCGAATCATCGGACACTACCGCCTGGTTCTGGCTGCAGGTACCTCCAGCCCGCTGCTCAGGCTGCACTAGCGGTGCTGGGCTCGGCTCGGTAGTTATTCCTGCCGCCTCTTGCCCCCCCCTCCAAAGAACATTCCTCAACGGGAGACGAACGGGGGCGAGCTGCAGATTTCTTCTCTCTGGTCTTGCTCATTCTCCTGGAACATAAAGCAGACCATAGAGAAAATACACACGGCCACGATAAAACTTACCTGTCGGCCCAACTTTTCAATTTGTAGCGGGAGCACCTTGAACTCCCGTTCATCGCGGGTGCACTGCATGAACGCTAATGTCGCACATGCGTGCTGGACGGGGTCTTCACGTAGTCACTCACGTGACTCCAAAATAAAATTATTTCGTCAAAATTGTTAATATATATTATAAATAACAGTGGTCTCAGCACTGAGTCTTGCGGAACCCCACTAGCCACATCCTGCCTTTCTGAAAATGACCCGGTAATGTCTACCTTTTGCATGCTGTCTGCAAACCAGTTCTCTATCCATGTCAATACCCTACTCCCAATAACATGTGCTCTAATATTGTACACTAATCACTTGTGTCGGACCTAGGTAAAGGCTGGTTGAAAATCCCGATGCACCACATCCACTGTCTCTTCCTTATACATTCTACGTCTTTTATCCTCAAATAAATCCAGAAGACTAGTCAAACATGACTTCTCCATCATAAATCCATGCTGACTTTCTTCGATCCTGTCACTGCTTTCCGAATACGCTGCTATTACATTTATAATAATAGACTCAATCATCTTCCCCACTACCGATGTCAGGATAAGTGGACTATAATTCCCTGTTTTCTCTCACGCTCCTTTCTTAAAAAGTGGGGTTACATTAGCTGCACACCTGTTCACATGAACTGATCCAAAGTCTATGGGACATTTGATTTCAATGTGAGACTCTACTGCCTTCACCGTCTCGATCATGTGGATGATGAAACGTATCAAATGTAATCGTAGGCCTGTGCTAGTGAACTGATGACAGGCTCCGGTGATATGGGGGGAGCTCCGATGGCTACTTCCAGCCTCCGCCCACCTGCTCCAGTTACGAACAGATGGCTAGGAACAGGAAATGATCCAGATACTTAGTCAGCCATGCGTGTCAGAGAGCATCTCTTGAGAAAAGAAAAAGGTGTCGTTTCGGGTCGAGATCCTTCTTCAGACTGTATTGAGATTGAAGAAGGGTCTCGGCCCGGAACGTCACCGATTATTTTTCTTCAATGATGTGATATGACCGCACAAGCTATTCCATATTTGTGTGTCTATCTTTGATCTAAATCAGGACCTGCAGTTCCTTCCTGCACATTGGCCGCATTGACTAGCTAGATGCTGCATGATCCATACTCATGGGCATTGATTACCTGACTATTGCCACTGCAATCTGATTGTTCATTATTACATAACTTGAATTAACTTTAATTATAGATTTATGCATCTCCTTCCATTGACCCCACCGCTATTGAGGTGCGCAAAAGGCTCATGTCATTGTATAAGTGGACTACGGCTCTGTATCATTTGCTCTCGCATCTGGAGTTACATACAGCCACAGCTGCTAGTGGAATCAAGGGATATGGGGAGAAGGCAGGCACGGGTTATTGATTGGGGACGATCAGCCATGATCACAATGAATGGCGGTGCTGGCTTGAACGGCCGAATGACATATTCCTGCACCTATTTTCTATGTTTCTATGTTTCCATGAATCAGCGCAGAATAATTTTAATTTTATCTGCAGTGAGATAATTGTTATCCTGCAGCGTCTCTCTGTTTCCCACTGATATTATCATTACTCCAGTAACAGCGAAGGTTGCAGAAGAAGACAACGCTTGTGACTTGAGTCGGCGGTTGCTTATGAACACTTACAGTCTGTTGGAATTGCCATCGTTTTCCAGTGAGTCCCCGATGTGGATCTCAGCTCCTTGAAGCTGGTCGGAGCAGCAGTCTGCTCTGTTGGTGATTCTTACATCTGACACGTTGTAGCTTTCATTTAGATCGACTCTCCACCAAGGGTCCTTGGATTTCCTGGTGCGCGCGCATGAACCATGCCTGAAGTCGCTGTCACTGTTCCCGTCATTGGCTCGTCCAGCAGGTGCCCTTTCGTCCGTGCTGGACTGGTTCGCACTTGCTCCCAACGCCACGTTTCCTGTGGGGAGGGAAACATCTCACTGAGCCGAAAAGCAAGATGCATTTAAGAGAAAGTTAGCACGAGCAGTCAGGTTTAACGGATTCAAGGGCTATTGGAAAAAGCAGGAACAGGGTACTCATCCTTGATGAGAACCCTGTTGAGGAAAGACATCCTTGTGATTGAGGCAGGACATCCTTGTGATTGAGGCAGTGCAGCGTAGGTTGACGAGATTGATCCCTGGGATGGCAAGACTGTCATATGAGGAAAGATTGAAAAGACTAGGCTTGTATTCACTGGAGTTTAGAAGGATGATGGGGGATCTTATGGAAACATATAAAATTATAAAAGGACTGGACAAGCTAGATGCAGGAAAGATTTTCCCAATGTTGGGCGAGTCCAGAACCAGGGGCCACAGTCTTAGAATAAAGGGAAGGCCATATAAGACTGAGGTGAGAAAAAACTTTTCTCCGAGTTATGAATTTGTGGAATTCCATGCCACAGGGGGCAGTGGAGGTAAAATCCCTGGATGGATTTAAGAGTCAGATAGAGCTATTGTATTGATATTCGTATTGTTTTCGTGTAGTGAAGAGAAGCGAGATGCATCGAAAAATCTTCTTAGTAATATACAATCAAATGTTTAGTTGGATTTTCAGACGTTTGATAAAGTGCATGATTTGAGGTTGCTGAACAAGAGGAGATCCCGTGGAATTAGAGAGAAGATACCAGCATGGATAGAAGGTTGGCTGCATGGATGGCAAAGAGTGGGAATAAAGGGGTTTTTTCTGGTTGGCTGCCAGTGCCTGGCAGTGTTCGGAGGGTTTGGTATTGGGTCCGTCACATTGCATGGTGTATATCAATGATTTCAATTATTTAATTAATGCCTTTGCGGCAAATGCTGCGGATAAGACAAAGATAACTGGAGGTCCAGGTCGTGAAGATGAAGCAGCGAGTCTCTAGAATGAGTTGGAAGGGTTGGAAGAGAGGCAAATAAGTCGCAGATGGAAGACAGCATAACAAAGTGAGTGATCATGCAATTTGGTAAAATAAATACAAGTGCAGACTTTTTTCAATGTGGGAGTGGATTCGGAAATCGTAGGTGCAAATGGATTTGGGATTGTGGACTGGGACATCGTTTCCTTTACGGACAGGATTTCCGTTCCTGATATTGACGGGAGTTTCGTCCCCTTTTCGGATAGGATTATGACGGGAGTTTGCGTTTTCGTTTCAGGTGCGGACGGCGCTGTCGTGCCTTGTTCTAACGGGATATGGATAGAAGGAAGTTTTGAAGCAAAGATCTCAACCTCGCACAGTGTCAAGATTTTATCCTGTCCCGGCAAGAAGATGTTCACATATCGACCAACAAGTCCATCGCAATTGAAGGTAAGTGTTGTCAAAGCAACTGAATCAAGCATCTTCCCCACTACCGATGTCAGGATAAGTGGACTATAATTCCCTGTTTTCACCTACCCTCCTTTCTTAAAAAGTGGGGTTACATTAGCTGCACACTAGTTCACATGAACTGATCCAAAGTCTACGGAACATTTGATTTCAATGTGAGACTCTACTGCCTTCACTGTCTCGATCATGTGGATGATGAAACGTATCAAATGTAATCGTAGGCCTGTGCTAGGGAACTGATGACAGGTTCAGGGGATATGTGGGAGGGCTCCGGCGGCTACTTCCAGCATCCGCCCACCTGCTCCAGGTACGAACGGATGGCTAGGAACTGGAGATGATCCAGATACTTGGGTAGCCATGCGCGTCAGTGAGCTTCTCTGGAGAAAAGAAAAGGTGACGTTTCGGGTCAGAATCCTTCTTCAGACTGTATTGAGATTGAAGAAGGTTCTCGACCTGGAACATCACCGATTATTTTTCTTCAATGATGTGATATGACCGCACAAGCTATTCCATATTTGTGTGTCTATCTTTGATCTAAATCAGGACCTGCAGTTCCTTCCTGCACATTGGCCGCATTGACTAGCTAGATGCTGCATGATCCATACTCATGGGCATTGATTACCTGACTATTGCCACCGCAATCTGATTGTTCATTATTACATTACTTGAATTAACTTAAATTATAGATTTATGCATCTCCTTCCATTGACCCCACCGCTATTGAGGTGTGCAAAAGGCTCATGTCATTGGATAAGTGGACTACGGCTCTGTATCATTTGCTCTCGCATCTGGAGTTACATACAGCCACAGCTGCTAGTGGAATCAAGGGATATGGGGAGAATGCAGGCACGGGTTATTGATTTCGGACGATCAGCCATGATCACAATGAAGGGCTGAATGGCCTACTCCTGCGCCTATTTTCTATGTTTCTATGTTTCCATGAATCAGCGGAGAATAATTTTAATTTTATCTGCAGTGAGATAATTTATCCTGCAGCGACGGTTCACGACATTGATCACTGGGATGGCGGGACTGTCATATGAGGAAAGATTGAAAAGACTTGGCTTGTATTTACTGGAGTTTAGAAGGATGAGGGGGGATCTTACAGAAACATATAAAATTATAAAAGGACTGGACAAGCTAGATACAGGAAAAATGTTCCCAATGTTGGGCGAGTCCAGAACTAGGGGCCACAGTGTTAGAATAAAGGGAAGGCCATTTAAGACTGAGGTGAGAAAAAAAGTTTTCACCGAGAGTTGTGAATTTGTGGAATTCCATGCCACAGAGGGCAGTGGAGGCCAAATCACAGGATGGATTTAAGAGAGTTAGATAGAGCTCCAGGGGCTATTCGACTCAAGGGATATGGGGAGAAGGCAGGCACGGTTTATTGATTAGGGACGATCAGCCATGATCACAATGAATGGCGGTGCTGGCTCCAAGGGTCCAATGGCTTCCTACTGCACCTAATTTCTATGTTTCTATGTTTCTGTGATCAACCATGATCATATTGAATGTCGATGCTGGTACGAATGGTTGAATGGCATAATCTTGCACCCATTTTCTACGTTTCTATTTAATACGGATGAATGTAGGCCTTCTATCAAGGTTTGGATGAGCAGTCTATTGTATTGATATTCGTATTGCTATCGTGTAGTGAATAAAAGCGAGATATAACCATATAACCATATAACAATTACATGCATCGAAAACTCTTCTTAGTAATATACAATCAATTGTTTACTTGGATTTTCAGACGTTTGATAAAGTGCAGGATTTGAGGTTGCTGAACAAGAGGAGATCCCGTGGAATTAGAGGGAAGATACCAGCATGGATAGAAGGTTGGCTGCATGAATGGCAAAGAGTGGGAATATAGGCTTTTTTTCTGGTTGGTTGCGAGTGCTTGGCAGTGTTCGGAGGGTTTGGTACTGGGTCTGTCACATTGCATGGTGTATATCAATTATTTCAATGATGGAATTCATGCCTTTGTGGCAAATGCTGCGGATAAGACAAAGATAACTGGAGGTCCAGGTCGTGCAGATGAAGCAGCGAGTCTCTAGAATGAGTTGGATGGGTTGGGAGAGAGGCACATAAGTCGCAGATGGAAGACAGCATAACAAAGTGAGTGATCATGCAATTTGGTAAAATAAATACAAGTGCAGACTATTTTTTTCATGTGGGAGTGGATTCGGAAATCGTAGGTGCAAATGGATTTGGAACTGCTGGTGCTGGATTGCCAAAAGGTTAATTTGCAAGCTGAAATGGTATTAAGGAAGGCAAATTCAATTTTAGCATTTATATCCAGAGAGCTAGAATATAAAACCATTGGTCAAATGCTGAGACTTTATAGGACACTGGGCAGAGTGCGGTTGGAATATTGTGAACTGTTTTGGTCCCCATATCTGAGGAGGGGTGTACTGGCATTTTAGAGGATCCAGGGGAGGATTACCACGGATGATTGGTATAACATATGGAGATCTGTTGACTTTTCCGGACCCTGTATTCGCTGGATAGCAGTAGATCATTGGGCATCTCATTGAAACATCGTACAATGAAAGGCCTGGATAATGTGAATGTCGGGAGCAAGTTTCCAGTTGTGTGAGAGTCTAGGATCAGAGGGCACAGATGCAGAATAAAAGGACATACTATTAGGAAGGAGATGAGGAGGACTTGTTTTAACTATATTGTTCTGTATCTCGGGCTAACATGATTCCCTTCGTCCAGAAACAGTGAGAGATTTCGTGGCTGAGAATGCCTCAATGTCTACAACCACAGACTTTGCGGGACGTTGAGCCTACCTGTTCCAGCTCCAGATAGTAGATTTGTTCCATGTACGTGAACGATTTTCGTTCCCTTTACGGACTGGGTCATCGTTCCCTCAGCGGACTGGGGCGTCGTTTCCTTTACGGATGGGATTTTCGTTCCAGATATTGGCGGGAGTTTCGTTCCCTTTACGGATAGGATTTGGACGGGAGTTTGCGTTTTCGTTTCAGTTGCGGACGGCGCTGTCGTGCCTTGTTCTAACGGGATATGGATAGAAGGAGGTTTTGAAGTGAAGATCTCAACCTCGCACAGTGTCAAGATTTTATCCTGTCCCGGCAAGAAGATGTTCACATATCGACCAACAAGTCCATTGCAATTGAAGGTAAGTGTTGTCAAAGCAACTGAATCAACGGTTCCACAGCTGAAAGAGATGATTGAAAGTGAGACTCCGCTACCTCAATCACTACGGAGGGGAAAGCGTTTGTTATAGTCGGCCTGTGCTGGTTAACTGATGACATGTGCATGGGATGTAGCGGGTTCCCATGGCTACTCCGGCATCCTCCCCACTGCCATTTCCTTTCTTCGCTACCTGATGTACCCGCATGCTAACTTTCAATAACTGATGCACAAGGACACAGATATCTCGTTGCACATCCCCGTTTCCTATTCTCGCACCGTTCCGGTAATAATCTGCATTTTTGTTCTTGCCGTCGCATTGGATAACCTCACATTCATCCACATTATACTGCAAATGTTGTGCATTTGCCCACTCATTCAACATATTCAAGTCATCCTGCAGCCTCAAAGCACCCTCCCGGCCGCTCACACTTTCCCCAGCTTTGTGTCATCCGCAAACCTGGAGATGTAACATTAAATAGTAAGATTAAACGAGAATTTACCAGTTTGAAGTTTGATCCTTATTTTATTAGGAGTTACGATGAGGGATTTCGTGAAGACCCCGCCAGCACGCATGCGCGACATTCTTCAAAGCAGCGGTGTGGATTCACAGACAGTTGAGTTGACTGAAGATAGTAAGATAAGAGAACTAACATACCAGCTGACCTTATAATAGAGGGTTGGGAGCGGAGGGCACGAAATCCCTCATCGTAACTCCTCATAAAATAAGGATCAATCTTTGAACTGGTAAGTTCTTGTTTAATCTTACTATTTTACTTCGGAGTCATGTGAGTGACTTCGTGAAGACATCCAAGCTCTGTGATTTCATGCCCTGGAACTAGTCCATGCTCACACACTGCCATAATAACCAATGGAGGAAGTATGTTAACATATTTCAGACTTGAAACTAACAGTGCTGAAAAACAATAAAAATGTATTTAACAAACAATAATAATAACACCTAACTTTGGGGAAAATTGTAATACAGAACTTAAAATAGTGTCTGCAAATATCTCAGGCATTGCCTCAGCACAGGTTTATTTAAAAACCGTTTGAAAGTTGTTTCATTGGACCAACCCGCCGTTGAAAGGATGTGGTCCATAGGACCTTCCATCATCCTCGCCGCTGATGTAGCCGCAGCCCTGGTAGAAAATGATTTTAAAATATCAGTGTCCACCCCTGCTGCACCTAACACCACCCTGAGCCATCTTGAGATTGTCTGTATGGTTGCTCTGTGATGAGCGCGTTTAAAACTTATCACGAGGCCCATTTCCGCACCCCTGAGATTTTTGGTGACCTCCAGGTAATGACGAAGGTGGGTCACTATGCAAAGGCGTCTACCTACCGGATAAGTCAGGAATTCCAATTTGAGGCCAGATGACCCAGGCCTGTTCTGTTTGAGTAACTGATGAATGTAAAAGGTTACCTTATTTGGAGATGTTACCATGGCGTCAAGTTTTAGTTTATGCAGAGACTGGACCTGCTGCGCCGTTACAATTGCCATAAGCAACACTATCTTATATGTGTTAAAGAAGGAACTGCAGAGACTGGAGAATCGAGGGTACACAAAAAGCTGGAGAAACTCAGCGGGTGCAGCAGCATCTAAGGAGCGAAGGAGATAGGCGACGTTTCGGGTCGAGACCCTTCTTCAGACTGGTCAGGGATCAGGGAAACGAGAGATATAGACGGTGATGTGGAGAGATAAGGAACAATGAATGAAAGATATGCAAAAAAGTATCGATGATAAAGGGAACAAGCCATTGTAAGCTGTTTGTGGTGTGAAAATGAGAAGCTGGTGTGACTGGGGTGGGGGAGGGAGATAGAGATAGAGGGAATGCCAGGGCCCGAGGGCTGAGGGAGAGGTGGGAAGGGGAGGAGACAGCAAGGGTTAACAGAATTGAGAAAATTCAATGTTCAAGCCCAAAGGATGCAGACTCCCCAATCGGAATACGTGGGCTTGGTTAGTGAGAGGGACGTGGCTGGTGCCCAATCTCTGAGCAGGGTCAGGATAAGCCCAATATCCCAGGTCTGTGAATACCGGGGCCTGGAAAGATTAGAGTTAAAAATACCCCTCATGAGTTTCGACACCAGGGGGTGAGATCCTACTCCAAGGTGTTCTAACCCTTGTCCCAGATAGGAAGATAAGGCACTTCTGGTGCAGTTGATGGCACTATAACTCAAGCCTTCATTGAAATGTAGACTAGCCAGGAACTCCAGTCATTCCGTGATGGTGGCTGTGTTGTACTTAGTGCCTGTCCTGGTACAAAATACCTCCCATTTTTTTGACATAGGTGAGGTACTGTTTCCTGGTGGACTCTCTGCATGACGCCGTGATGATATTCGTGGTGCAGTCCGACAACCCGAATTCCAGGAGAGGTCTTTTCAAATCCTGCAAACCATTAGGTTCATGCGTTCATGGCATGGATGACTCTCCCCTGTCACAGGATGTACCAGCAGATTCGGGAGTTTGGATATCGGAAAACATGGTTATGTGACCATGTCGAGTACCACAGGGAACCATGACTGCGTAGGTCAATCGGGTGCTATCAGAATACCTGATGCGGAGTCTAGTTGCATTTTCCGCAATACCCGACTGATGAGGCAGAAAGGGGGAAATGCATAGAAGAACAAATCCCCCCATTGTAGCGAGAAAGCGTCCATCACTACTGCCCCAGTAGCATATGTTGGTATCTGATGATTAAGGCTGGATGCAAAAAGGTCGATATCTGGCGTTCCATACCGAGCTACAATGTCAGTAAATACCTGGTGGTCCAACATCCATTCGGTGTTGTCATTGAATATGCGTGACCTGGTGTCCGCCACTGTAAAGGGCTTACCCGGAAGGTAAGTAGCTGATATCCAAATGTTTCTTTCTATGCACCAGTGCCAGATTGAATTGGCCAATTCATCACAAGATATCGACTTGATACCACCCAAATGATTATTGTATGCCACCACAGTGGTGTTATCTATTTGTAGGCGAACATGCAGATGGTGCATATCTGAACAGTAAGACCAAAGTCCATGAAACGCTCCCAACATATCTAGATGATTAATACCCAGTGTCTGAAATAAGGTTTACTTGTGTGTATTCCATCTACCACCACAACTGGAGGTGGTATCGGTAGCTCCCCAGCCATGCGCGCTGGTGTCAGTTTGTAACTCAACCGAAGGGTTTGCGATTGTGATGGGCATAGAGCAATGTCGAATATTGCTAATCCACCATCGCAATTCCATTTTTGCTTTCGCCGGTAACTGCATTGGCTTGTCAACATGGCCAGCATGAAGTTTGCGTGCTGTAATTTTGGCTCATTGTAAATTTTGGTAATGTAATGGTCCATATTGTATGGCAGGAAAAGCAGCCATGAGCTTCCCAATTACCCTGGCAGCCCGCCGAATGGATGGTTTACTGACGCAAACAAGGCTGTTACATGCCTCTATCAAGTCTGTCGCATTGTTTCTTGACAAGGTGACAGTCATATGAGCAGAGTCATTCGTGAACCCCAAATAATCCATTGTCACATAAGGCATTAACTTGCATTTGCTGGATGGATGATAAACCCCAATTTTTGAAATAGGAGCTTGGTAGCTGCGACAGCCAATTTAGCCAAATCAAAGGTTTTCCCCACAATTAGGATGTCATTGAGATATGCCATGACAATGTGTTTTTGTTTCCGAAGAAAAGCCAATGCTGGTTTCAATATTTTAGTAAATAGTCTGGGGGCTGATGTTAGTCCATTAGGCAGCGCTTTATACTGCCAGAGCTGCCCCATACAGATAAATTTAAAATATCTGCGGTGACCTTTATGTATAGGTACTGAGTAGTATGCATCTTTTAGGTCGATGCAAGCCATGACATGAGCTAGCCTTTGGAAACTAGTTGTTTAGCAGTAACAAACGTTTCCATTTTGAAGTGGGTGTATTGCACAAAAGTATTCAGTTGTGTCAAATCAATAATAATGCGGCATCCGCCATCTTTTTTGTTTTTGGTGAAGATGTTTGTTACAAACTCAAAAGGTTCATGTTTGGTTTTCTCTATCACTCCCTTGGCAGGGAGATTTGCAAAGGCTACTGGGGAGACTCTAAACTAGAAAGGCTGGGGGGAGGGACTCGGGTAGAGGGGGCTAGGGGTCAGGGTGAGGGGCAAGAGGCAGAGAAGGGAAGCACTCGGACCCAAAATGTAGGCAAGAAAGATGAAAAAGAAAATAGACAGAGAATAAGGGATGGTGGGTTTCTAAAATGTGTATATTTTAATGCTAGGAGCATTGTAAGTAAGGTGGATGAACTTAGAGCCTGGATTGACACCTGGAAATATGATGTTGTGGCAATCAGTGAAAGTTGCAGGAGGGCTGTGATTGGAAACTAAATATTCCAGGATTTCGTTGCTTCAGGTGTGATAGAATTGGAGGGACCAGAGGGGGAGGTGTTGCATTGCTTGTCGGAGAAGATATTACAGCAGTGCTTTGGCAGGATAGATTAGAGGGCTCGTCTAGGGAGGCTATTTGGGTGGAACTGAGAAGTGGGAACGGTGTAGCAACACTTTTAGGGGTGTATTATAGACCGCCAAATGGGGAGCGAGAATTGGAAGAGCAAATATGTAAGGAGATAGCAGATATTAGTAGTAAGCACAAGATAGTGATTGTGGGAGATTTCAATTTTCCAAAAATAGACTAGGAAACACATTCTGGTCGAGATCCTTCTTCAGACTATATTTAGATTGAAGAAGGGTCTCGACCCGGAACGTCATTGATTATTTTTCTTCAATGATGTGATATGACCACACAAGCTATTCCATATTTGTGTGTCTATCTTTGATCTAAATCAGGACCTGCAGTTCCTTCCTGCACATTGGCCGCATTGACTAGCTAGATGCTGCATGATCCATACTCATGGGCATTGATTACCTGACTATTGCCACCGCAATCTGATTGTTCATTATTACATTACTTGAATTAACTTAAATTATAGATTTATGCATCTCCTTCCATTGACCCCACCGCTATTGAGGTGCGCAAAAGGCTCATGTCATTGTATAAGTGGACTACGGCTCTGTATCATTTGCTCTCGCATCTGGAGTTACATACAGCTCCAGCTGCTAGTGGAATCAAGGGATATGGGGAGAAGGCAGGCACGGGTTATTGATTGGGTCGATCAGCCATGATCACAATGAATGGCGGTGCTGGCTCGAAGGGTCGAATGGCCTATTCCTGCACCAATTTTCTATGTTTCTATGTTTCCATGAATCAGCGGAGAATAATTTTAATTTTATCTGCAGTGAGATAATCGTTATCCTGCAGCATCTCTCTTTTTCCCACTGATATTATTATTGCTCCAGTATCAGCGAATGTTGCAGAAGAAGACAACGCTTGTGACTTGTGTCGGCGGATGCTTATGAACACTTACAGACTGTTGGAATTGCCATCGTTTTCCAGCGAGTCCCCGATGTGGATCTCAGCTCCTTGGAGCTGGTCCGAACAGCAGTCTGCTCTGTTGGTGATTCTTACATCTGACACGTTGTAGCTTTCATTTAGATCGACTCTCCACCAAGGGTCCTTGGATTTCCTGGTGCGCGCGCATGAACCATGCCTGAAGTCGCTGTCGCTGTTCCCGTCATTGGCTCGTCCAGCAGGTGCCCTTTCGTCCGTGCTCGACTGGTTCGCACTTGCTCCCAACGCCACGTTTCCTGTGGGGAGGGAAACATCTCACTGACCGAAGGGCAAGATGCATTTAAGAGAGAGATACATAAAGCTCTCAGGTATAAAGGACAGAAGACGTTAAGAAACTGAACGGCGCACTGGCTAGCGAAGCGAAAAGTGCTGTTGAGCCAAAACCAAAGAAGATGATGTCGGGCAACGTCGTGGTAGTTGGAGACTCCATTGTGAGAGGTACGGACAGGGATTTCTGCGGCAACAGACGGGATTCGAGGATGGTGTGCTGTCTCCCTGGTGCCAGGAATCAGGATGTCACGGACAGAGTGCAGAAAATCCTCAATGGCGAAGGTGAACAGCTGGAAGTGGTAGTGCATGTCGGCAAAAACTATGTCGGAAAGAAGGGGATGAATATTCTGCAGCGTGACTTTAGAGAGCTCGGAAAAATGCTGAAAAGCAGGATCTCCAGGGTGGTTATTTCCAGTTTGCTTCCAGTTCCTCTTGCTGGCGTGAGCGGGAACAGGGAGATACAGACCTTGAATGTGTGGCTGAGGAACTGGTGCATGGGGGAAGGGATTTAGATTCTTAGATCACTGGGATCTGTTTTGGAGTAAGGGGGAACTGTACAAGAGGGACGGGTTGCACCTTAACAGGAGGGGGACCGGCCACTGCTACACAGGTGGTTTTAAACTAAATGGGGGGGGGGGGGGGGGGGGTGTCAAATGGAATAGTCAAAGACGGAGTTAAAGGGAAAGGGAGTAAAGGGATAGTTAATGACCCCAGCATTAACGGGAATGAAAGCTCACAAAGGGGTAGGAGAGTATGGCCAAGTGTAATAAAGATCGATGTGAAAGGTAAGATGTGTAAGGAATTAAAAGTATTGTATATGAATGCGCTCTGTTTCACTTTCTCTCGCATCTGGATCGGCGAGAATAATTTTAATTTTATCTGCAGTGAGATCATTGTTATCCTGCAGCAACTCGCTTTTTCCCACTGATATTTTCATTACTCCAGTAACAGCGAATGTTGCAGAAGACAACCCTTGTGACTTAACGGCAGAGGAGGGGGTGTAGCTCTGCCGATGAGGGATGGAATTCAGTCCCTTGCGAGGGAAGACATTGGGACTGACGAGGTACAATCACTGTGGATTGAGTTGAGGAATTGTAAAGGCAAGAAGACACTAATTGGTGTTATCCACAGACCTCCAAATAGTAGCCTGGATGCAGGGTGTAAGTTGCAGCAGGAGTTAAAACTGGCATGTAACAAAGGTAATGCCACTGTGGTGATGGGGGATTTCCATATGCAGGTAGATTGGGGAAATTACGTTGGTTCAAGACCACAATAAAGAGAGTTTGTAGAATGCCTCCGAGATGGATTCTTAGAGCAGCTTGTAATGGAGCCGCCCAGAGAAAAGGCAATTCTGGATTTAGTGTTGTCCAATGAAACAGATATGATAAGAGCACACGGGGTAAAGGAACCACTTGGAGGTAGTGATCATAATATGATTACTTTTAATCTCCAGTTTGAGAAGGAGAAGGTTAAATCAGAAGTGTCAGCGATGCAGTTGAACAAAGGGGACTTGAAGGCATGAGAGGGGAGGTGGCCAATGTAGACTGGAAAGGGATCCTAGTAGGAATGACGGTGGACCAGCAATGGCAGGAATTTCTGGGCATAATCCGGAAGACACAGGATCATTTCATTCCAAACAGGAAGAAACATTCTAAGGGGAGTAGGAGGCAACCGTGGCTGACAAAAGAAGTTAGGGATAGAATAAAACTAAAAGAAAAGATGTATAACACAGCAAAGAGTAGCCGGAAGCCAGAGGATTTGGAAACTTTCATAGGACAACAGAAGGAAACAAAACGGGCAATACGGACTGAAAAGATGAAGTACGAGGGGAAGATGGCCAGGAATATAAAGAAGGACAGTAAAAGCTTCTTTAGATATGTTAAGGAAAAAAGAGTAGCAAAATCAAATGTGGGTCCCTTGAAGGCAGACACGGGTGAAATTATTATGGGCAACAAGGAAATGGCAGAAGAATTCAACATGTACTTCGGATCTGTCTTCACTAAGGAAGACACAAACAATCTCCCAGATGTACTGGAGGACAGAGGATCTAAGGGGGTAGAGGAACTGAAATACATTTTCATTAGGCAAGAAATAATATTGGGTAGGCTAATGGGACTGAAGGATGATAAATCCCCCGGGCCTGATGGTCTGCATCCCAGGGTCCTCCGAAAGGTGGCACTAGAAATAGTGGACGCATTGGTGATCAGTTTCCAATGTTCAATAAATGTAGGATCAGTTCCTGTGGATTGGAGGATGTTATCCCACTTTTCAAGAATGTTATCCCACTTTTCAAGAAAGGAACGAGAGAGAAAACAGGGAATTACAAACCAGTTAGCCTGATTTCGGTGGTGGGAAAGATGCTGGAGTCAATTACTAAAGCGGGTAATCATGGGGCATTTGGATAGCAGAAAAAGGATTAGTCCAAGTCAACATGGATTTATGAAAGGGAAGTCATGCTTGACTAATCTTCTGGAATTTTGTGAGGATGTGACAAATAAAATGGATGAAGGGGTGCCAGTTGATGTAGTGTATCTAGACTTTCAGAAAGCCTTTGATAAGGACCCGCACAGTAGACTGGTGACTAAAATTATAGCACATGATATTGTGGTAGGGTGTTGATAAGGATAGAAAATTGGTTGGCAGACAGGAAGCAAAGAGTAGGAGTGAACGGGTCCCTTTTCCGAATAGCAGGTAGTGGCGAGTGGAGTGCAACAAGACTCGGTGTTGTGGCCGCAACTGTTTACCATATATATTAATGATTTGGAAGAGGGAATTAGGAGTAACACGAGCAAGTTTGCAGATGATACAAAACTGGGTGGCAATGTGAATTGTGCAGAGGATGTTAGGACGTTGCTGGATGACCTGGACAGGTTGAGTGAGTGGGCAGATGCGTGGCAGATGCAGTATAATATAGATAAATGTGAGGGCATCCACTTTGGCAGCAAAAACAAGGGGGCAGATTATTATCTCAATGGGGTTAGGTCAGGTAAGGGGGAGGTACAGCAAGACCTGGGTGTCCTTGTTAATCAGTCACTGAAAGTACAGCAGGCAGTGAAGATAGTTAATGTTGCCCTTCATAACAAGAGGGATTCAGTATAGAAGTAAGGTGTTTCTGCAGTTGTATAGGGCTCTGGTAAGATCGCATGTGGAGTATTGTGTCAGTTTTGGTCTACTAATTTGAGGAAGGACATCCTTGTGATTGAGGCAGTGCAGCGTCTTAGAATAATGGAAAGGCCATTTAAGACTGAGGTGAGAAAAAACATTTTCATCCAGAGAGTTGTAGAATTGTGGAAAAAACATTTTCATCCAGAGAGTTGTGGAATTGTTAATGCCACAGAGGGTAGTGGATGCCATATCACTTGATGGATTTAAGTGAGAGTTAGAGCTCTGGGGGCTAGTGGAATCAATGGATATGGGGAGAAGACAGGCACGGGTTATTGACTGGAGATGATCAGCCATGATCGCAATGAATGGCGGTGCTGGCTCGAAGGGCCCAATGGCCTCCTCCTGCACCTATTTTCTATGTTTCTATGTTTCTAAGGGATTTAAGGGATATGGGAGAAAGCAGCAACAGGGTACTTATTCCGGATGATAAACCATGACCATGTTGAATGGCGGTGCTGGCTCGAATGGCGGAATAGCCTACTGCTGTATCTATTGTCTACATTTCTATTTAATACAGAAATATTTCAATTAGAAACGGGAATAGTGCCGGAGGATTGGCGTACTGCGCATGTTGTTCCATTGTTTAAAAAGGGTTCAAAGAATAAACCTAGCAATTATAGACCTGTTAGTTTGACGTCAGTGGTGGGCAAATTAATGGAAAGGATACTTAGAGATAATATATATAAGCATCTGGATAAACAGGGTCTGATCAGGAACAGTCAACATGGATTTGTGCCTGGAAGGTCATGTTTGACAAACCTTCTTGAATTTTTTGAAGAGGTCACTAGGGAAATTGATTAGGGTAAAGCAGTGGATGTTGTCTATATGGATTTCAGTAAGGCCCTTGACAAGGTTCCCCATGGAAGGTTGGTTAAGAAGGTTCAATCTTTGGGTGTTAATGGCGGAGTAGCAAGATGGATTCAACAGTGGCTGAATAGGAGATGCCAGAGAGTAATGGTGGAAGGCTGTTTGTCAGGTTGGAAGCCGGTGACCAGTGGGGTGCCTCAGGAATCTGTATTGGGTCCACTGTTGTTTGTCATGTTCATCAATGATCTGGATGATGGGGTGGAAAATTGGATAAGTAAGTATGCAGATGATACTAAGATAGGTGGTGTTGTGGATAATGAAGTAGATTTTCTAAGTCGACAGAGAGATTTACATAGAAACATAGAAATTAGGTGCAGGAGCAGGCCATTCGGCCCTTCGAGCCTGCACCGCCATTCAATATGATCATGGCTGATCATCCAACTCAATATCCTGTACCTGCCTTCTCTCCATACCCCCTGATCCCTTCAGCCACAAGGGCCACATCCAACTCCCTCTTAAATATGGCCAACGAACTGGCCTCAACTACCTTCTGTGGCAGAGAATTCCACAGATTCACCACTCTCTGTGTGAAAAACGATTTTCTCATCTCGGTCCTAAAAGACTTCCCCCTTATCCTTAAACTGTGACCCCCTTGTCCTGGACTTCCCCAACATCGGGAACAATCTTCCTGCATCTAGCCTGTCCAATCCCTTAAGAATTTTGTAAGTCTCTATGAGATCACCCCTCAATCTTCTAAATTCCAGCGAGTACAAGTCTATCCAGTCTTTCTTCATATTGAAGTCGTGCCATCCCAGGAATCAGTCTGGTGAACCTTCTCTGTACTCCCTCTATGGCAAGAATGTCTTTCCTCAGATTAGGAGACCAAAACTGTACGCAATACTCCAGGTGTGGCCTCACCAAGACCCTATACAACTGCAGTAGAACCTCCCTGCTCTTGTACTCAAATCCTTTTGCAATGAATGCCAACATACCATTCGCTTTCTTCACAGCCTGCTGCACCTGCATGCCTACTTTCAATGACTGGTGTACCATGACACCCAGGTCTCGCTGCATCTCCCCTTTTCCTAATCGGTCACCATTCAAATAATAGTCTACCTTCCTGTTTTTGCCACCAAAGTGGATAACCTCACATTTATCCACATTATACTGCATCTGCCATGCATTTGCCCACTCACCCAGTCTATCCAAGTCATCTTGTAGCCTCCTAGCATCCTCCTCACAGCTAACACTGCCCCCCAACTTCGTGTCATCTGCAAACTTCGTGATGTTGCATTTAATTCCCTCGTCCAAATCATTAATGTATATTGTAAATAGCTGGGGTCCCAGCACTGAGCCTTGCGGCACCCCACTAGTCACTGTCTGCCATCCTGAAAAGGACCCGTTCACTCCTACTCTTTGCTTCCTGTCTGCCAGCCAGTTCTCTATCCACATCAATACTGAACCACCAATACCGTGTGCTTTAAGTTTGTATACCAATCTCTTGTGTGGGACCTTGCCGAAAGCCTTCTGAAAGTCCAGATATAACACATCCACTGCTTCTCCCTTATCCACTCTACTAGTTACATCCTCAAAAAATTCAATAAGATTCGTCAGACATGATTTACCCTTCGTAAATCCATGCTGACTTTGTCCAATGATTTCACCACTTTCCAAATGCGCTGCTATCCCATCTTTAATAATTGACTCTAGCAGTTTCCCCACTACCGATGTTAGACTAACTGGTCTGTAATTCCCCGTTTTCTCTCTCCCTCCCTTTTTAAAAAGTGGGGTTACATTAGCTACCCTCCAATCCTCAGGAACTACTCCAGAATCTATTTGGGCCATTTGGAAGAGTGGGCTGAAAGATGGCAGATGGAGTTTAATGCTGATAAGTGTGAGGTGCTACATCTTGGTAGGACAAATCAAAATGGACGTACATGGTAAATGGTAGGGAATTGAGGAATGCTGTGGAACAGAGGGATCTAGGAATAACTGTGCATAGTTACCTGAAGGTGGAATCGCATGTAGATAGGGTGGTAAAGAAAGCCTTTGGTGTGCTGGCCTTTATAAATCAGAGCATTGAATATAGGAGTAGGGAAGTAATGTTAAAATTGTACAAGGCATTGGTGAGACCAACAAAATAGAGAGAGTACAAAGGAGAGTACAAAGTGACTAGTGGGGTCCCACATAAGAGATTAGTATACAAACTTAAAGCATACGGTATTAGGGGTTCAGTATTGATGTGGATAGAGAACTGGCTGGCAAACAGGAAGCAAAGAGTAGGAGTAAACGGGTCCTTTTCACAATGGCAGGCAGTAACTAGTGGGGTACCGCAGGGCTCAGTGCTGGGACCCCAGCTGTTTACAATATATATTAATGATCTGGATGAGGGAATTGAAGGCAATATCTCCAAGTTTGCGGATGACACTAAGCTGGGGGGCAGTGTTCGCTGTGAGGAGGATGCTAGGAGACTGCAAGGTGACTTGGATAGGCTGGGTGAGTGGGCAAATGTTTGGCAGATGCAGTATAATGTGGATAAATGTGAGGTTATCCACTTTGGTGGCCAAAAACAGGAAAGCAGACTATTATTTAAATGGTGGCCGATTAGGAAAAGGGGAGATGCAGCGAGACCTGGGTGTCATGGTACACCAGTCATTGAAAGTAGGCATGCAGGTGCAGCAGGCAGTGAAAAAAGCGAATGGTATGTTAGCTTTCATAGCAAAAGGATTTGAGTACAGGAGCAGGGAGGTTCTACTTCAGTTGTACAGGGTCTTGGTGAGACCACACCTGGAGTATTGCGTACAGTTTTGGTCTCCAAATCTGAGGAAGGACATTATTGCCATAGAGGGAGTGCAGAGAAGGTTCACCAGACTGATTCCTGGGATGTCAGGACTGTCTTATGAAGAAAGACTGGATAGACTCGGTTTATACTCTCTGGAATTTAGGAGATTGAGAGGGGATCTTATAGAAACGTACAAAATTCTTAAGGGGTTGGACAGGCTAGATGCAGGAAGATTGTTCCCGATGTTGGGGAAGTCCAGGACAAGGGGTCACAGCTTAAGGATAAGGGGAAATCCTTTAAGACCGAGATGAGAAAGACTTTTTTCACACAGAGAGTGGTGAGTCTCTGGAACTCTCTGCCACAGAGGGTAGTTGAGGCCAGTTCATTGGCTATATTTAAGAGTGAGTTGGATGTGGCCCTTGTGGCTAAGGGGATCAGAGGGTATGGAGAGAAAGCAGGTACGGGATACTGAGTTGGATGATCAGCCATGATCATATTGAATGGCGGTGCAGGCTCGAAGGGCTGAATGGCCTACTCCTGCACCTAATTTCTATGTTTCTATGTTTCTATGAGATTTACTAGAATTTTGCCAGGGTTCCAGCAACTATGTTACAGAGAAAGGTTGAACCAGTTAGGTCTTTATTCTTTGGAGCGCAGAAGGTTAAGGGGGGACTTGATTGAGTTCTTTAAAATGATGAAAGGGATAGACAGAGTTGACGTGGATAAGCTTTTCCCATTGAGGGTAGGGAAGATTCAAACAAGAGGGCATGACATGAGAATTAAGGGACAGAAGTTTAGGGGTAACATGAGGGGGAACTTCTTTACTCAGAGAGTGGTGGCTGTGTGGAATGAGCTTCCAGCAGAAGTGGTGGAGGCAGGATCGATTTTAACATTTAAAAGTAAAGTGGATAGGTATATGGACGTGAAGGGAATGGAGGGGTATGGTCTGAGTGCAGGTAGATGGGACTAGGGGAAAACAAATGGTCGGCACAGACTGGAAGGGCCGAGAGGGCCTGTTTCCGTGCTGTAATTGTTATATGGTTATATGGTTATTTAATACCGACAAATTTAGTTCTTCTATCAAGGTTTGGATCAGCAGTGTATGTATTTGATATTCCTAATATACACTTTGGTGTGGTGAAGCGAGGTGCATAGAAAACTCTTCTTAGTAATATACAATCGAATCATACTGTACCTCAGTGCAATGTAGCCACGCGTAAGAGCAACAGGGAAAGTAGAAGTGTAGATTGGCTATTTCATACTAGCCAATTATAGTGTTTGTTAACTGCAACTCCGTCTAGTTATCAAGGGCCTGTTTCACTGGTTATGATGAGTAGCTGCTCGGAGATGTGATGACTGCAGATCCTTGCTGTATGTAGGTTTAATAAATATGTGCTGTATCTTGATGTGTGTTCGAGTCGACATTACATGGTGTCAGAGAGTGAATCTTGCCCACTCCGCTCCTGTTTATGGGGTTCTTTTGATTATTTTGTGTGTTTTTTATCTCAATCATGGCAAACTCGTGTCTAAGTGCTCTGATCTTTGATTCTAACATTGCTAAAGGCTGGCGTATTTTCGAGCGTGACTACAGTCATTATGCTCACATCGTTATTCGAAATGATGCACGATGCCATGATCGAAAAGGAACTGCTCGCAGTGGTTTTCACCTGCATCAAATTCAAGGACTGTCTTTGGGAAGTCTGTGACTATCGAGACTGACCACCAGCTGCTGGTCACCGTTTTGAACAAACCCATCCACGCGGCCCCAGCACGACCACAGCGAATGATGATGCAACTGTAGCGATTTGATTTCAACATTTCAACATAAGAAAGGCAAGGACATGCCACGCGTAAGAGCAACAGGGAAAGTAGAAGTGTAGATTGGCTATTTCATACTAGCCAATTATAGTGTTTGTTAACTGCAACTCCGTCTAGTTATCAAGGGCCTGTTTCGCTGGTTATGATGAGTAGCTGCTCGGAGATGTGATGACTGCAGATCCTTGCTGTATGTAGGTTTAATAAATATGTGCTGTATCTTGATGTGTGTTCGAGTCGACATTACATGGTGTCAGAGAGTGAATCTTGCCCACTCCGCTCCTGTTTATGGGGTTCTTTTGATTATTTTGTGTGTTTTTTATCTCAATCATGGCAAACTCGTGTCTAAGTGCTCTGATCTTTGATTCTAACATTGCTAAAGGCTGGCGTATTTTCGAGCGTGACTACAGTCATTATGCTCACATCGTTATTCGAAATGATGCACGATGCCATGATCGAAAAGGAACTGCTCGCAGTGGTTTTCGCCTGCATCAAATTCAAGGACTGTCTTTGGGAAGTCTGTGACTATCGAGACTGACCACCAGCTGCTGGTCACCGTTTTGAACAAACCCATCCACGCGGCCCCAGCACGACCACAGCGAATGATGATGCAACTGTAGCGATTTGATTTCAACATTTCAACATAAGAAAGGCAAGGACATGCACATAGCAGACACGCTATCCAGAGCCCACGTAAAACTGATGAACAACAACTCTCCGAACAGGACCAATTCTCAGTAATAACGGTTTTATTTGTGCAAACTGACTGTTTGAGCAACCATGCAGAACACACGGCTGCTGATGAGACCCTACAATTGCTGTCTGCAGTCATCAGCGCGGCTGGCTGCACAAGCTACACAACACCCCGCTCGAGATACGTCCATACTTCCTGGCTCGCGATGAACTAGTGTTACAGATCATAATTATCGTCAGGGGCCACAAGGCAGTGTTCCCAGCAGCACCCGGTACCCCCCTCTCCCGTGGTCCACATTAGCCACCGACATATTCGACTGGCATGGGAAACATTATCTGGTTCTTGTAGACTCTTACTCTGGCTGGTTTGATATCGATTTACTTCAAACCATTATTTCTGAAGCAGTAATCGAAAAGTTGCAGCGTCATCTCTCCGTGCACAACTCCCTTGCACGTATCCAGTCCGACAACGGCAGACAGTTCACCAGGCAAGCTTTTAAAAACTTTGCAAATTGATGGGACTTTCAACATATTTTCAGCAGCCCTGAGTTCCCATAGTCCAACCGACTCGCCGAACGCACTGTCCAAAGTGCAAAACCACTCATGGAACGGTCATACCTTGCTAAATCAGACATGTGCCTGACTTGCTCAACCGAAGGAATATTTCGCGGGAGCCCATACTGGGTTTTCCAGCCCAACGACAGCCAAACCCGTGCTCCTCTGCCCGTGTCCCAGCAGCTTTTGCCGCCACACATTCTTTCCCTGCCCGCA
Organism: Okamejei kenojei; assembly: GCA_035221665.1. NCBI lineage: Eukaryota > Metazoa > Chordata > Chondrichthyes > Rajiformes > Rajidae > Okamejei > Okamejei kenojei. The sequence continues at coordinate 473,983 of JAVHYY010000276.1, read as the reverse complement.
GTTCAGACGCAACTACAATCCAAACATGACACGCAGAAACACTTCTTCAACACTTCTGGGACACATCTACGGCCTGCCAAAGAGCCGCGCTCTTATCTGGTCGAAGCGGACGGAGTCATCCTCAGATGCAACCGTCAACATATCCTTCCGGTGACGGAACCGCGTCTTGCGACTCCTTATCCTGATGTCTCGCGTTTCCTATACCCTCCCACAGTCGCTCCCACGTCTCCACTGCCGCCTATCATTCCCACTGCGGTCTCCCCGCGGCGTTTGGCGTCTAGCTCACCTATCTCGTCATTCCCCCTGCCTGTCGGACCGCCAGTCGTTTCCCCATTTCCCTCCCCTATATCTTCTCCAGTGAAAGGAGGTGAGGCGGACTCGTACCGCACACGGGCTGGAAGGTTGTAGGACACCCGTTAGATATGGCGATTTTGTGTAATTCTGCAAATGCAAACATTCCACCTATATTGCTTAGCCACCGATGCTTGTTTTGTTTCTACAAGGAAGGATGTAGATTGGCTATTTCATTCCAGCCAATTATAGTGTTTGATAGTAAGTGCTTCATATTATCAAGAGCCTGCTTACGCTTGTTAGAATGAGTAACAGCTCGGAGATGGGATGGCTGCAGATCCTTGCTGTCTGTAGATACGTGTGTTCGAGTCGACTCATTACAAGAAGTAAAACAACAGATTGCATAATATGGTGTCAGTATTATATCTACCGACCTATAGAAAATAAGACGAGTAGCTTGAGGCTCAGTTAGAAACTGGCAAGTATGATGTTGTGGGAATTACTGAGACATGGCTGCAAGAGGGCCAGGGCTGGGAACTGAATATTTATGGGTATACCTCATATCGAAAAGACAGACAGGTGGGTATAGGGAGTGGGGTTGCTCTGTTGGTGAGGAATGAAATTCAGTCCCTTGCAAGGGGTGATATTGGACCAGGAGATTTGGCATCAGTATGGATAGAACTAAGGAATTGTAAGGGTAAAAAGACCCTAATGGGACTAATCTACAGGCCCCCAAACAGTAGCCTGGACATCGGGTGCAAGTTGAATCAGGAGTTAAAATTGGCATGTGGTTAAAATTAATGCTGTGGTTATTATGGGAGATTTCAACATGCAGGTAGACTGGGAAAATTAGGTTTGTACTGGACCCCAAGAAAGGGACTTTGTAGAGTGCCTTCCTGATGGATTCTTTGAACAGCTTGTATTGGAGCCTAACAGGGAGAAGGCAATACTGGATGTAGTGTTATGTAATGAACCGGATTTGATAAAGGACCTCGAGGTTAATGAGCCATTAGGAAGCAGTGATCATAACATGGTCAGGTTTAATCTACAATTGGAGAGGGAGAAGATCGGAGGTGTCAGTGTTGTAGTTGAATAAAGGGGACTAAGGCGCCATGAGGGAGGAGCTGGCCAAAGTTGACTGGAAAGATACCCTAGCAGGGATGACAGTAGAACAAAAATGGCAGGTGTTTCTAGGATTAATACAGAAAGTACAGGATCAGTTCATTCCTAGGAGGAAGAAAGATTCCAAGGGGAGAAAGGGACGACCATGGCTGACAAGGGACGTCAGGGACAGTATAATAATTATAGCGAAGAAGTACAATGTAGCAAAGATGAGCGGGAAGCAAGAGGATTGGGTAAAGTATAAAGAACAACAAAAGATAACCAAAAAGACAATACGGGGAGAAAAGATGAGGTATGAAGGTAAGCTAGCCAAGAATATAAAGCAGGATAGTAAAAGCTTCTTTAGGTATGTGAAGAGGAAAAAAATAGTTAAGACCAAAGTTGTACCCTTGAAGACCGAAAAATGTGAATTTATTATGGGGAACAAGGAAATGGCAGATGAGTTAAACAGGTACTTTCGATCTGTCTTCACAAAGGAGGAAACAAACAATCTTCCTGATATAGTAGTGGTCAGAGGATCTGGGGTGACAGAGGAACTGAAGGAAATCCACATTAGGCAGGAAATGGTGTTGGGTAGACTGATGGGACTGAAGGCTGATACATCCCCAGGGCCTGATGATCTGCATCCCAGCGTACTTAAGGAAGTGGCTCTGGAAATCTGCAGATTTGCAGATGACACAAAGCTGGGTGGCAGTGTGAACTGTGAGGAGGATTCTATGAGAATGCAGGGTGACTTCGACAGGTTGGGGGAGTGGGCAGATGCATGGCGAATTAACTTTAAAGCGGTTAAATGTGAGGTTATCCACATTGGTAGCAAAAACAGGAAGGCAGATTACTATCTAAATGGCGTCAAGTTGGGAAAAGGGTAAGTACAACGGGATCTGGGGTTCCTTGTACATCAGTCTCTGAAAGTAAGCATGCAGGTACAGCAGGCAGTGAAGAAAACAAATGGCATGTTAGCCTTTATAACAAGAGGAATCGAATATAGGAGCAAAGAGGTCTTTCTACAGTTGTACGGAGCCCTAGTGGGACCACACCTGGAGTATTGTGTGCAGTTTTGGCCCCTGAATTTGAGGAAGAACATTCTTGCTATTGAGGGAGTGCAGCGTAGGTTTACAAGGTTAATTCCTGGGATGGCGGGACTTGTTATATGCTGAGAGAATGGAGCAGCTGGGCTTCTACACTCTGGAGTTTAGAAGGATGAGAGGGAATCTCATTGAAACATATAAGATTGTGAAGGTCTTGGACACACTAGAGGCAGGAAACATGTTCCCGATGTTGTGGGAGTCCAGAACCAGGGGCCACAGTTTATGAATAAGGAGTAAGCCATTTAGAACGGAGACGAGGAACCACTTATTCTCACAGAGAGTGGTGAGTCTGTGGAATGCTCTGCCTCAGAGGGCGGTGGAGGCAGGTTCTCTGGATGCTTTCAAGAGAGAGCTAGATAGGGTTCTTAAGAATAGCGGATATGGGGAGGAGGCAGGAACGGGGTACTGATTGGGATGATCAGCCATGATCACATTGAATGGCGGTGCTGGCTCGAAGGGCCAAATGGCCTACTCCTGCACCTATTGTCTATTATCTATTGTCTATTGTACCGTGCTGAGGCAGGTCACTATCTTGCGATTGTACAATAAGTCAAGGGAGGATCGTGCAGTCGTCTGGTAATGGAGAGTTGCGCTTCAAGTGTGTTTGACTATGTGTGTATTTTGTTGGTGCCTGGCAAGTGTTATGCCATCAGCATAAGGTCTCCGGACGAAATGGAGGACGGCGTGTGCACCGAGAGTCACAGGGTTTTCTTTAACAGACAGGCTCATATTCGGACAAGGCGGAGGTCCAAGGCTGGCGAGTAAACCAACAATGGCAAATAGCAGATCGTTGGCAGAGACGGTACGGGGTTTCAGGAATTTAGATATACTAAGACTTCATCAGCAGGGGAATCGCTCAACTAAGTTGTGGGGCAGTGAACCATCAGAGCCTCTGCGGGAAGTTCAGCTCACCTTTTCCATGTAAGTACGAGAGTTTTGAACCAAAAATCTCAACCTCGCACAGGGTCAAAATTTTATCCGGGCCTGGAATGATGATGTTCACGTATCGACCGGCAGATCCTCCACAATTGAGGGTGAATGATGTCGCAGAAACGGAATAAACGACTCCACAGCTGAAATTATGAGGATGTAAAGGTGAGCTGTCGATCATGCGGATCAGGAAGCGTGTGAGCATTTATCACAGGCCACTGCGGGTGAACTGGTGAGAGTTCCCGGGGTTATGTGGGGCTCCCGCGTTAGCTTCGACATCGTATCGACTTGCTCGTGTTCCGAGCAGATGGCTAATGATCTGGATGATGGGGTGGAAAATTGGATAAGTAAGTATGCAGATGATACTAAGATAGGTGGTGTTGTGGATAATGAAGTAGACTTTCAAAGTCTACAGAGAGATTTGGGCCATTTGGAAAAGTGGGCTGAAAGATGGTTGATGGAGTTTAATGCTGTTAAGTGTGAAGTGCTACATCTTGGCAGGACAAATCAAATATAGGACGTACATGGTAAATGGTAGGGAATTGAGGAATGCTGTGGAACAGAGGGATCTAGGAATAACTGTGCATAGTTCCCTGAAGGTGGAATCGCATGTAGATAGGGTGGTAAAGAAAGCCTTTGGTGTGCTGGCCTTTATAAATCAGAGCATTGAATATAGGAGTAGGGAAGTAATGTTAAAATTGTACAAGGCATTGGTAAGACCAATTCTGGAGTATGGTGTACAATTTTTGGTCGCCTAGTTATAGGAAGGATGTCAACAAAATAGAGAGAGTACAGAGGAGATTTACTAGAATGTTGCCAGGGTTCCAGCAACTATGTTACAGAGAAAGGTTGAACAAGTTAGGTCTTTATTCTTTGGAGCGCAGAAGGTTAAGGGGGGACTTGATTGAGGTCTTTTAAAATGATGAAAGGGATAGACAGAGTTAACGTCGATACGTTTTTCCCATTGAGGGTAGGGAAGATTCAAACAAGAGGGCATGACATGAGAATTAAGGGACAGAAGTTTCGGGGTAACGTGAGGGGGAACTTCTTTACTCAGAGGGTGGTGGCTGTGTGGAATGAGCTTCCAGCAGAAGTGGTGGAGGCAGGATCAATTTTAACATTTAAGAGTAAAGTGGATAGGTATATGGACGTGAAGGGAATGGAGGGGTATGGTCTGAGTGCAGGTAGATGGGACTAGGGGAAAACAAATGGTCGGCACGGACTGGAAGGGCCGAGAGGGCCTGTTTCCGTGCTCTAATTGTTATATGGTTATATTAGTAGTAAGCACAAGATAGTGATTGTGGGAGATTTCAATTTTCCAAAAATAGATGGGAAACACATTCTGTAAATGGGCTGGATGGTTTGGAGTTTAGTGGGCAAAATTAGAGCACGTGGTATTGGGGGTAGGTTATTAATATGGATAGAAAATTGGTTGGTAGACATGAAACAAAGTGTATGACTTAACGGGCCCCTTTCTGAATGGCAGGCAGTGACTAGTGGGGTGCAGCAAGGCTCGGTGCTTGGACCGCAGCTATTTACAATATACATTAATGATTAAGATGAATGAATTATGTAACATTAGCAAATCTGCAGATGGCACAAAGCTGGGTGGCAGTGTGGACTGTGAAGAGGAAGCTCTGAGGATGCAGCATGATTTGGACAGGTTGGGTGAGTGGGCAGATGCGTGGCAGATGCAGTAATGTGTGGATAAATGTGTGGCAAGAACGGGAAGCAGATTATTATCTGAATGGTGTCATGTTAGGAAAAAGGGAGTACAACGTGACCTGGGTGTCCTTGTACACCAGTCACTGAAAGTAAGCATGCAGGTACAACAAGCAGTGTAGAGAGGTCATTGCATGTTTGCCTTCATAACGAGAGGAGTTGAGTACAGGAGCAAAGCGGCCCTCCTGCAGTTGTACAGGGCCCTGGTGAGACAACATTTGGAGCATTGTGTGCAGTTTTGGTCTCCTAATTTGAAGAAGGACATCATTGTTATTGAGGGAGTGCAGAGTAGGTTTACGAGGTTAATTCACGGGATGGCGAGATGCTGAAAGAATTGAACAACTGGGATTGTATTCACTGAAATTCAGAAGGACGAGAGAGGAACTTATAGGAACATATAACATTATTGAGGGATTGGTCAAGCTAGATGCAGGAAACACATTCCCGATGTTGGGGAAGTCCAGAACCAGGGCCACATTTTAAGTATAAGGGGTAGGCCATTCAGTACTTAATTGATGAAACACTTTTTCACCCAGAGCGTTGTGAATTTGTGAAATTCTCTGCCTCAGAAGGCAGTGGAGGCCGATTCACCGGATGCATTCAAAAGAGAGTTAGATAGATCGCTAAGGGACAGCGGATGCAAGGGGTATGGGGAGAAGGCAGGAGCGGGGTACTGATTGTGGATGATCAGCCATGATCACATGAATGGCGGTGCAGGCTCGAAAGGCCGAATGGCCTACTCCTGCACCTATTGTCTAAGTATCTATGTATATATGAAACGTTTGCTATTCCTTTTCTCCAGAGTTACTGTCCGACCCGCTGAGTTACTCGACCTTTTTATGTCTATCTTCGGATTAAACGAAGCATTTCGTCTGACACCCAGGTAGCCCTGAGTAGCTTGAGCCTGCATGATCAACACTCATAGGCATTGGTTAGCTGAACATTGCTACTGCAATCCGTTTGTTCATCATTTCTTAACTTGAATGATTTCATAACTTAAATGTCATATTTATGCATCTGCTTTGATTGAACACATCGCCATGGAAGTACGTCAGCAGCTCATGACCCTGGCCAACATTGGCCGCAATGACTGAGTAGATGCTGAATGATCCTCACTCATCGGCATTGATTACTTGTCTATTGCCACAGCAATCCGATTGCTCATTATTACATAACTTGAATTAACTTAAATTACAGATTCATACTTGTACTTTCTTTGACCCCACCGCTATAGAGGTACGTAAAAGGCTCATGTAATTGGGTAAGTTGACTACGCTCTGTATCATTTGCTCTAGCATCTGGATCAGCGGAGAATAATTTTAATTTTATCTGCAGTGACATAATTGTTATCCTGCAGCATCTCTCTTTTTCCCACTGATATTATCATTTCTCCAGTATCAGCGAAGGTTGCAGAAGAAGACAACGCTTGTGACTTGTGTCGGCGGTTGCTTATGAACACTTACAGTCTGTTGGAATTGCCATCGTTTTCCAGCGAGTCCCCGATGTGGATCTCAGCTCCTTGGAGCTGGTCCGAACAGCAGTCTGCCCTGTTGGTGATTCTTACATCTGACACGTTGTAGCTTTCATTTAGATCCACTCTCCACCAAGGGTCCTTGGATTTCCTGGTGCGCGCGCATGAACCATGCCTGAAGTCGCTGTCGCTGTTCCCGTCAATGGCTCGCTCAGCACCCGCCCCTTCACCCGTGCTGGACTGGGTCGTCCTTGCGCCAAACGCCACGTTTTCTGTTGGGAGGGAAACATCCCGTTGAGCCGAAAGGCAAGATGTATTTAAGAGAGAGTTAGATATAGCTCTGAGGGATAACGGTTTCAAGGGATATTGGAGAAAACAGGAACAGAAACATATTGGATGATCAGCCATGATTTCGATGTTTCTAATGAATATCGACTAATGAAGGCCTTCTATCAAGGTTTCGATCAGCAGTCTATTTCATTGATATTCATATTGCTTTTGTGTAGTAGAGAAAAATCAGAAACATCGTAAACTCTACTTAGTAATATACAATTAGTGGGTGTTATTTACTTGGATTTTCAGGCGTTTGAAGAAAGTGCAGGATTTGAGGTTGCTGAACAAGAGCAGATCCCGTGGAATTAGAGGGAAGATACCAGTTGGAATAAGAGTTGGAATAAAGGTTTTTTTCTGGTTGGTTGCCATTGACTGGCGGTGTTCGGAGGGTTTAGTGTTGGGTCCGTCACTTTGCACGTTGTATATCAATGATTTCAATAATGGAATTAATGCCTATGTGCCCAATGTTGCGGATAATACAAAGATAACCGGAGGGCCAGGTCATGCAGAGGAAGCAGCGAGTCTGTAGAATGATTTGGAGGGGCTGGAGAGAGGCAAATAAGTTGCAGATGGACAACAGCATAACAAAGTAAGTGATCATGCAATTTGGGAAAATAAATAAATGTGCAGACTGTTTTTTTAATGGGGAAGAGGACTTAGAAATCAGAGTTGCAAATGGACTTGGGAGTGCTGGTGCTGGATTCCCAAATTGCATATTTGCAAGCTTAACCTGTAGTAAAGAAGTCAAATGTCAGCATTTATATCCAGATAGCTAGAATATAAAAGCAGGGGTCTAATGCTGTGGATTTATAAGGCACTGGGCAGAGCGCATTTGGAATATTGTGAACTGTTTTTGGGCACATATGTTAGCCCAAGATTCACTACCCTCTGGCTAAAACAAATCCTTCTCATCTCCTTCCTAATGGTATATCCTCTATGCTGAATCTGTGCCATGTGGCCTAGACTATCCCACTGCTGGAAACGTGCTCTCTACATTCACACTATCCAGGTCTAGTAATTCTCTCTACAATGCAAATACATCCCACCTTAGATATGTGGCCAAAAACAGTTCACAACTGCGCGCACATGGGCACACACGTGAGGCTTCGGCTGTGGGCCCTATTGACGATAACATCGGACACTGAGCTGGTTGGGGTCGACTCCGAACTCCAGCAACAGCAGCTTCGTCCGCCCCGAACCGCGGGGCTTGAATCTGACCGTTCGCGGGGACCTATCATCGGCCGGCGGGGTCTTCAACATCGGGAGCCTCGATCGCCTCGAAGCAGCAGTTTGATATTAAGCCGCGCCGGGCGCTGAAAGGCCCCGCAAATGGTCCGATTCAGCCCTTAGAAAGCGTCTGATGAAGTCCAGATTACAAAACATGGGGGGGGGGTGGGGGGAGGGGGGGGGAGGGAGGGCGATTGTCCCCCACCTCTCAAAGCATGTGGAAGACGTGTCACCACGTCCCCTCCATGATTTCAACAATAGGCCATGGGACTTTATAAGGCACTAGGTAAAGCGCATTTGGAATATTGTGAACTGTTTTGTATCTGCTGGCATTTTAGAGAGTCCAGGGGATGATTACTAGACTGATCCCATAGATGTGTTAACGAAGAAACTGCAGATGCTGGAGAATTCGAGGGTTACACAAAATGCTGGAGAAACTCAGCGGGTTCAGCAGCATCTAAGGAGCGAAGGAGATAGGCGACGTTTCGGGTCGAGACCCTTCTTCAGACCCATAGATGATTGGATTAACATTTTGAGATCCTTTTACTGCTCCGTGCTCTGTGTTCGCTGGAATAGTATTGGGTCAGTGGGCATCTTATTGAAACTTATCGTACAGTCAAAGGCCTGTATAGTGTGAATGTAGAGATCATGTTTTAGCGGTAGAAGGGTCTAGGATCAGATTCAGCATAGAGCGTTAAAGAAGGAACTGCAGATGCTGGAAAATCGACGGTTCGATTTCCCCTTCCCCTGGCACTTTCCCTTGCAACCGCATGAGATGCTACACTTGTCGCTTTCCCTCCCCCCTCCACTCCATTCAAGGACCCAAGCAGTCGGTCCAGGTCCAACAGAGGTTCACCTGCACCTCCTCCAACCTCATCTATTGCATCCATTGCTCTAGATGTCAGCTGATCTATATCGGTGAGACCAAGGTAGGTTTCGCCGAACACCTCCGCTCGGTCCGCATTAACCAACCCGACCTCCCTGTGGCTCAGCACTTCAACACCCCCTCCCATTCCGTATCCGACCTCTCTGTCCTGGACCTCCTCCACGGCCAGAGTGAGCAACACCGCAAATTGGAGGAACGGCACCTCACATTCCGCTTGGGGAGTTTGCATCCTCTCGGCATGAACATCGAATTCTCTCAATGCTGTTAACCCTTGTTGTCTCTTCCCTTTCCTAATTCTCCCTCAGCCCTCGGGCTCCTCCTCCTTTTTCCTTTCTTCCCCCCGCTTCCCCCCACCCCCCATCAGTCTGAAGAAGGGTTTCGGCCCGAAACGTTGCCTCACCCCTTCGCTCCATAGATGCTGCTGAACCCGCTGATTTTCTCCAGCATTTTGTGTATCTTCAGCATAGAGTGATCTATTTCGTGGCTGAGAATGCCTTAGTGTGCACTGACTTAGCGGAACGTTGAGCCTACCTATTCCAGTTCCTGACCGTGGATTTATTCCAGTTGCGAACGAACGTTTCGTGCTGCTTGTTGGCGGGATATACGTTCCAGGTATGGTCGGTATTTTCGTTCCCTTTGCCAACTGGGGCACCGTTTCCTTCGCGGGCGGGATTTTTGTTCCATGTTTGTACGGGAGAGTGTTTCCAGGTGTTGGCGGGAGTTTCGTTCCATTTACGGACTGGATTTGCTTTTCCTTTACAGGTGCGGACGTGGGTTTCCGGGCCTTGTGTAACGGGATGTAGATAGAAGGACATTTTGACCCGAAGATCTCAACCTCGCACAGGGTCAAGATTTTATCGTGGCCCGGGATGAAGATATTCACATATCGACCAACAATTCCATCACAATTGAAGGTAAGTGTCGTCACAGCAACTGAATCAACGATTCCACAACTGAAAGAGATGTTTAAAAGTTAGTCTCCACTATCTCGATCAATGCAGATGAGAAAGCGTTTGTTATGGGAGGCCTGTGCTGTTGAACTGGTGACAGGTGCATGGGATGTGGGGGGGGGGGGGGGGGGCTCCAGTGGCTACTCCGGCATCCTCCCCACTGACGCTGACGACTTGTTGCACCTCCCCTTCTCCTATTCTGACACCATTCCTATGATAAACTGCATTCTTGTTTTTGCCACCAATGTCGACACCCTCACATTTATCCACATTATACTGCATCTGCCATGCATCTGCCCATTCACTCAAATCTGCCCAAGTCACCCTGCAGCCTCAAAGCATCCTCCTGGCAGCTCACACTTTCACCCAGCTTTGTGTCATCCGCAAACATGGAGATGTAACATTTAATTCATTCCCCTAAATAGTTAATATATATTGTAAATAACAGGGGCCTCAGCACTGTATTTTGCGGAACCCCAATATCCACTGCCTGCCATCCTGAAGAGGACCTGTTAATTCCTGCTCTTTGCTTCCTGTCTGCCAACCAGTTCTCTTTCCATGTCAATACCCTACTACAAATACCATGTGCTCTAAATTAGCACACTGATCTCTTGTGTGGAACCTTGGCAAAGGCTTTTTGAAATTCCAGATATACCACATCCACTGTCCCCCCCCTTATCCATTTTACTTGTTATATCCTCAAAAAAAATCAGAAGATTAGTCAAGCACGATTTTCCCATTTATAATCCATGGTGACTTTGACCGATCCTGTCACTGCTTTCCGAATGCGCTGCTATTACATCTTTAATAATCGACTGAAACATCTTCTCCATTACCGGGCTAACTGATCTTTAATTCCCAGTTTTCTCTCTCCCTCCTTCTAAAAAAGTGGGGTTACATTAGCTGCACTCCATTCCACAGGAGCTGATCCAAAGTCTATAGAACACTAGATTTAAAAATGAGACGCTACTGCCTCCACTGCCTCGATCATGCGGACGATGAAACGTAACAAAGGTAATCGTATGTCTGTGCTGGTGGACTGATGATACGTTCCATGGATATGGGGGGATCCCACGGCTACTTGCGGCATCCGCCCACTTGCTCCAGTTGCTAACAGATGGCTGGGAATAGGATATATCGGTAGCCATGCGCGTCAGAGAGCATCTCTGGAGAAAATGAATTAGTGACGTTTCGGATGGAGTCCCTTCTTCGGACTGTATTCAGTCGGAGGAAGGATTTCGTCCTGGCACGTTACCTACTGCTTTTCTCCAGTGATGCGGTCTGACCGCACACGGTATTCCATATTTTTGTGTATATCTTCGGGTTAAACAACGACCTGCAGTTCCTTCCCACACATGGGCCGCATTGACTGAGTAGATGCTGAATGATCCTCACTCATCGGCATTGGTTACCTGTCTATTGCCACAGCAATCCGATTGTTCATTATTACACAACATGAATTAACTTAAATTACAGATTTATACTTGTCCTTTCATTGACCCCACCGCTATAGAGGTACGTCAGCAGCTTGTGTCAGTGGATAAGTGGACTACGGCTCTGTATCACTTTCTATCGTATCTGGATCAGCGAGAATAATTGTAATTGTGTCTGCAGTGAGATCATTGTTATCCTGCAGCATCTCTCTTTTACCCACTGATATTATCATTACTCCAGTAACAGCGAATGTTACAGAAGAAGACAACGCTTGTGACTTGTGTCGGCGGATGCTTATGAACACTTACAGTCTGTTGGAATTGCCATCGTTTTTTCCAGCGAGTCCCCGATGCGGATCTCGGCTCCTTGGAGCTGGTCCGAACAGCAGTCTGCTCTGTTGGTGATTCTTACATCTGACACGTTGTAGCTTTTCGTTAGATCGATTTCTCACCAAGGTCCTTGGATTTCTGGTGCGCGCGCATGAACCATGCCTGAAGTCGCTGTCGTTGTTCCCGTCATTAGCTAGCTCAGCACCCGCCCCTTCATCCATGCTGGACTGGGTCGACGGTGCTCCGTGTGCCACATTTTCTATTGAGTGGAAAACACTTCACTGAGCCGTAAGTGATATATTTAATGCCAAGGGACAGGAAGATAGGGGAGTTGGTGCAGGGGGCAGGGATTTAGATTTCTGGATCATTGGGATCTCTTTTGGGACTGGTGTGTCCTGTACAAAAGAGAGGGTTGCACCTTAACTGGAGGGGTACCAACATCTTGACGAGCAGGTTTGCTGATGCTACACGGGAGGGTTTAAACTAGATTGGCAGTGGTCGGGATCTCACACAGGACTGATGCACGTGGGAGGTTGGTTTGGACCATGATGAGGGATGGGTTAGTGGCCGTAATAGGCAGTGAAAGGCGGAGAGCGAGGAAGGAGCATTTGTTGAACTGCATGTATTTTAATACAAGACGCCTGGCGCGTAAGGCCGATACGAGCTCAGTGCATGGATAGGTACGAGCGGCTGGGACGTTACAGCCATCATTAAAATCCTGTTAAGAGAGGGGCAGAACAGGCAGTTCAATGCTCCGGGGTACCGGAGCTTCAGGAGAGTTGTTGAGGAGAATTCACACAGAGGGTTGTACGTCTGTGGAATTCTCTGCCTCAGTGGGCGGTGGGTGCTGGTTCTCTGCAGGGTCAATGTTGGGAACAATACAGGGACGGAAATCGCTATCAAAATGTGGGGGAGACACTATATTGGAGGCCGCGCGTGCATGCGCACACGCACACGCCAACACATGCATGCGCGCACATGTGCACACACGCGAGGCGTCGGCTGTGAGCCCGGTGGACGGTAACATCGGACACTGAGCTGGTTGGTGACCGACTCCGAACTCCAGTAACAGCAGCTTCGTCCGCCGTGAATCGTGGGGCTTGAATCGGCCCGTTCGCGGGGTCTTTCATCCGCCGGCGGGGTCTTCAACATCGGAAGCCTCGATCGCCTCGAAGCAGCAATTTGATTTTAAGCCGCTCCGGGCGCAGAAAGCCTCCGCAAATGGGCTGGTTCAGCCCTGAGGAAGCGTCTGATGAAGTCCGCATTACAAAACATGGGGAGGTGGGGGGTGTGTCCCACGTCTCAAAGAATGTGGAGGACGTGTCACCCCGTCCCCTCCACAATTTCAATAATAGCCCGGGGAACTTTATAAGGCACTGGGTAGAGCGCATTTGGAATATTGTGAACTGTTTTGTATCTGCTGGCATTTTAGAGAGTCCAGGGGATGATTACTAGACTGATCCCATAGATGATTGGATTAACATTCTGAGATCCTTTTACTGCTCTGTGCTCTGTGTTCGCTGGAATTAGTATTGGGTCAGTGGGCATCTTATTGAAATTTAACGTACAGTCAAAAGCCTGTATAGTGTGAATGTAGAGATCACGTTTTAGTGGTAGAAGGGTCTAGGACCAGAGGGCACAGATTCAGCATAGAGCATTAAAGAAGGAACTGCAGATGCTGGAAAATCAAGGGTTCAATTTCCCCTTCCCCGGGCACTTTCCCTTGCAACCGCAAGAGATGCTACACTTGTCCCTTTACCTCCCCCCTCCACTCCAATCAAGGACTCGAGCAGTCGTTCCAGTTCCAACAGAGGTTCACCTGCACCTCCTCCAACCTCATCTATTGCATCCGCTGCTCTAGATGTCAGCTGATCTATATCGGTGAGACCAAGCGGAGGCTTGGCGATCGTTTCGCCGAACACCTCCACTCGGTCCGCATTAACCAACCCGACGTCCTGGTGGCTCAGCACTTCAAATCCCCCTTCAACTCCTCCACGGCCAGAGTGAGCAACACCGCAAATTGGAGGAACAGCACCTCATATTCCGCTTTGGGAGTTTGCATCCTCTCGGCATGAGCATCGAATTCACACAATTCTGTTAACCCTTGTTGTCTCCTTCCCTTCCTACCTCCCTCTCAGCCCTCGGGCTCCCCCTCCGCCTACTTTTTCCTTTCTACCCCCCGCATCGCCCCACCTCCCATCAGTCTGAAGAAGCGTTTCGGCCCGAAACGTTGCCTATCTCCTTCGCTCCATAGATGCTGCTACACTCAATGAGTTTCTCCAGCATTTTGTGTACCTTCAGCATAGAGTGATCTATTTCGTGGCTGAAAATGCCTCGGTGTCTACGACCACTGGCTTAGTGGGGCGTTGAGCCTACCTGACCGTGGATTTATTCCAGTTGCGAACAAAAGTTTTGTTCCGATTGTTGGCGGGATATACATACCAGGTTTGGTCGGTATTTTCGTTCCCTTTGCCGACTGGGGGGGCACCGTTTGCTTCACGGACGGGATTTTCGTTCCATTTACGGACTGGATTTGCTTTTCCTTTACAGGTGCGGACGTGGGTTTCCGGGCCTTGTGTAACGGGATATAGATAGAAGGACATTTTGACCCGAAGATCTCAACCTCGCACAGGGTCAAGATTTTATCGTGGCCCGGGATGAAGATATTCACATATCGACCAACAATTCCATCACAATTGAAGGTAAGTGTCGTCACAGCAACTGAATCAACGATTCCACAACTGAAAGAGATGTTTAAAAGTTAGTCTCCACTATCTCGATCAATGCAGATGAGAAAGCGTTTGTTATCGCAGGCCTGTGCTGTTGGACTCGTGACAGGAGCATGGGATGGGGGGGGGGGGGGGGGGGCTCCAGTGGCTACTCCGCTATCCTCTCCACTGACATCTCCTTTCTTCGCTGCCTGCTGTACCCGCATGCTCATTTTCAGTGACTGGTGTACAAAGACACAGAGGTCTTGTTGCACCTCCCCTTCTCCTATTCTGACACCATTCCGATAGTAAACTGCATTCTTGTTTTTGCCACCAAGGTCGATACCCTCACATTTATCCACATTATACTGCATCTGCCATGCATCTGCCCATTCACTCAATCTGCCCAAGTCACCCTTCAGCCTCAAAACATCCTCCTGGCAGCTCACACTTTCACCCAGCTTTGTGTCATCCGCAAACTTGGAGATGTAACATTTAATTCATTCGTCTAAATATATATTGTAAATAACAGGGGCCTCAGCACTGAATTTTGCGGAATCCCAATATCCACTGCCTGCCATTCTGAAGAGGACCTGTTAATTCCTGCTCTTTGCTTCCTGTCTGCCAACCAGTTCTCTTTCCATGTCAAACGCTTCCACAGGAGCCGTTGGAAGAGGAGGAGGGGGAGGAGCGACACCCGACCGGTAAGGTTTAAAATCAAGCGCGGGGCTTGTCTTTTCAGAGGCCCACAGGAGCTTTCCGAAATCCATAACATTCCATTTGTAGAATTGGGTTTTTTCTTTTTTTTTTTTTTGAGGTAGCCGCTGATTGGTGGGAAGTGGACCAGGGTAAGCAGCTGATTGGCAGTCAGATCCCAGCAGTTTGTTCTGTACTTTATATTGTATCCTGTGTAAGGGGGGCAGTATGAAGGCCAGGGCAGTGTACTGTTCTGGATGTCAGATGTGGGAGGTCAGGGAATCTGATAGCCCTCCAGACATCCACATCTGCGCCAGGTGTGTTGAGATGGGGCTCCTAAAGGACTGTGTTAGGAACCTGGAGCAGCAGCTCGATGACCTCCGTCTGGTCAGGGAGAGTGAGGAGGTCATAGAGAGGAGCTACAGGGAGGTAGTCACTCCCCAAACCACAGGAGGCAGACAAGGGTCACAGTTAGGAAGGGCAAGGGCAGAGGCAGGGGCTAGAGATTACCCCTGTGACCGTACACCTGGAAAATAGGTACTCGGGTTTGAGTACGATTGGAGGGGACAGCCTAGCTGGGGGCAGCAACAGCGGCCGGGCCTCCAGCACAGAGACCGGCCCTGATGCTCAGAAGGGTAGCAAAAAGAGGAGGGCAATTGTAATAGGGGACTCTATAGTTAGGGGGTCGGATAGGCGATTCTGTGGACGCAGTCGGGAGACCCGGATGGTAGTTTGCCTCCCTGGTGCAGGGTCTCGCATGTGTCAGAACGTGTCCAAAAGATTCTGATAAGGGAGGGAGAGGAGCCTGATGTTGTGGTACACATAGGTACCAAAATGACATAGGCAGAAAAAGTGACGAGGTCCTGAAGGGAGAATTTAGGGAGTTAGGGGGAAAGTTAAGGAGAAGGACCAAAAGGGTAACAATTTCAGGATTACTGCCTGTGCCGCGTGACAGTGATAGTAGGAATGAAATGAGGTGGAGGATAAATGCGTGGCTGAGGGACTGGTGCAGTGGGCAGGGATTCACGTTTCTTGATCACTGGGACCTCTTTTGGGAAAGGCATGATCTGTACACAAAGGACGGGTTGCACTTGAGCCCGAGGGGGACCAATATCCTGGCAGGGAGATTTGCAAAGGCTACTGGGGAGACTTTTAAACTAGAAAGGCTGGGGGGGGGGACTCGGGTAGAGGGGGCTAGGGGTCAGGGTGTGGGGCAAGAGGCAGAGAAGGGAAGCACTCGGATCCAAAATGTAGGCGAGAAAGATGAAAAAGATAATAGACAGAGAATAAGGGATGGTGGGTTTCTAAAATGTGTATATTTTAATGCTAGGAGCATTGTAAGTAAGGTGGACGAACTTAGAGCCTGGATTGACACCTGGAAATATGATGTTGTGGCAATCAGTGAAACATGGTTGCAGGAGGGCTGTGATTGGAAACTAAATATTCCAGGATTTTGTTGCTTCAGGTGTGATAGAATTGGAGGGACCAGAGGGGGAGGTGTTGCATTGCTTGTCAGAGAAGATATTACAGCAGTGCTTTGGCAGGATAGATTAGAGGGCTCGTCTAGGGAGGCTATTTGGGTGGAACTGAGAAGTGGGAACGGTGTAGCAACACTTTTAGGGGTGTATTATAGACCGCCAAATGGGGAGCGTGAATTGGAAGAGCAAATATGTAAGGAGATAGCAGATATTAGTAGTAAGCACAAGGTAGTGATTGTGGGAGATTTCAATTTTCCAAAAATAGACTGGGAAACACATTCTGTAAATGGGCTGGATGGTTTGGAGTTTGTAAAATGTGTGCAGGATAGTTTTTTTGCAGCAGTACATAGAGGTATCGACCAGAGAAGGGGCAGTGCTGGACCTCCTGTTAGGAAATGAGGCAGGTCAGGTGACGGAGGTATGCGTTGGTGAGCACTTCGGGACCAGTGATCACAATACCATTAGTTTCAATATAATTATGGAGAGAGTCAGAAACTAGGGTGGAGATTTTTGATTGGAGAAAGGCTAACTTTGAGGGAATGCTTAAGGATTTTAAAGGAGTGAATTGGGACACTTTGTTTCATGGGAAGGATGTAGAAGAGAAATGGAGGACATTTAAAGGGGAAATTGTAAGAGTACAGAATCTTTATGTCCCTGTTAGGTTGAAAGGAAATAGTAAAAATTGGAAAGAGCCATGCTTTTCAAGGGAAATTGGACACTTGTTTCGAAAAAAGAGAGATATCTACAATCATTATAGGAGGCATGGAGTAATTGAGGTGCTAGAGGAGTATAAAGAATGTAAAAAGAATCTTAAGAAAGAAATTAGGAAGGCTAAAAGAAGATATGAGGTTGCTTTGGCAAGAAAGGTGAAAGTAAACCCAAAGGGTTTCTACAGCTATATTAATAGCAAAACGATAACGAGGGATAAAATTGGACCATTAGAGAACCAGAATGGACAGCTATCTGCAATGCCAAAAGAGATGGGGAAGATATTGAACAATTTCTATTCTTCGGTATTCACCAAGGAGAAGGATATTGAACTCTGTGAGTTAAGGGGGAAAAGTAGAGTAGCTATGGAAACTATGAGATTCAAAGAGGAGGAAGTACTGACACTTTTGAAAAATATAAAAGTGGATAGGTCTCCAGGTCCTGACAGGATATTCCATAGGACATTGAGGGAAGTTAGTGTAGAAATAGCAGGAGCTATGACAGAAATATTTCAAATGTCATTAGAAACGGGAATAGTGCCGGAGGATTGGCGTACTGCGCATGTTGTTCCATTGTTTAAAAAGGGTTCAAAAATAAACCTAGCAATTATAGACCTATTAGTTTGACGTCAGTGGTGGGCAAATTAATGGAAAGGATACTTAGAGATAATATATATAAGCATCTGGATAAACAGGGTCTGATCAGGAACAGTCAACATGGATTTGTGCCTGGAAGGTCATGTTTGACAAACCTCCTTGAATTTTTTGAAGCGGTAACTAGGGAAATTGATTAGGGTAAAGCAGTGGATGTTGTCTATATGGATTTCAGTAAGGCCTTTGACAAGGTTCCCCATGGAAGGTTGGTTAAGAAGGTTCAATCTTTGGGTGTTAATGGCGGAGTAGCAAGATGGATTCAACAGTGGCTGAATAGGAGATGTCAGAGAGTAATGGTGGATGGCTGTTTGTCAGGTTGGAAGCCGGTGACCAGTGGGGTGCCTCAGGGATCTGTGTTGGGTCCACTGTTGTTTGTTATGTACATCAATGATCTGGATGATGGGGTGGAAAATTGGATAAGTAAGTATGCAGATGATACTAAGATAGGTGGTGTTGTGGATAATGAAGTAGATTTTCAAAGTCTACGGAGAGATTTGGGCCATTTGGAAAAGTGGGCTGAAGGATGGCAGATGGAGTTTAATGCTGTTAAGTGTGAAGTGCTACATCTTGGCAGGACAAATCAAAATAGGACGTACATGGTAAATGGTAGGGAATTGAGGAATGCTGTGGAACAGAGGGATCTAGGAATAACTGTGCATAGTTCCCTGAAGGTGGAATCGCATGTAGATAGGGTGGTAAAGAAAGCCTTTGGTGTGCTGGCCTTTATAAATCAGAGCATTGAATATAGGAGTAAGGAAGTAATGTTAAAATTGTACAAGGCATTGGTAAGACCAATTCTGGAGTATGGTGTACAATTTTGGTCGCCTAGTTATAGGAAGGATGTCAACAAAATAGAGAGAGTACAGAGGAGATTTACTAGAATGTTGCCAGGGCTCCAGCAACTATGTTACAGAGAAAGGTTGAGCAAGTTAGGTCTTTATTCTTTGGAGCGCAGAAGGTTAAGGGGGGACTTGATTGAGGTCTTTAAAATGATGAAAGGGATAGACAGAGTTGACGTGGATACGTTTTTCCCATTGAGGGTAGGGAAGATTCAAACAAGGAGGGCATGACATGAGAATTAAGGGACAGAAGTTTTCGGGGTAACGTGAGGGGGAACTTCTTTACTCAGAGGGTGGTGGCTGTGTGGAATGAGCTTCCAGCAGAAGTGGTGGAGGCAGGATCGATTTTAACATTTAAGAGTAAAGTGGATAGGTATATGGACGTGAAGGGAATGGAGGGGTATGGTCTGAGTGCAGGTAGATGGGACTAGGGGAAAACAAATGGTCGGCACGGACTGGAAGGGCCGAGAGGGCCTGTTTCCGTGCTGTAAATTGTTATATGGTTATAAGTGGACTACGGCTCTGTATCACTTTCTATCGCATCTGGATCAGCGAGAATAATTGTAATTGTGTCTGCAGTGAGATCATTGTTATCCTGCAGCATCTCTCTTTTACGCACTGATATTATCATTACTCCAGTAACAGCGAATGTTACAGAACAAGACAACGCTTGTGACTTGTGTCGGCGGATGCTTATGAACACTTACAGTCTGTTGGAATTGCCATCGTTTTCCAGCGAGTCCCCGATGCGGATCTCGGCTCCTTGGAGCTGGTCCGAACAGCAGTCTGCTCTGTTGGTGATTCTTACATCTGACACGTTGTAGCTTTTCGTTAGATCGATTCTCCACCAAGGGTCCTTGGATTTCCTGGTGCGCGCGCATGAACCATGCCTGAAGTCGCTGTCGTTGTTCCCGTCATTAGCTAGCTCAGCACCCGCCCCTTCATCCATGCTGGACTGGGTCGACGGTGCTCCGTGTGCCACATTTTCTATTGAGTGGAAAACACTTCACTGAGCCGTAAGTGATATATTTAATGCCAAGGGACAGGAAGATAGGGGAGTTGGTGCAGGGGGCAGGGATTTAGATTTCTGGATCATTGGGATCTCTTTTGGGACTGGTGTGGTCCTGTACAAAAGAGACGGGTTGCACCTTAACTGGAGGGGTACCAACATCTTGGCGGGCAGGTTTGCTGATGCTAAACGGGAGGGTTTAAACTAGATTGGCTGCGGTCGGGATCTCATACAGGACTGATGAACATGGGAGGTTGGTTTGGACCATGATGAGGGATGGGTTAGTGGCTGTAATAGGCAGTGAAAGGCAGAGAGAGAGGAAGGAGCATTTGTTGAACTGCATGTATTTTAATGGTAAGATTAAACGAGAACTTACCAAGTTCGAAGGTTGATCTTAATTTTATGAGGAGTCGCGGTGAGGGATTTCGTGAAGACCCCGCCAGCACGCATGCGCAGCATCCTTCAAAGCAGCGGTGTGGAATCACAGAACGCACCATGACTGGAGATAGTAAGATGAAGAACGTACAACTTCCCAGTTGACCTTATGATAGAGGGTGGGAGCGGAGGGCACGAAATCCCTCACCGCAACTCCTCATAAAATCAAGATCAACCTTTGAACTTGGTAAGTTCTCGTTTAATCTTACTATTTTATTTTGGAGTCACGTGAGTGACTTCGTGAAGATTTCAAAGCTCTGTGATTTCACGCCCTGGACAAAGTCCATGCTATCACACTGCCGCAATCCTGATGGAGGAAGGCTGTTAATGCAGTTCAGTCTGGCTGAAAAATAATGCATATTTATTAACCAAATAATAATAAACACCCCTAATTCGGGGACAAACATTCACTGAGCGGCTCCCAGCACAGCTTCTGCGAATGTCGTGGGGGCGACCAGTGGTTTATTGTAGAACCTTTGGAAGGTTGCTTCACTGGCCCAGCCCGCGGTGGCGAGGATGTGGTCCATGGGCACCTCCATGGCCCTCGCCGCTGATGTGGATGCAGCCCTAGTGGAATGAGATTTTAAAATGCTAGTATGCTACTCCTAGCGCTGCACCCAACACCGCCCTGAGCCACCTGGCGATAGTCTGTACAGTAACCCGATGATGCGGCTGATGAGGAGCCCCTGCTCTTTCTTCTTGATGGTTCTGCTAATTCGGATGTAGTGGTGGAGATGGGTGACTATGCAGAGGGTGGCATCAGTAGGGTATGCCCGAAACTCCAACTGCAGCCCATGAGCCCCAGGCCTGTGCTGCTTCAGTAAGTCCTGGACAAAGAAATTCACCTGTGTAGGGGTGGAGACCATGCTATCCAGCCGCAGCTTTTGCAATGCCTGGAGTCGTTGAGCTGTAGTCAGTGCCATCAGCATCACCACTTTGAGGGTGAGCTGTTTGAGTGGTAACTCGGTCATTGGAGACCAGCTCCTCAGTAGGGTCAGAATGATCCCTACATCCCAGGTGAAGGTGTATCTGGGCCGTGGAGGGTTGGTGTTAAACACTCCCCTCATGAATTTTGACACCAGGTGGTTTGAGCCTATACCTATGTCCAGGTATGAGGACAGTGCACTCCTGGCGCTGTTGATGGCACTGTAGCTAAGGCCAGCATCGAAATGAAGGCCAGCTAGGAATTCCAGGACATCAGGGATTGGTGCCATGTTGGTACTAGAGCAGAATGAATCCCACTTCCTGATCTGTGTGAGGTACTGCCTCTGGGTTGATTCTCGCCATGATGCAGAGATGAGTTCCATGGCTCGTGGTGAGATGCCCGACTTGACGAATGGTCTTTGCACCAGTGCCAAATTGTGTTTCCCAATTCATCACAAGATAGCGACCTGATACCACCCATATAATTGATATGCCACCACCGTTGTGTTATCTATTTGGAGGCGGATATGTAAGTCCCGTGAGTTAGTACAGTCAGCCCGCAGTCCATGAAAAGCCCCTAATATCTCAATATAATTTATCCCGTGTGACTGAAGGAGGGTAGACTCTTGAAAGTCCCATCTGCCATCACAACTGGACATGGTGTCAGTTGCACCCCAGCCTTGTGCGCTTGTGTCAGTCTGTAGCACGACAGATCCGTTGCTTACTATGATGGGTCTGTGACAATCGCTAATATTGTCATTCCACCATTGTAGCTCGGCTCTAGCCTTTGGTGGTAATTGGATTGGTCGATCAAAGTGCCCAGCATTTGCTTTTAATGCTGCAATCTTTGTTCTTTGTAAATTTTGGTAATGTAACGGGCCGAATTGTGCAGCTGAGAATGTAGCTACCAGTTTCCCTATTAGTTTTGCCGTTTGCCGGATGGTCGGTACTCTGGCGCAAGCAAGGTTGTGGCACGCTTCTTTTATAGCCATAGCTTTGTTGGTTGGGATGGTGATCATCATTAAGGTTGTGTCTATGGTGAACCCGAAATAATCCATAACTGGAGAGGGGTGAGGTTAGACTTGTCTGGATGGATTACAAATCCTAGATTCTCGAATAAAGATTTAGTCGCTGTAACTGCCCGTATAGCCAATTGGAGGGTCTGACCCACAATAAGGATATCATCTAAATATGCCATGACAATGTAATTTTGTTGTCGGAGGAGGGCCAATATAGGTGTCACTAATTTGGTAAATAGTCTGGGGGCTGTGGTGAGACCATTTAGCAATGCTTTGTATTCCCACAACTGTTCCTTCCAGACAAATTTCAGAAACTTTCTGTGAGATTCAGTGATGGGCACTGTATAGTATGCATCTTTTAAATCGATGCAGGCCATAAAGTACCCCGGGTAAAGCAACTGCTTGGCTGTTTCAAAGGTATCCATTTTAAGGTGGGTATATTGTACAAAAGTGTTCAGCTCAGTTAGGTCTATAATAATTCGACACCCCCCATCTATTTTGGTTTTGGTGAAGATGTTGGACACAAACTCAAGGGGTTCGTGCGTTGTTTTCCCAATCACCCCTTTTGCAGCAAGCCGTAAAATTTCAGCATGTCCTGCTTCAACCTCTTTTTTGAGAGAGTGTAAATTTTCGATGAGTCGAATGCTGGGTAGGGGGATTTTGACCATCAATGAATTCTATGACATAATCTTGAACACTTTGTAAAATAAACTCGTCAGTGGTGATAGTGTCCCAAATTCCCCAAAAGGCCCGCAACCATCCACCAATTTGTGCAGGAAGGGATGCTACTGTCCGAGAGGAACCAGGCCCCCTTACCTCCATGGTTAACGGCGGGTCCTGGCGTATGGCGTTTTGGGAGGACGTTGTGGAGATTGTCGGGATGGCGGCCGCATCTTCCATGCAGGCCGCTGTTGGCGTTGCCCTAAAAAAGCCCGATGTGGTTGGGGAAGCGGAGGGGGGTAGGTCCTTGGCGTCCTAGCCGTCTGACGTGGTTTCCAGTTGGTGTATGGTTGTTGCCGGTGGTATGGGTGGGGTCTAGTCGGAGGAGGTTTCATAAGGCCCGCTGTTTTGGCCTCCTTGTCTAGTTCCTTCACTTGTTTGGATAGATCTGTTCCAAACAGTTGATGGAGCGGTGGAGGGACGGCACAAGCCCGCGAATTTGGGGTTGAGAGTGGGCTTTATGGAGCTCTTGCGCAGGCAGTTGATTTCGTATTGGGCGTTGCATAAGAGTGCCAGAGCATCCTGTTGCTCGCTGGCACATTGTCCCCATCAAGGGTCCTAGCAAACGTTATGCCCGTGGATAGGAGCTTCAGGATACGCTGGAGACGGACATCCTGCATCTTGGTGGCCGTGCTCAAATGTCCCCAGATCTGAGCATTGACCAGGGGAACACTGAGGTTGATGCAGTTCTCAGGTGGTTTTATTTTCTCTATTGTCTCATTCAGTACCTGACCCTGAAGTTGGTGAGTGGTCAGGTAATCAATGGTGCCCGCCAGTTTGTGGTGCAGGGGTTCCCCAGTGTGTGTGGCCATGGCAAACTTGCCCACCACGTCCAGCATATCCTCCTCGTGCTCTGGCTCTGCGGTCTCCGGCAGTCCCGGGTCGTCTTCGAAAACAGCGGCCGGGCAACTGCTGGCACGTCGGGTCTGGTGAAGACGAGAGGCTGAGTGGACTCCTGGCGTGGCTTGTAGAGGCCCGCGAGTCCCGTTCATCCCGGTCCCTGTCCCACTGGAGGAGTTGTTCCACTAAGAGCTCCAACCGCTCAATGCGACCATCCCTGCTATCTGCAGCAGACAAGCCGACTTCCCCAGGCCCTGCGATTTCACTGGGGCTTCCACCATCGGACCACACCTCCGTAAGGTGCTGTCTAGGGTCCGATGGCAGGTCGTCGTGGCCTACCGCCCAAGTAGGCCCGCACGGACTCTCCGCTAGTCTGTCTTCTCGCAGACTGTGGCGGCCCACCTGGCTGGTACAAAGGCAGGTGAGTTGGATCGGCGCCGGCCCCGGAACCTGGCTCCCCGGAGTCCGTGCAGGCTTACCTCCACTGTCGCCCAATACTCGGCGTGGAGGCGCATGGTCGGCCGCTCCCAGAGCTAAGCTGACCGACCGTCTACTGCTGCCACCTCCGCCCTTGACCGCAGCCTGGCGAGTTGTTTTGCCGGCAGCACCTGCTCCTGCAGGCCTGCTCGACGCAGCAGTAGTTCTGCCAGACTGCCCTACGACAGATGTCCCTGGCAGTTGTACGTGGCGGAGTGCAGCTGCAGGGCTCCCCTGCAGCGCAGCTATCCCCCGGCCCAGTCCCCGTGGGTCTGCTGGAACTCCGGGTGAGGTCCCTGGTGACAAGCGAGGCTCCTTCCCACGTACCTGTTTGCCCCCCTTCTTCCTGGGGGATGGGGGCATGAAGTCTGGGTCAGCAGGCTCCAGCTCCGGTGCGGTAAACCATTCAGTTGATGAGTCGGGTGCTGGTGTAACGGGAGCGCCCGACTTCCGCATTCTTGCCCCCGACCGTCCCGAAGCTGCCGGTGGTGCTTGCAGCTCCGGTGACAAAGGCCGCTGGCTTGTCGATGCCCCGCGGCTCCTGGAGAGCGTTGCCTTCCGTTTCCCTTTCTCCATCCTGTAGGAGTAAGGTTCTACTTACCTGACGGTCCTTATGAAGGAGCTGGTGGAGAGAGCGCACTCCCCCCCCCCAGCTTGTCGATGCTAATGCGCGCAACGATATGTCGCGCATGCCTGCTGGCGGGGTCTTCACGAAGTCACTCACATGACTCCGAAGTAAAATGCAAGATGCCTGACGCGTAAGGCCGACGAGCTCAGCGCATGGATAGGTACGAGCGGCTGGGACGTTACAGCCATCATTGAAATCCTGTTAAGAGAGGGGCAGAACAGGCAGTTCAATGCTCCGGGGTACCGGAGCTTCAGGAGAGTTGTTGAGGAGAATTCACACAGAGGGTTGTACGTCTGTGGAATTCTCTGTGGGCGGTGGGTGCTGGTTCTCTGCAGGGTCAATGTTGGGAACAATACAGGGACGGAAATCGCTATCAAAATGTGGGGGAGACACTATATTGGAGGCCGCTCGTGCATGCGCACACGCACACACCAACACATGCATGCGCGCGCATGTGCACACACGCGAGGCGTCGGCCGTGGGCCCTGTGGACGGTAACATCGGACACTGAGCTGGTTGGTGACCGACTCCGAACTCCAGTAACAGCAGCTTCGTCCGCCGCGAATCGTGGGGCTTGAATCGGCCCGTTCGCGGGGTCTTTCATCCGCCGGCGGGGTCTTCAACATCGGAAGCCTCGATCGCCTCGAAGCAGCAATTTGATTTTAAGCCGCTCCGGGCGCAGAAAGCCTCCGCAAATGGGCTGGTTCAGCCCTGAGGAAGCGTCTGATGAAGCCCGCATTACAAAACATGGGGAGGTGGGGGTGTGTCCCACGTCTCAAAGAATGTGGAGGACGTGTCACCCCGTCCCCTCCACGAGTTCAATAATAGCCCGGGGAACTTTATAAAGCACTGGGTAGAGCGCATTTGGAATATTGTGAACTGTTTTGTATCTGCTGGCATTTTAGAGAGTCCAGGGGATGATTACTAGACTGATCCCATAGATGATTGGATTAACATTCTGAGATCCTTTTACTGCTCTGTGCTCTGTGTTCGCTGGAATAGTATTGGGTCAGTGGGCATCTTATTGAAATTTAACGTACAGTCAAAGGCCTGTATAGTGTGAATGTAGAGATCACGTTTTAGTGGTAGAAGGGTCTAGGACCAGAGGGCACAGATTCAGCATAGAGCATTAAAGAAGGAACTGCAGATGCTGGAAAATCAAGGGTTCAATTTCCCCTTCCCCGGCCACATTCCCTTGCAACCGCAAGAGATGCTACACTTGTCGCTTTACCTCCCCCCTCCACTCCATTCAAGGACTCGAGCAGTCGTTCCAGTTCCAGTTGTTGTCTCCTTCCCTTCCTACCTCCCTCTCAGCCCTCGGGCTCCTCCTCCTTTTTCCTTTCTACCCCCCGCTTACCCCCACCTCCCATCAGTCTGGAGAAGCGTTTCGGCCCGAAACGTTGCCTATCTCCTTCGCTCCATAGATGCTGCTACACCTGCTGAGTTTCTCCAGCATTTTGTGTACCTTCAGCATAGAGTGATCTATTTCGTGGCTGAAAATCCTCGGTGTCTACGACCACTGGCTTAGCGGGGCGTTGAGCCTACCTGACCGTGGATTTATTCCAGTTGCGAACGAAAGTTTTGTTCCGGTTGTTGGCGGGATATACATACCAGGTTTGGTCGGTACTTTTGTTCCCATTGCCGACTGGGGCACCGTTTGCTTCATGGGCGGGAGTTTCGTTCCATTTACGGACTGGATTTGCTTTTCCTTTACAGGTGCGGACGTGGGTTTCCGGGCCTTGTGTAACGGGATATAGATAGAAGGACATTTTGACCCGAAGATCTCAACCTCGCACAGGGTCAAGATTTTATCGTGGCCCGGGATGAAGATATTCACATATCGACCAACAATTCCATCACAATTGAAGGTAAGTGTCGTCACAGCAACTGAATCAACGATTCCACAACTGAAAGAGATGTTTAAAAGTTAGTCTCCACTATCTCGATCAATGCAGATGAGAAAGCGTTTGTTATCGCAGGCCTGTGCTGTTGGACTCGTGACAGAAGCATGGGATGGGGGGGCGGGGGGGGGGCTCCAGTGGCTACTCCGGCATCCTCCCCACTGACATCTCCTTTCTTCGCTGCCTGCTGTACCCGCATGCTCATTTTCAGTGACTGGTGTACAAAGAAACAGAGGTCTTGTTGCACCTCCCCTTCTCCTATTCTGACACCATTCCGATAGTAAACTGCATTCTTGTTTTTGCCACCAAGGTCGATACCCTCACATTTATCCACATTATACTGCATCTGCCATGCATCTGCCCATTCACTCAATCTGCCCAAGTCACCCTTCAGCCTCAAAACATCCTCCTGGCAGCTCACACTTTCACCCAGCTTTGTGTCATCCGCAAACTTGGAGATGTAACATTTAATTCATTCGTCTAAATATATATTGTAAATAACAGGGGCCTCAGCACTGAATTTTGCGGAATCCCAATATCCACTGCCTGCCATTCTGAAGAGGACCTGTTAATTCCTGCTCTTTGCTTCCTGTCTGCCAACCAGTTCTCTTTCCATGTCAAACGCTTCCACAGGAGCCGTTGGAAGAGGAGGAGGGGGAGGAGTGACACCCGACCGGTAAGGTTTAAAATCAAGCGCGGGGCTTGTCTTTTCAAAGGCCCACAGGAGCTTGCCGAAATCCGTAACACTCCATTTGTAGAAGTGGGTTTTTTCTTTTTTTTTTTTTTGAGGAAGCCGATGATTGGTGGGAAGTGGACCAGGGTAAGCAGCTGATTGGCAGTCAGATCCCAGCAGTTTGTTCTGTACTTTATATTGTATCCTGTGTAAGGGGGGCAGTATGAAGGCCAGGGCAGTGTACTGTTCTGGATCTCAGATGTGGGAGGTCAGGGAATCTGATAGCCCTCCAGACATCCACATCTGCGCCAGGTGTGTTGAGATGGGGCTCCTAAGGAACTGTGTTAGGAACCTGGAGCAGCAGCTCGATGACCTCCGTCTGGTCAGGGAGAGTGAGGAGGTCATAGAGAGGAGCTACAGGGAGGTAGTCACTCCCAAACCACAGGAGGCAGACAAGTGGGTCACAGTTAGGAAGGGCAAGGGGCAGAGGCAGGGGCTAGAGATTACCCTTGTGACCGTACACCTGGAAAATAGGTACTCGGGTTTGAGTACGATTGGAGGGGACAGCCTAGCTGGGGGCAGCAACAGCGGCCGGGCCTCCAGCACAGAGACCGGCCCTGATGCTCAGAAGGGTAGCAAAAAGAGGAGGGCAATTGTAATAGGGGACTCTATAGTTAGGGGGTCGGATAGGCGATTCTGTGGACGCAGTCGGGAGACCCGGATGGTAGTTTGCCTCCCTGGTGCCAGGGTGTCGCATGTGTCAGAACGTGTCCAAAAGATTCTGATAAGGGAGGGAGAGGAGCCTGATGTTGTGGTACACATAGGTACCAATGACATAGGCAGAAAAAGTGACGAGGTCCTGAAGGGAGAATTTAGGGAGTTAGGGGGGAAAGTTAAGGAGAAGGACCAAAAGGGTAACAATTTCAGGATTACTGCCTGTGCCGCGTGACAGTGATAGTAGGAATGAAATGAGGTGGAGGATAAATGCGTGGCTGAGGGACTGGTGCAGTGGGCAGGGATTCAAGTTTCTTGATCACTGGGACCTCTTTTGGGGAAGGCATGATCTGTACACAAAGGACGGGTTGCACTTAAGCCCGAGGGGGACCAATATCCTGGCAGGGAGATTTGCAAAGGCTACTGGGGAGACTTTAAACTAGAAAGGCTGGGGGGAGGGACTCGGGTAGAGGGGGCTAGGGGTCAGGGTATAGGGCAAGAGGCAGAGAAGGGAAGCACTCGGATCCAAAATGCAGGCGAGAAAGATGAAAAAGATAATAGACAGAGAATAAGGGATGGTGGGTTTCTAAAATGTGTATATTTTAATGCTAGGAGCATTGTAAGTAAGGTGGACGAACTTAGAGCCTGGATTGACACCTGGAAATATGATGTTGTGGCAATCAGTGAAACATGGTTGCGGGAGGGCTGTGATTGGAAACTAAATATTCCAGGATTTCGTTGCTTCAGGTGTGATAGAATTGGAGGGACCAGAGGGGGAGGTGTCGCATTGCTTGTCAGAGAAGATATTACAGCAGTGCTTTGGCAGGATAGATTAGAGGGCTCGTCTAGGGAGGCTATTTGGGTGGAAACTGAGAAGTGGGAACGGTGTAGCAACACTTTTAGGGGTGTATTATAGACCGCCAAATGGGGAGCGTGAATTGGAAGAGCAAATATGTAAGGAGATAGCAGATATTAGTAGTAAGCACAAGGTAGTGATTGTGGGAGATTTCAATTTTCCAAAAATAGACTGGGAAACACATTCTGTAAATGGGCTGGATGGTTTGGAGTTTGTAAAATGTGTGCAGGATAGTTTTTTGCAGCAGTACATAGAGGTATCGACCAGAGAAGGAGCAGTGCTGGACCTCCTGTTAGGTAATGAGGCAGGTCAGGTGACGGAGGTATGCGTTGGTGAGCACTTCGGGACCAGTGATCACAATACCATTAGTTTCAATATAATTATGGAGAGAGTCAGAACTGGACCTAGGGTGGAGATTTTTGATTGGAGAAAGGCTAACTTTGAGGGAATGCGTAAGGATTTTAAAGGAGTGAATTGGGACATTTTGTTTCATGGGAAGGATGTAGAAGAGAAATGGAGGACATTTAAAGGGGAAATTGTAAGAGTACAGAATCTTTATGTCCCTGTTAGGTTGAAAGGAAATAGTAAAAATTGGAAAGAGCCATGCTTTTCAAGGGAAATTGGACACTTGTTTCGAAAAAAGAGAGATATCTACAATCATTATAGGAGGCATGGAGTAATTGAGGTGCTAGAGGAGTATAAAGAATGTAAAAAGAATCTTAAGAAAGAAATTATGAAGGCTAAAAGAAGATATGAGGTTGCTTTGGCAAGAAAGGTGAAAGTAAACCCAAAGGGTTTCTACAGCTATATTAATAGCAAAACGATAACGAGGGATAAAATTGGACCATTAGAGAACCAGAATGGACAGCTATCTGCAATGCCAAAAGAGATGGGGAAGATATTGAACAATTTCTTTTCTTCGGTATTCACCAAGGAGAAGGATATTGAACTCTGTGAGTTAAGGGGAAAAAGTAGAGTAGCTATGGAAACTATGAGATTCAAAGAGGAGGAAGTACTGACACTTTTGAAAAATATAAAAGTGGATAGGTCTCCAGGTCCTGACAGGATATTCCATAGGACATTGAGGGAAGTTAGTGTAGAAATAGCAGGAGCTATGACAGAAATATTTCAAATGTCATTAGAAACGGGAATAGTGCCGGAGGATTGGCGTACTGCGCATGTTGTTCCATTGTTTAAAAAGGGTTCAAAGAATAAACCTAGCAATTATAGACCTATTAGTTTGACGTCAGTGGTGGGCAAATTAATGGAAAGGATACTTAGAGATAATATATATAAGCATCTGGATAAACAGGGTCTGATCAGGAACAGTCAACATGGATTTGTGACTGGAAGGTCATGTTTGACAAACCTCCTTGAATTTTTTGAAGCGGTAACTAGGGAAATTGATTAGGGTAAAGCTGTGGATGTTGTCTATATGGATTTCAGTAAGGCCTTTGACAAGGTTCCCCATGGAAGGTTGGTTAAGAAGGTTAAATCTTTGGGTGTTAATGGCGGAGTAGCAAGATGGATTCAACAGTGGCTGAATGGGAGATGTCAGAGAGTAATGGTGGATGGCTGTTTGTCAGGTTGGAAGCCGGTGACCAGTGGGGTGCCTCAGGGATCTGTGTTGGGTCCACTGTTGTTTGTTATGTACATCAATGATCTGGATGATGGGGTGGAAAATTGGATAAGTAAGTATGCAGATGATACTAAGATAGGTGGTGTTGTGGATAATGAAGTAGATTTTCAAAGTCTACGGAGAGATTTGGGCCATTTGGAAAAGTGGGCTGAAGGATGGCAGATGGAGTTTAATGCTGTTAAGTGTGAAGTGCTACATCTTGGCAGGACAAATCAAAATAGGACGTACATGGTAAATGGTAGGGAATTGAGGAATGCTGTGGAACAGAGGGATCTAGGAATAACTGTGCATAGTTCCCTGAAGGTGGAATCGCATGTAGATAGGGTGGTAAAGAAAGCCTTTGGTGTGCTGGCCTTTATAAATCAGAGCATTGAATATAGGAGTAAGGAAGTAATGTTAAAATTGTACAAGGCATTGGTAAGACCAATTCTGGAGTATGGTGTACAATTTTGGTCGCCTAGTTATAGGAAGGATGTCAACAAAATAGAGAGAGTACAGAGGAGATTTACTAGAATGTTGCCAGGGCTCCAGCAACTATGTTACAGAGAAAGGTTGAGCAAGTTAGGTCTTTATTCTTTGGAGCGCAGAAGGTTAAGGGGGGACTTGATTGAGGTCTTTAAAATGATGAAAGGGATAGACAGAGTTGATATGGATACGTTTTTCCCATTGAGGGTAGGGAAGATTGAAACAAGAGGGCATGACATGAGAATTAAGGGACAGAAGTTTCGGGGTAACGTGAGGGGGAACTTCTTTACTCAGAGGGTGGTGGCTGTGTGGAATGAGCTTCCAGCAGAAGTGGTGGAGGCAGGATCGATTTTAACATTTAAGAGTGAAGTGGATAGGTATATGGACGTGAAGGGAATGGAGGGGTATGGTCTGAGTGCAGGTAGATGGAACTAGGGGAAAACAAATGGTCGGCACGGACTGGAAGGGCCGAGAGGGCCTGTTTCCGTGCTGTAATTGTTATATGGTTATAAGTGGACTACGGCTCTGTATCACTTTCTATCGCATCTGGATCAGCGAGAATAATTGTAATTGTGTCTGCAGTGAGATCATTGTTATCCTGCAGCATCTCTCTGTTTCCCACTGATATTATCTTTACTCCAGTAACAGCGAATGTTACAGAAGAAGACAACGCTTGTGACTTGTGTCGGCGGATGCTTATGAACACTTACAGTCTGTTGGAATTGCCATTGTTTTCCAGCGAGTCCCCGATGCGGATCTCGGCTCCTTGGAGCTGGTCCGAACAGCAGTCTGCTCTGTTGGTGATTCTTACATCTGACACGTTGTAGCTTTTCGTTAGATCGATTCTCCACCAAGGGTCCTTGGATTTCCTGGTGCGCGCGCATGAACCATGCCTGAAGTCGCTGTCGTTGTTCCCGTCATTAGCTAGCTCAGCACCCGCCCCTTCATCCATGCTGGACTGGGTCGACGGTGCTCCGTGTGCCACATTTTCTATTGAGTGGGAAAACACTTCACTGAGCCGTAAGTGATATATTTAATGCCAAGGGACAGGAAGATAGGGGAGTTGGTGCAGGGGGCAGGGATTTAGATTTCTGGATCATTGGGATCTCTTTTGGGACTGGTGTGGTCCTGTACAAAAGAGACGGGTTGCACCTTAACTGGAGGGGTACCAACATCTTGGCGGGCAGGACTGGAGAGGGGTGAGGTTAGACTAGTCTGGATGGATTACAAATCCTAGATTCTCGAATAAATATTTAGTCGCTGTAACTGCCCGTATAGCCAATTGAGGGTCTGACCCACAATAAGGATATCATCTAAATAGGCCATGACAATGTAATTTTGTTGTCGGAGGAGGGCCAAT
The DNA here is from genome assembly GCA_035221665.1 of Okamejei kenojei. Taxonomy (NCBI): domain Eukaryota; kingdom Metazoa; phylum Chordata; class Chondrichthyes; order Rajiformes; family Rajidae; genus Okamejei; species Okamejei kenojei. The sequence goes on along the minus strand of JAVHYY010000276.1, from coordinate 441,458 downwards.
ATAGGTGTCACTAATTTGGTAAATAGTCTGGGGGCTGTGGTGAGACCATTTAGCAATGCTTTGTATTCCCACAACTGTTCCTTCCAGACAAATTTCAGAAACTTTCTGTGAGATTCAGTGATGGGCACTGTATAGTATGCATCTTTTAAATCGATGCAGGCTATAAAGTATCCAGGGTAAAGCATCTGCTTGGCTGTTTCAAAGGTATCCATTTTAAAGTGGGTATATTGTTCAAAAGTGTTCAGCTCAGTTAGGTCTACAATAATTCGACACCCCCCATCTTTTTTGGTTTTGGTGAAAGATGTTGGACACAAACTCAAGGGGTTCGTGCGTTGTTTTCCCATTCAACCCTTTTGCGGCAAGCCGTAAAATTTCAGCATGTCCTGCTTCAACCTGTTTTTGAGAGTGTAAATTTTCGATGAGGCGAATGCTGGGTAGAGGGATTTTGACCATCAATGAATTCTATGACATAACCTTGAACACTTTGTTAAATAAACTTGTCAGTGGTGATAGTGTCCCAAATTCCCCTAAAGGCCCGCAACCGTCCACCAATTTGTGCAGGAAGGGATGCTACTGTCCGAGAGGAACCAGGCCCCCTTACCTCCATGGTTAACGGCGAGTCCTGGCGTATGGCGTTTTGGGAGGACGTTGTGGAGGTTGTCGGGATGGTGGCCGCATCTTCCATGCAGGCCGCTGTTGGCCTTGCCCTAAAAAAGGCCGCTGTGGTTGGGGAAGTGGAGGGGGATAGGTCCTTGACGTCCTATCTGTCTGACGTGGTTTCCAGTTGGTGTATGGTTGTTGCTGGTGGTATGGGTGGGGTCTAGTCGGAGGAGGTTTCATAAGGCCCACTGTTTGCGCCTCCTCAACTAGTTCCTTCACTTGTTTGGATAGATCTGTTCCAAACAGTTGATGAGGCGGTGGAGCGGTAGATGGACGGCACAACCCTGCAAATTTGGGGTTGAGAGTGGGCTTTATGGAGCTCTTGCGCAGGCAGTTGATTTCATACTGGGCATTGCATAAGAGTGCCAGCGCATCTTGTTGCTCGCTGGACACATTGTCCCCATCAAGGGTCCTAGCAAACGCCGTTATGCCTGTGGAGAGGACCTTCAGGATACGCTGGAGACGGACATCCTGCATCTTGGTGGCCGTGCTCAAATGTCCCCAGATCTGAGCATTGACCAGGGGAACACTGAGGTTGATGCAGTTCTCAGGTGGTTTTATTTTCTCTATTGTCTCATTGAGTACCTGACTCTGAAGTTGGTGAGTGGTCAGGTAATCAATGGTGCCCGCCAGTTTGTGGTGCAGGGGTTCCCCAGTTTGTGTGGTCGTGGCAAACGTGCCCACCACGTCCAGCATAACCTCCTCGTGCTCTGGCTCTGCGGTCTCCGGCAGTCCCGGGTCGTCTTCGAAAACAGCGGCCGGGCAACTGCCGGCACTTCTGGCTGGTGAAGACGAGAGGCTGAGTGGACTCTTGGCGTGGCTTGTAGAGGCCCGAGAGTCCCGTTCATCCCGGTCCCTGTCCCGCTGGAGGAGTTGTTCCACTAAGAGCTCCAACCGCTCAATGCGACCGTCCCTGCTATTTGCAGCGGACAAGCCGACTTCCCCAGGCCCTGCGATTTCACTGGGGCTTCCGCCATCGGACCACACCTCCGTAAGGTGCTGACTAGGGTCTAATGGCAGGTTGTCGTGGCCTACCGCCCATGTAGGCTCATACGACTCCCGCACGGACTCTCCGCTAGTCTGTCTTCTCGCAGACTGTGGCGGCCCACCTGCCTGATACAAAGGCAGGTGAGTTGGATCGGCGCCGGCCCCCGGAACCTGGCTCCCCGGAGTCCGTGCAGGCTTACCTCCACTGTCGCCCAATACTCGGCGTGGAGGCGCATGGTCGGCTGCTCCCAGAGCTGAGCTGACCGACCGTCTACTGCTGCCACCAACGCCCTTGACCGCAGCCTGACGGGGTGTTTTGCCGGCAGCACCTGCTCCTGCAGGCCTACTCGACGCAGCGGTAGTTCTGCCAGACTGCCCTATGACAGATGTCCCTGGCAGTTGTACGTGGCGGAGTGCAGCTGCAGGGCTCCCCTGTAGTGCAGCTGTCCCCCGGCCCAGTCCCCGTGGGTCTGCTGGAACTCCGGGTGAGGTCCCTGGTGACAAGCGAGGCTCCTTCTCACGTACCTGTTTGCCCCCCTTCTTCCTGGGGGATGGGGGCTCGAAGTCTGGGTCAGCAGGCTCCAGCTCCGGTGCGGTAAACCATTCAGTTGATGAGTCGGGTGCTGGTGTAACGGGAGCGCCCGACTTCCGCATTCTTGCCCCCGACCGTCCCGAAGCTGCCGGTGGTGCTCGCAGCTCCGGTGACAAAGGCCGCTGGCTGGTCGATGCCCCGCGGCTCCTGGAGAGCGTTGCCTTCCGTTTCCCTTTCTCCATCCTGTAGGAGTAAGGTTTGTAACTTACCTGACGGTCCTTATGAAGGGGCTGGTGGAGAGAGCGCACTCCCCCCCCCAGCTTGTCGATGCTAATGCGCGCGACGATATGTCGCGCATGCCTGCTGGCGGGGTCTTCACGAAGTCACTCACATGACTCCGAAGTAAAATGCAAGATGCCTGGCGCGTAAGGCCGACGAGCTCAGTGCATGGATAGGTACGAGCGGCTGGGACGTTACAGCCATCATTGAAATCCTGTTAAGAGAGGGGCAGAACAGGCAGTTCAATGCTCCGGGGTACCGGAGCTTCAGGAGAGTTGTTGAGTAGAATTCACACAGAGGGTTGTAAGTCTGTGGAATTCTCTGCCTCAGTGGGCGGTGGGTGCTGGTTCTCTGCAGGGTCAATGTTGGGAACAATACAGGGACGGATCAAAATCGCTATCAAAATGTGGGGGAGACACTATATTGGAGGCCGCGCGTGCATGCGCACACGCACACGCCAACACATGCATGCGCGCGCATGTGCACACACGCGAGGCGTCGGCCGTGGGCCCTGTGGACGGTAACATCGGACACTGAGCTGGTTGGTGACCGACTCCGAACTTCAGTAACAGCAGCTTCGTCCGCCGCGAATCGTGGGGCTTGAATCGGCCCGTTCGCGGGGCCTTTCATCCGCCGGCGGGGTCTTCAACATCGGAAGCCTCGATCGCCTCGAAGCAGCAATTTGATTTTAAGCCGCTCCGGGCGCAGGAAGCCTCCGCAAATGGGCTGGTTCAGCCCTGAGGAAGCGTCTGATGAAGTCCGCATTACAAAACATGGGAGGGTGGGGGTGTGTCCCACGTCTCAAAGAATGTGGAGGAGGTGTCACCCCGTCCCCTCCACGATTTCAATAATAGCCCGGGGAACTTTATAAGGCACTGGGTAGAGCGCATTTGGAATATTGTGAACTGTTTTGGATCTGCTGGCATTTTAGAGAGTCCAGGGGATGATTACTAGACTGATCCCATAGATGATTGGATTAACATTCTGAGATCCTTTTACTGCTCTGTGCTCTGTGTTCGCTGGAATAGTATTGGGTCAGTGGGCATCTTATTGAAATTTAACGTACAGTCAAAGGCCTGTATAGTGTGAATGTAGAGATCACGTTTTAGTGGTAGAAGGGTCTAGGACCAGAGGGCACAGATTCAGCATAGAGCATTAAAGAAGGAACTGCAGATGCTGGAAAATCAAGGGTTCAATTTCCCCTTCCCGGGCCACATTCCCTTGCAACCGCAAGAGATGCTACACTTGTCGCTTTACCTCCCCCCTCCACTCCATTCAAGGACTCGAGCAGTCGTTCCAGTTCCAGTTGTTGTCTCCTTCCCTTCCTACCTCCCTCTCAGCCCTCGGGCTCCTCCTCCTTTTTCCTTTCTACCCCCCGCATCGCCCCACCTCCCATCAGTCTGAAGAAGCGTTTCGGCCCGAAACGTTGCCTATCTCCTTCGCTCCATAGATGCTGCTACACCCGCTGAGTTTCTCCAGCATTTTGTGTACCTTCAGCATAGAGTGATCTATTTCGTGGCTGAAAATCCTCGGTGTCTACGACCACTGGCTTAGTGGGGCGTTGAGCCTACCTGACCGTGGATTTATTCCAGTTGCGAACGAAAGTTTTGTTCCGGTTGTTGGCGGGATATACATACCAGGTTTGGTCGGTATTTTTGTTCCCTTTGCCGACTGGGGCACCGTTTGCTTCACGGGCGGGAGTTTTGTTCCATTTACGGACTGGATTTGCTTTTCCTTTACAGGTGCGGACGTGGGTTTCCGGGCCTTGTGTAACGGGATATAGATAGAAGGACATTTTGAACCGAAGATCTCAACCTCGCACAGGGTCAAGATTTTATCGTGGCCCGGGATGAAGATATTCACATATCGACCAACAATTCCATCACAATTGAAGGTAAGTGTCGTCACAGCAACTGAATCAACGATTCCACAACTGAAAGAGATGTTTAAAAGTTAGTCTCCACTATCTCGATCAATGCAGATGAGAAAGCGTTTGTTATCGCAGGCCTGTGCTGTTGGACTCGTCACAGGAGCATGGGATGGGGGGGGGGGGGGGGGGGGGGGGGCTCCAGTGGCTACTCCGCTATCCTCCCCACTGACATCTCCTTTCTTCGCTGCCTGCTGTACCCGCATGCTCATTTTCAGTGACTGGTGTACAAAGACACAGAGGTCTTGTTGCACCTCCCCTTCTCCTATTCTGACACCATTCCGATAGTAAACTGCATTCTTGTTTTTGCCACCAAGGTCGATACCCTCACATTTATCCACATTATACTGCATCTGCCATGCATCTGCCCATTCACTCAATCTGCCCAAGTCACCCTTCAGCCTCAAAGCATCCTCCTGGCAGCTCACACTTTCACCCAGCTTTGTGTCATCCGCAAACTTGGAGATGTAACATTTAATTCATTCGTCTAAATATATATTGTAAATAACAGGGGCCTCAGCACTGAATTTTGCGGAATCCCAATATCCACTGCCTGCCATTCTGAAGAGGACCTGTTAATTCCTGCTCTTTGCTTCCTGTCTGCCAACCAGTTCTCTTTCCATGTCAAACGCTTCCACAGGAGCCGTTGGAAGAAGAGGAGGAGGGGGAGGAGCGACACCCGACCGGTAAGGTTTAAAATCAAGCGCGGGGCTTGTCTTTTCAGAGGCCCACAGGAGCTTGCCGAAATCCATAACATTCCATTTGTAGAAGTGGGTTGTTTTTTTTTTGTTTTTTTTGAGGAAGCCGCTGATTGGTGGGAAGTGGACCAGGGTAAGCAGCTGATTGGCAGTCAGATCCCAGCAGTTTGTTCTGTACTTTATATTGTATCCTGTGTAAGGGGGGCAGTATGAAGGCCAGGGCAGTGTACTGTTCTGGATCTCAGATGTGGGAGGTCAGGGAATCTGATAGCCCTCCAGACATCCACATCTGCGCCAGGTGTGTTGAGATGGGGCTCCTAAAGGACTGTGTTAGGAACCTGGAGCAGCAGCTCGATAACCTCCGTCTGGTCAGGGAGAGTGAGGAGGTAATAGAGAGGAGCTACAGGGAGGTAGTCACTCCCAAACCACAGGAGGCAGACAATTGGGTCACAGTTAGGAAGGGCAAGGGGCAGAGGCAGGGGCTAGAGAGTACCCCTGTGACCGTACACCTGGAAAATAGGTACTCGGGTTTGAGTACGATTGGAGGGGACAGCCTAGCTGGGGGCAGCAACAGCGGCCGGGCCTCCGGCACAGAGACCGGCCCTGATGCTCAGAAGGGTAGCAAAAAGAGGAGGGCAATTGTAATAGGGGACTCTATAGTTAGGGGGTCGGATAGGCAATTCTGTGGACGCAGTCGGGAGACCCGGATGGTAGTTTGCCTCCCTGGTGCCAGGGTCTCGCATGTGTCAGAACGTGTCCAAAATATTCTGATAAGGGAGGGAGAGGAGCCTGATGTTGTGGTACAAATGACATAGGCAGAAAAAGTGACGAGGTCCTGAAGGGAGAATTTAGGGAGTTGGGGGGAAAGTTAAGGAGAAGGACCAAAAGGGTAACGATTTCAGGATTACTGTCTGTGCCGCGTGACAGTGATAGTAGGAATGAAATGAGGTGGAGGATAAATGCGTGGCTGAGGGACTGGTGCAGTGGGCAGGGATTCAAGTTTCTTGATCACTGGGACCTCTTTTGGGGAAGGCATGATCTGTACACAAAGGACGGGTTGCACTTGAGCCCGAGGGGGACCAATATCCTGGCAGGGAGATTTGCAAAGGCTACTTGGGAGACTTTAAACTAGAAAGGCTGGGGGGAGGGACTCGGGTAGAGGGGGCTAGGGGTCAGGGTGTGGGGCAAGAGGCAGAGAAGGGAAGCACTCGGATCCAAAATGTAGGCGAGAAAGATGAAAAAGATAATAGACAGAGAATAAGGGATGGTGGTTTTCTAAAATGTGTATATTTTAATGCTAGGAGCATTGTAAGTAAGGTGGACGAACTTAGAGCCTGGATTGACACCTGGAAATATGATGTTGTGGCAATCAGTGAAACATGGTTGCAGGAGGGCTGTGATTGGAAACTAAATATTCCAGGATTTCGTTGCTTCAGGTGTGATAGAATTGGAGGGACCAGAGGGGGAGGTGTTGCATTTCTTGTCAGAGAAGATATTACAGCAGTGCTTTGGCAGGATAGATTAGAGGGCTCGTCTAGGGAGGCTATTTGGGTGGAACTGAGAAGTGGGAACGGTGTAGCAACACTTTTAGGGGTGTATTATAGACCGCCAAATGGGGAGCGTGAATTGGAAGAGCAAATATGTAAGGAGATAGCAGATATTAGTAGTAAGCACAAGGTAGTGATTGTGGGAGATTTCAATTTTCCAAAAATAGACTGGGAAACACATTCTGTAAATGGGCTGGATGGTTTGGAGTTTGTAAAATGTGTGCAGGATAGTTTTTTTGCAGCAGTACATAGAGGTATCGACCAGAGAAGGGGCAGTGCTGGACCTCCTGTTAGGAAATGAGGCAGGTCAGGTGACGGAGGTATGCGTTGGTGAGCACTTCGGGACCAGTGGTCAATATAATTATGGAGAGAGTCAGGGACCTAGGGTACTTGCGTAAGGATTTTTGAAGGAGTGAATTGGGACACTTTGTTTCCAGTAAGAGTAACAGAATCTTTACTGTTAGGTTGATAGGAAAATTGGAAAGAGCCATTCAAGGGAAATTGGGGACATTTGTTTTCGAAAAAAGAGAGATATCTTCATGGAGGAAATGATGGTGCTAGAGGAGTATAAAGAATGTAAAAAGAATCTTAGAAATATAATTATGATGGCAAAAGGTGAAAGATACAGAGTGGACCATTAGAGAACCAGAATGGCTATCTGCCTATTGAACAATCGGTGAGGGTCTGTGAGTTAAGGGGAAAAAGTAGAGTTATGGATGAGATACTACTGAACACTTTTGAAAAAAATATAAAAGTGGATAAGTCTCCAGGTCCTGACAGGAATTCCCTAGGACATTGAGCTTATGACAGGTTTTCGGGAATAGTGCCGGAGATTGGCGTAATGTTGTTTCCATTGTTTAAGGGTTCAAAGAATTAAACTAGTGACTATTAGTTGAACGTCAGTGTGTGGGCAAATTTAATTGAAAGGATACTGGATAAACAGGGTCTGATCAGGGTCACATGGATTTGTGCCTGGAAGGTCAGTTTCACAAACCTCCATTCTTTGAAGCGGTAGGGAAATTGATTAGAGCATTGGATGTTGTCTATATGGACAGTAATTTGACAAGGTTCCCCATGGAAGGTTGGTTAAGAAGGTTCAATCTTTGGTGTTAATGGCGGAAGCAAGATGGATTCAACAGTGGCTGAATGGGAGATGTCAGAGAGTAATGTGGAAGAGCGGTGACCAGTGGGGTGCCTCAGGGATCTGTGTTGGGTCCACTGTTGTTTGTTATGTACATCAATGATCTGGATGATGGGGTGGAAAATTGGAAAAGTAAGTATGCAGATGATACTAAGATAGGTGGTGTTGTGGATAATGAAGTAGAATTTCAAAGTCTACGGAGAGATTTGGGCCATTTGGAAAAGTGGGCTGAAGGATGGCAGATGGAGATTAATGCTGTTAAGTGTGAAGTGCTACATCTTGGCAGGACAAATCAAAATAGGACGTACATGGTAAATGGTAGGGAATTGAGGAATGCTGTGGAACAGAGGGATCTAGGAATAACTGTGCATAGTTCCCTGAAGGTGGAATCGCATGTAGATAGGGTGGTAAAGAAAGCCTTTGGTGTGCTGGCCTTTATAAATCAGAGCATTGAATATAGGAGTAAGGAAGTAATGTTAAAATTGTACAAGGCATTGGTAAGACCAATTCTGGAGTATGGTGTACAATTTTGGTCGCCTAGTTATAGGAAGGATGTCAACAAAATAGAGAGTGTATAGAGGGGATTTACTAGAATGTTGCCAGGGTTCCAGCAACTATGTTACAGAGAAAGGTTGAACAAGTTAGGTCTTTATTCTTTGGAGCGCAGAAGGTTAAGGGGGGACTTGATTGAGGTCTTTAAAATGATGAAAGGGATAGACAGAGTTGACGTGGATACGTTTTTCCCATTGAGGGTAGGGAAGATTCAAACAAGAGGGCATGACATGAGAATTAAGGGACAGAAGTTTTGGGGTAACGTGAGGGGGAACTTTTTTACTCAGAGGGTGGTGGCTGTGTGGAATGAGCTTCCAGCAGAAGTGGTGGAGGCAGGATCGATTTTAACATTTAAGAGTAAAGTGGATAGGTATATGGATGTGAAGGGAATGGAGGGGTATGGTCTGTGTGCAGGTAGATGGGACTAGGGGAAAACAAATGGTCGGCACGGACTGGAAGGGCCGAGAAGGTCTGTTTCCGTGCTGTAATTGTTATATGGTTATATGGTTCCCCTGCTGTAATTGTTATATGGTCATATGGTTATATGGTTATATGGTTCCTTCCCACACATGGGCCGCATTGACTGAGTAGATGCTGAATGATCCTCACTCATCGGCATTGGTTACCTGTCTATTGCCACAGCAATCCGATTGTTCATTATTACACAACATGAATTAACTTAAATTACAGATTTATACTTGTCCTTTCATTGACCCCACCGCTATAGAGGTACGTCAGCAGCTTGTGTCAGTGGATAAGTGGACTACGGCTCTGTATCACATTCTATCGTATCTGGATCAGCGAGAATAATTGTAATTTTATCTGCAGTGAGATAATTGTTATCCTGCAGCATCTCTCTTTTACCCACTGATATTATCATTACTCCAGTAACAGCGAATGTTACAGAAGAAGACAACGCTTGTGACTTGTGTCGGCGGATGCTTATGAACACTTACAGTCTGTTGGAATTGCCATCGTTTTCCAGCGAGTCCCCGATGCGGATCTCGGCTCCTTGGAGCTGGTCCGAACAGCAGTCTGCTCTGTTGGTGATTCTTACATCTGACACGTTGTAGCTTTTCGTTAGATCGATTCTCCACCAAGGGTCCTTGGATTTCCTGGTGCGCGCGCATGATCCATGCCTGAAGTCGCTGTCGTTGTTCCCGTCATTAGCTAGCTCAGCACCCGCCCCTTCATCCATGCTGGACTGGGTCGACGGTGCTCCGTGTGCCACATTTTCTATTGAGTGGAAAACACTTCACTGAGCCGTAAGTGATATATTTAATGCCAAGGGACAGGAAGATAGGGGAGTTGGTGCAGGGGACAGGGATTTAGATTTCTGGATTATTGGGATCTCTTTTGGGACTGGTGTGGTCCTGTACAAAAGAGACGGGTTGCACCTTAACTGGAGGGGTACCAACATCTTGGCGGGCAGGTTTGCTGATGCTACACGGGAGGGTTTAAACTAGATTGGCAGTGGCCGGGATCTCATACAAGACTGATGCACGTGGGAGGTTGGTTTGGACCATGATGAGGGATGGGTTAGTGGCCGTAATAGGCAGTGAAAGGCAGAGAGAGAGGAAGAAGCATTTGTTGAACTGCATGTATTTTAATAGTAAGATTAAACGAGAACTTACCAAGTTCGATGGTTGATCTGTATTTTATGAGGAGTCGCAGTGAGGGATTTCGTGAAGACCCCGCCAGCACGCATGCGCAGCATCCTTCAAAGCAGCGGTGTGGAATCACAGAACGCACCATGACTGGAGATAGTAAGATGAAGAACGTACAACTTCCCAGTTGACCTTATGATAGAGGGTGGGAGCGGAGGGCACGAAATCCCTCACCGCAACTCCTCATAAAATCAAGATCAACCTTCGAACTTGGTAAGTTCTCGTTTAATCTTACTATTTTATTTTGGAGTCACGTGAGTGACTTCGTGAAGATTTTAAAGCTCTGTGATTTCACGCCCTGGACAACGTCCATGCTATAACACTGCCGCAATCCTGATGGAGGAAGGCTGTTAATGCAGTTCAGTCGAAACAGGTTGAAAAATAATGCATGTTTATCAACCAAATAATAATAAACAAATAACCCCTAATTTGGGGACAAACATTCACTGAGCGGCTCCCAGCACAGCTTCTGCGAATGCCGCGGGGGCGACCAGTGGTTTATTGTAGAACCTTTGGAAGGTTGCTTCACTGGCCCAGCCCGCGGTGGCGAGGATGTGGTCCATGGGCAACTCCATGGCCCTCGACGCTGATGTGGATGCAGCCCTAGTGGAATAACATTTAAAAATGTTAGTAGCGACTCCTGCTGCACCCAACACCGCCCTGAGCCACCTGGCGATAGTCTGTACAGTCACCCGGTGATGCAGAGGTTTATGGCTGATGAGGAGCCCCTGCTCTTTCTTCCTGATGGTTCTGATAATTCGGATGTAGTGGTGGAGATGAGTGACTATGCAGAGGGTGGCATCAGTAGGGTGTGCCCGAAACGCCAACTGCAGCCCATGAGCCCCAGGCCTGTGCTGCTTCAGTGAGTCCTGGACAAAGAAATTCACCTGTGTAGGGGTGGAGACCATGCTATCCAGCTGCAGCTTTTGTAATGCCTGGACTTATTGAGCTGTAGTCAGTGCCATCAGCATCACCACTTTGAGGGTGAGCTGTTTGAGTGGTAACTCGGTCATTGGAGACCAGCTCCTCAGTAGGGTCAGAATGATCCCTACATCCCAGGTGAAGGTGTATCTGGGCCGTGGAGGGTTGGTGTTAAACACTCCCCTCATGAATTTTGACACCAGGTGGTTTGAGCCTATACCTATGTCCAGGTATGAGGATAGTGCACTCCTGGTGCTGTTGATGGCACTGTAGCTAAGGCCAGCATCGAAATGAGGCCAGCTAGGAATTCCAGGACATCAGGGATTGTTGCCATGTTGGTAGTCGTGTTGGTACTAGAGCAGAATGCCTCCCACTTCCTGATCTGTGTGAGGTACTGCCTCCGGGTTTATTCTCGGCATGATGCTGAGATGAGTTCCATGGCTCGTGGTGAGATGCCCGCCTTGACGAGTGGTCTTTGCAACGGTGCCAAATTGTGTTTGCCAATTCATCACGAGATAGCGACCTGATACCACCCATATGATTGATATAAGCCACCACCGTTGTGTTATCTATTTGGAGGTGGACATGTAAGTCCCGTGAGGTAGTACAGTAAGCCCGCAGTCCATGAAAAGCCCCTAACATCTCAATATAATTTATCCCATGTGACTGAAGGATGGTAGACTCTTGAGAGTCCCATCTGCCACCACAAGGCTGGGATGCAACTGGACATGGTGTCAGTTGCACACCAGCCTCGTGCGCTTGCGTCAGCCTGTAGCACGACGGATGGGTTGCTTACTATGATGGGTCTGTGACACTCGCTAATATTGTCAATCCACCATTGTAGCTCGGCTCTAGCCTTTGGTGGTAATCGGATTGGTCGATCAAAGTGCCCAGCATTTGCTTTTAATGCTGCGATCTTTGTTCTTTGTAAATTTTGGTAATGTAACAGGCCGAATTGTGCAACTGAGAATGTAGCTACCAGTTTGCCAGATGGTCGGTACCCTGGCGCAAGCAAGGCTGTGGCACGCTTCTTTTATAGCCATAGCTTTGTTGGTTGGGATGGTGATCATCATTAAGGTTGTGTCTAGGGTTAACCCGAAATAATCCATAACTGGAGAGGGGTGCAGTTTAGACTTGTCTGGATGGATTACAAATCCAAGATTCTCGAATAAAGATTTAGTCGCTGTAACTGCCCGTATAGCCAATTTGAGGGTCTGACCCACAATAAGGATATCATCTAAATATGCCATGACAATGTAATTTTGTTGTCGGAGGAGGGCCAATGTAGGTGTCACTAATTTGGTAAATAGTCTGGGGGCTGTGGTGAGACCATTTAGCAATGCTTTGTATTCCCACAACTGTTCCTCCCAGACAAATTTCAGAAACTTTCTGTGAGATTCAGTGATGGGCACTGTATAGTATGCATCTTTTAAATCGATGCAGGCCATAAAGTATCCAGGGTAAAGCATCTGCTTGGCTGTTTCAAAGGTATCCATTTTAAAGTGGGTATATTGTACAAAAGTGTTCAGCTCAGTTAGGTCTATAATAATTCGACACACCCCATCATTTTTGGTTTTGGTGAAAGATGTTGGACACAAACTAGGGGTTCGTGCATTGTTTTCCCAATCACCCCTTTTGCGGCAAGCCGTAAAATTTCAGCATGTCCTGCTTCAACCTCTTTTTGAGTGTAAATTATCGATAAGGCGAATGCTGGGTAGAGGGATTTTGACCATCAATGAATTCTATGACATAACCTTGAACACTTTGTAAAATAAACTCATCAGTGGTGATAGTGTCCCAAATTCCCCTAAAGGCCCGCAACCGTCCACCAATTTGTGCAGGAAGGGATGCTACTGTCCGAGAGGAACCAGGCCCCCTTACCTCCATGGTTAACGGCGGGTCCTGGCGTATGGCGTTTTGGGAGGACGTTGTGGAGGTCGTCGGGATGGCGGCCGCATCTTCCATGCAGGCCGCTGCAGGCCTTGCCCTAAAAAAGGCCGCTGTGGTTGGGGAAGCGGAGGGGGATAGGTCCTTGGCGTCCTATCCGTCTGACGTGGTTTCCAGTTGGTGTATGGTTGTTGCCGGTGGTATGGGTGGGGTCTAGTTGGAGGAGGTTTCATGAGGCCCGCTGTTTTGGCCTCCTCGTCTAGTTCCTTCACTAGACGAGGAGGCGGTGGAGCAGTAGATGGATGGCACAACCCTGCAAATTTGGGGTTGAGAGTGGGCTTTATGGAGCTCTTGCGCAGGCAGTTGATTTCGTACTGGACGTTGCATAAGAGTGCCAGAGCATCCTGTTGCTCGCTGGACACATTGTCCCCATCAAGGGTCCTAGCATACGCCGTTATGCCCGTGGATAGGAGCTTCAGGATACGCTAGAAACGGACATCCTGCATCTTGGTGGCCGTGCTCAAATGTCCCCAGATCTGAGCATTGACCAGGGGAACACTGAGGTTGATTCAGTTCTCAGGTGGTTTTATTTTCTCTATTGTCTCATTGAGTACCTGACCCTGAAGTTGGTAAGTGGTCAGGTAATCAATGGTGCCTGCCAGTTTGTGGTGCAGGGGTTCCCCAGTGTGTGTGGTCATGGCAAACTTGCCCACCGGGTCCAGCATATCCTCCTCATGCTCTGGCTCTCCGTTCTCCGGCAGTCCCGGGTCGTCTTCGAAAACAGCGGCCGGGCAACTGCCGGCACTTCTGGCTGGTGAAGACGAGAGGCTGAGTGGACTCCTGGCGTGGCTTGTAGAGGCCCGAGAGTCCCGTTCATCCCGGTCCCTGTCCCACTGGAGGAGTTGTTCCACTAAGAGCTCCAACCGCTCAATGCGACCATCCCTGCTATCTGCAGCAGACAAGCCGACTTCCCCAGACCCTGCGATTTCACTGGGGCTTCCACCATCAGACCACACCTCCGTAAGGTGCTGTCTAGGGTCCAATGGCAGGTTGTCGTGACCTACAGCCCAAGTAGGATCATACGACTCCCGCACGGACTCTCCGCTAGTCTGTCTTCTCCCAGACTGTGGCGCCCCAACTGTCTGATATGAAGGCAGGTGAGTTGGATCGGCGCCGGCCCCCGGAACCTGGCTCCCCGGAGTCCGTGCAGGCTTACATCCACACTTGCCCATCTTTTGGCGTGGAGGCGCATGGTCGGCCGCTCCCAGAGCTGAGCTGACCGACCGTCTACTGCTGCCACCAACGCCCTTGATCGCAGCATGACGAGTTGTTTTGCCGGCAGCACCTGCTCCTGCAGGCCTACTCGACGCAGCAGTAGTTCTGCCAGACTGCCCTACGACAGATATCCCTGGCAGTTGTACGTGGCGGCGTGCAGCTGCAGGGCTCCTCTGCAGCGCAGCTGTCCCCCGGCCCAGTCCCCGTGGGTCTGCTGGAACTCGGGGCGAGGTCCCTGGTGACAAGCGAGGCTCCTTCTCACGTACCTGTTTGCCCCCCTTCTTCCTGGGGGATGGGGGCACGAAGTCTGGGTCAGCAGGCTCCAGCTCCGGTGCGGTAAACCATTCAGTTGATGAGTCGGGTGCTGGTGTAACGGGAGCATTCTTGCCCCCGACCGTCCCGAAGCTGCCGGTGGTGCTCGCAGCTCCGGTGACAAAGGCCGCTGGCTGGTCGATGCCCCGCGGCTCCTGGAGAGCGTTGCCTTCCGTTTCCCTTTCTCCATCCTGTAGGAGTAAGGTTTGTAACTTACCTGACGGTCCTTATGAAGGGGCTGGTGGAGAGAGCGCACTCCCCCCCCCCAGCTTGTCGATGCTAATGCGCGCGACGATATGTCGCGCATGCCTGCTGGCGGGGTCTTCACGAAGTCACTCACATGACTCCGAAGTAAAATACAAGATGCCTGGCGCGTAAGGCCGACGAGCTCAGTGCATGGATAGGTACGAGCGGCTGGGACGTTACAGCCATCATTGAAATCCTGTTAAGAGAGGGGCAGAACAGGCAGTTCAATGCTCCGGGGTACCGGAGCTTCAGGAGAGTTGTTGAGGAGAATTCACACAGAGGGTTGTAAGTCTGTGGAATTCTCTGCCTCAGTGGGCGGTGGGTGCTGGTTCTCTGCAGGGTCAATGTTGGGAACAATACAGGGACGGATCAAAATCGCTATCAAAATGTGGGGGAGACACTATATTGGAGGCCGCGCGTGCATGAGCACACGCACACGCCAACACATGCATGCGCGCGCATGTGCACACACGCGAGGCGTCGGCCGTGGGCCCGGTGGACGGTAACATCGGACACTGAGCTGGTTGGTGACCGACTCCGAACTCCAGTAACAGCAGCTTCGTCCGCCGCGAATCGTGGGGCTTGAATCGGCCCGTTCGCGGGGCCTTTCATCCGCCGGCGGGGTCTTCAACATCGGAAGCCTCGATCGCCTCGAAGCAGCAATTTGATTTTAAGCCGCTCCGGGCGCAGAAAGCCTCCGCAAATGGGCTGGTTCAGCCCTGAGGAAGCGTCTGATGAAGTCCGCATTACAAAACATGGGGAGGTGGGGGTGTGTCCCACGTCTCAAAGAATGTGGAGGACGTGTCACCCCGTCCCCTCCACGATTTCAATAATAGCCCGGGGAACTTTATAAAGCACTGGGTAGAGCGCATTTGGAATATTGTGAACTGTTTTGGATGTGCTGGCATTTTAGAGACTCCATAGGATGATTACTAGACTGATCCCATAGATGATTGGATTAACATTTTGAGATCCTTTTACTGCTCCGTGCTCTGTGTTCGCTGGAATAGTATTGGGTCAGTGGGCATCTTATTGAAACTTATCGTACAGTCAAAGGCCTGTATAGTGTGAATGTAGAGATCAGGTTTTAGTGGTAGAAGGGTCTAGGACCAGAGGGCACAGATTCAGCATAGAGCGTTAAAGAAGGAACTGCAGATGCTGGAATATCCAGGGTTCGATTTCCCCTTCCCCGGGCACATTCCCTTGCAACCGCAAGAGATGCTACACTTGTTGCTTTACCTCCCCCCTCCACTCCAAGCAGTTCCAACAGAGGTTCACCTGCACCTCCTCCAACCTCATCTACTGTATCCGCTGCTCTAGATGTCAGCTGATCTATATCGGTGAGACCAAGCGGAGGCTTGGCGATCGTTTCGCTGTACACCTCCGCTCGGTCCGCATTAACCAACCCGACGTCCCGGTGGCTCAGCACTTCAACTCCCCCTCCCATTCTGTATCCAACCTCTCTGTCCTGGGCCTCCTCCACGGCCAGAGTGAGCAACACCGCAAATTGGAGGAACAGTACCTCATATTCCGCTTGGGGAGTTTGCATTCTCTCGGCATGAACATCGAATTCGCACAATTCTGTTAACCCTTGTTGTCTCCTTCCCTTCCTACCTCCCTCTCAGCCCTCGGGCTCCTCCTCCTTTTTCCTTTCTACCCCCCGCATCGCCCCACCTCCCATCAGTTTGGAGAAGCGTTTCGGCCCGAAACGTTGCCTATCTCCTTCGCTCCATAGATGCTGCTACACCCGCTGAGTTTCTCCAGCATTTTGTGTACCTTCAGCATAGAGTGATCTATTTCGTGGCTGAAAATGCCTCGGTGTCTACGACCACTGGCTTAGCGGGGCGTTGAGCCTACCTGACCGTGGATTTATTCCAGTTGCGAACGAAAGTTTTGTTCCGGTTGTTGGCGGGATATACATACCAGGTTTGGTCGGTATTTTCGTTCCCTTTGCTGACTGGGGCACCGTTTGCTTCACGGGCGGGAGTTTCGTTCCATTTACGGACTGGATTTGCTCTTCCTTTACAGGTGCGGACGTGGGTTTCCGGGCCTTGTGTAACGGGATATAGATAGAAGGACATTTTGACCCGAAGATCTGAATCTCGCACAGGGTCAAGATTTTATTGTGGCCCGGGATGAAAATGTTCACATATCGACCAACAACTCCATCACAATTGAAGGTAAGTGTCGTCACAGCAACTGAATCAACGATTCCACAACTGAAAGAGATGTTTAAAAGTTAGTCTCCACTATCTCGATCAATGCAGATGAGAAAGCGTTTGTTATCGCAGGCCTGTGCTGTTGGACTCGTCACAGGAGCATGGGATACGGGGGGGGGGGCTCCAGTGGCTACTCCGGCATCCTCCCCACTGACATCTCCTTTCTTCGCTGCCTGCTGTACCTGCATGCTCATTTTCAGTGACTGATGTACAAAGACACAGAGGTCTTGTTGCACCTCCCCTTCTCCTATTCTGGCACCATTCCGATAGTAAACTGCATTCTTGTTTTTGCCACCAAGGTCGATACCCTCACATTTATCCACATTATACTGCATCTGCCATGCATCTGCCCACTCACTCAATCTGCCCAAGTCACCCTTCAGCCTCAAAGCATCCTCCTGGCAGCTCACACTTTCACCCAGCTTTGTGTCATCCGCAAACTTGGAGATGTAACATTTAATTCATTCCTCTAAATATATATTGTAAATAACAGGGGCCTCAGCACTGTATTTTGCGGAACCCCAATATCCACTGCCTGCCATTCTGAAGAGGACCTGTTAATTCCTGCTCTTTGCTTCCTGTCTGCCAACCAGTTCTCTTTCCATGTTAATACCCTACTACAAATACCATGTGCACTAAATTAGCACACTGATCTCTTGTGTGGAACCTTGGCAAAGGCTTTTTGAAATTCCAGATATGCCACATCCACTGTCCCTCCCTTATCCATTCTACTTGTTATATCCTAAAAAAAATCAGAAGATTAGTCAAGCACGACTTTCCCATTTATAATCCATGGTGACTTTGACCGATCCTGTCACTGTTTTCCGAATGCGCTGCTATTACATCTTTAATAATCGACTGAAACATCTTCTCCGTTACCGGGCTACCTGATCTTTAATTCCCTGTTTTCTTTCTCCCTCCTTCTTAAAAGTGGGGTTACATTAGTTGCACTCCAGTCCACAGGAGCTGATCCAAAGTCTATAGAACACTAGATTTAAACATGAGACGCTACTGCCTCCACTGCCTCGATCATGCGGACGATGAAACGTAACAAAGGTAATCGTATGTCTGTGCTGGTGGACTGATGATACGTTCCATGGATATGGGGGGATCCCACGGCTACTTGCGGCATCCGCCCACTTGCTCCAGTTGCTAACAGATGGCTGGGAATAGGATATATAGGTAGCCATGCGCGTCAGAGAGCATCTCTGGAGAAAATGAATTAGTGACGTTTCGGATGGAGACCCTTCTTCAGACTGTATTCAGTCTGAGGAAGGGTTTCGTCCTGGAACGTCACCTACTGCTTTTCTCCAGTGATGCGGTCTGACCGCACACGGTATTCCATATTTTTGTGTATATCTTCGGGTTAAACCACGACCTGCAATTCCTTCCCACACATGGGCCGCATTGACTGAGTAGATGCTGAATGATCCTCACTCATCGGCATTGGTTACCTGTCTATTGCCACAGCAATCCGATTGTTCATTATTACATAACTTGAATTAACTTAAATTACAGATTTTACTTCGGAATCACGTGAGTGACTACGTGAAGACCCCGTCCAGCACGCATGTGCGACATTAGCGTTCATGCAGTCCACCCGCGACGAACGGGAGTTCAAGGTGCTCCCGCTACAAATTGAAAAGTTGGGCCGACAGGTAAGTTTTACCGTGGCCGTGTGTATTTTCTCTGTGGTCTGCTTTATGTTCCAGGAGAATGAGCAAGACCAGAGGGAAGAAATCTGCAGCTCGCCCCCGTTCGTCTCCCGTTGAGGAATGTTCTTTGGAATCCGGAAGTGGCGGCGCTGCGTGGCAGCTGCGGCTCACCTGCAGTCCGTCTGTTTTTTTCTGTTTTTTTCGTCCTTTCGTGTCTGTTTTTAGTTAGAATTTTGGTTTATTAGGCTGTGTTTGTGTGGGGGGGGGGGGGGGAGGGTGGGAGAAACAAGGTTTTAGTCTCTCCCTTCGGGGGGATGCGACCTTTTCTTGTCGTGTCCCCCGTCACCGTCTCCGTCTGTGCTGAGGCCTAATGGCGGAGCTGGTGGCCTTGGAGCTGTGGCGAGCGTTCAGAGCTCCGGTGTTCCAGCGGCGGCGGCGGCCCGGCTTCGGGGCTTCGGGGCTTCGGTGCTCCAGCAGTTGCTCCAGCGGGTGCTCCAGTAGCGGCCCGGCATTGGCGCTCCGGCAGCTCTCCAGCGGGTGCTCCAGCAGCGGCCCGGCATTGGTGTTCCGGCGGCTCTCCAGCGGTGCTCCAGCAGCGGCCCGGCTTCGGCGCTCCGGCGGCTCCGGCGGCTCTCCAGCGGCTCTCCAGCAGGTGCTCCAGCGGCGGCCCGGCTTCGGCGCTCCGGCGGCTCTCCAGCGGCTCTCCAGCAGGTGCTCCAGCGGCGGCCCGGCTTCGGCGCTCCGGCGGCTCCGGCGGCTCTCCAGCGGTGCTCCAGCAGCGGCCCGGCTGCGGCGGCTCTCCAGCAGGTGCTCCAGCAGCGGCCCGGCTGCGGCGCTCCGGCGGCTCTCCAGCAGGTGCTCCAGCGGCGGCCCGGCTTCAGAGCTCCGGCGGCTCCAGCGTTCCCGTGGTCGATCCTGGCTGGGGGCTGTGGTGGTGTTCCGGCGTTCCGGCGGCGGCGGCGGTGGCGGCCTGGCTTCGGAGGCTAGGCCGCGGGCCTGGTGGACGATGACATCGAAGGCCTGGATTGCCTCAGTACAGAGGGGGAACAAGTAGGGGAAAATGACAAAGACTTTAAGACTTTTGCCTTCCACCACAGTGAGGAGGTGCTTGGTGAACTCACTGTGGTGGATGTTAAATTATGTGTTTATTGTGTGTTTTGTTTTAATTTATTACATGTTATGACTGCAAGGTAACAAATTTCGTTCAGACCGAAAGGTCTGAATGACAATAAAGGAATCTGAATCTGAATCTGAATCTGAATCTGAATCTTGGAGGGGGGGCAAGAGGCGGCAGGAATAACTACTGAGCCGAGCCCAGCACTGCTAGTGCAGCCTGAGCAGCGGGCTGGAGGTACCTGCAGCCAGAACCGGGCGGTAGTATCCGATGATTCGGATGAAGATGCCACACCGCTCGAGAGCGGCACAGGCAGCCGCCTAAGCCGAATAGAACGGCTTATGGAGCAATTGCTCCAGCGAGATCTGCTGAGAGAGCAGCAGCAGACTCGCCAAGGGAGCTCAGGCACTCCCGCAGTGCCCTTTACGGCACTGGCCATTGCTTCACCTTCTTTTGAAGGCAGCATTGGCGACCAGGTCTGGGCTGGTCAAGAAGAGGGGTTGTTGGCTGAAGATATCGGGAGTACACAGGGTGTACAGGATCAGGAAGAGCTGCTGGGTGTGGTCAACCGTTACGTGGCCATTCCACAAGCGGGTCGGCCGTTAGAGCCGAAACTTGCAGCCAGCATTAACCACCTGTCCTCAAAACCCCTACAACAACAGGTGGTCAATGAGGCTCTTGAACAATATACAGCCCAAGTAAATTGTACATCATTGAATGTACCAGCTGTAAACAGCCAAATTTGGGGACATTTGGGGCAGAACATCAGGAACCTGGAGTTGAAGCTCCAGAAAATCCTTAAATTACTAACTGCAGGAATAACATCATATGCTCGGTCCATTGATGGTGTGGACATCTCCACAAATCAGCAAGACACATTAGCTCTGCTGTGCACCACTCAATATGAAATAAACAATTTACGGAAGGAAATCATCAAGCCTGCCCTCAACCCTAAATTTGCGGGACTATGCAAAACACCGGGTTCAGAACCTCCTATTCTGCTCTTTGGGAAAGACCTTCCAAAAAAGGTGAAAGACCTAGAGGAAGAATCCAAGACCTTTGGTCTCGTGACGGCAGGTTTGGGACCGAGCAGACCTAACAAACCCAGGCGGCAGTACCCCACGGCGTCCACCAGTCGTCGACCACACTATGGGACTGGTGAAAGCTCGGGGTCCGCAACCATTCCCCGTAAGACTTTTTTAGGCCAGGGCCCAGAGCGGACCCCATGGAAAATGCGCCACCCCCCAACAACATCGAGATCAACATCAACCCTCTACAGCCCAGCAGACGCCTCATCGCCCAGCGAAGAGGCAGAAGAAGCACCGATAACCAAGGAGGTAGGTGGGTCTGGTTCCACTCAGCATATGAGCAGTAGGGGCTCTATACTAACAGGGGGGAGATTGCACTTGTTTTTGGATGCATGGGAATCCATCACTAATGACAAGTATATACTCAGCAGCGTTCATGGCTACAAAATTGACTTTGTTCATGAAAACATTCTGCCAGTTCAGCATATACCCCAAAGGGTATTCACCCTCTCAGTCAAAGAGAAACAAGAGGGTCAAGCTGAACTGATGAGGTTACAAGCAAAAGGTGTCATTGAAAGAACAAAACATGAACCTTTGGAATTTGTGTCCAATATTTTCACTAAAATCAAAAAAAGATGGTGGACGTCGCATCATCATTGACTTAACTACTTTAAACAAGTCTGTCAGGTATATACATTTCAAGATGGATACTTTTGAAAAAGCCAGACTGTTGGTTTCTAGAGGGTACTTTCTAGCAAGCATTGATTTCAAAGATGCCTACTACTCAGTACCCATACACAAGGAGCATCGTAAATACTTAAAATTTATCTGGATGAAACAGCTATGGCAATTTAAAGCCTTACCAAATGGGCTAACCTCCGCTCCAAGGCTGTTCACTAAAATCTTAAAACCTGCCTTGGCATTATTGAGGAAACAAAAGCATATAGTCATGGCGTATTTAGACGACATTTTAATAGTAGGGAAAACCTTGGAGACAGCCATTTTGGCAGTAGCAGCCACCAAACGTTTGTTTGAAACTTTGGGGTTTGTCATACATCCAGATATATCCAATTTTACACCGTCCACTGCCATGGACTATCTTGGATTTACGATTGATACTGTTCGCATGATTGTAACTCTGCCGAAGGGGAAAGCATCAGAATTGGCGCTATCATGCAACAAACTCATGAATAAACATCAGCCAACCATACGGGAGGTAGCCAGAGTTATTGGCAAAATGGTAGCAGCTTTTCCAGCTGTACAATTTGGGCCTTCGCACTATCAAAATTTGCAAAGAGCAAAAGTGCATGCACTAAAGCAAAACTCAGGTCACTTTGACCGAGCTATGAGTTTAACTGCTGAATCCATTCCAGAGTTACAATGGTGGGCAAGGAACGTAAGGCTCAGCTCCAGTCCCATAATAATCACCAACCCAGTATTAACCATTCAAACGGATGCCAGTGCTTTGGGCTGGGGAGCAACTAACATGCAATCCAGCACAGGGGGCAGATGGACTAAATTTGAATCATCTTGCCTACAGACACGGGGTATCAACAACTTAGAAATGTTGGGTGCGTTTTATGGGTTAAAAGCATATTCATCCACATGTCCGGTTGCAATTAGATAATACCACGGTGGTGGCTTATATCAACCACATGGGTGGTGTAAAGTCGATATCGTGTGACAATTTGGCCAACCTAATCTGGCAATGGTGTGTTGAAAGACATATTTGGTTATCAGCAACTTACCTACCAGGTAAGCAAAATACAGTGGCAGACACCAGGTCACGCAGATTCAATGATAACATCGAATGGATGTTAAATCCCAAATATTTGCTGAAATTACAAAGCAATATGGCACACCAGATATCGATCTATTTGCATCCAGGCTGAATCACCAGGTACCAACGTATGTCGCTTGGGAACCAGACTCTGAGGCAGCAGCAGTTGATGCATTCTCGCTGCATTGGGGGAAAATGTTCTTTTATGCTTTTCCTCCCTTCTGCCTCATCAGTCGGGTATTACGCAAGATTCAATTGGATTCCGCTTCAGGAATCTTGATAATACCCATCTGGCCTACACAGCCATGGTTCCCAGTGGCCTTCGACATGGCTGTTGAAACACCGTTGGAATTCCCCAGCAGTCGAGAGTTATTAATCCACCCAGTGTCAGGCATTAGTCACCCGTGCCATGACAGAGTCAATCTCCTGGCTTGCAGATTCTAAAAAGACCTCTACTGGGCCTGGGACTGTCTGAGGACGCCATCAACATGATGACCGCATCCCACCGGGAGTCCACCAGGAGACAATACCTGACCAACATAAGAAAATGGGAACGGTATTGCTCCAAAACAGGAACTACCTACACTACAGCTACAGCCACCAGTGTTGTGGAGTTTCTGGTTGGATTACATCGGGAAGGACTCAGCTACAGCGCCATTAATACAGCCAGGAGTGCGTTGTCAGCTTATTTGGTTCCAGCAGCAGGACAACTGACTTTGGGGTCCCATCCACTAGTGGTCAAAATCATGAGGGGCATTTTTAACACAAATTCCCCTAGGCCTAGGTACACTCAGATCTGGGATGTCAGCATTGTACTGACGTACCTTAGGGGATGGCCACCACCCAGGTCACTCACACTGGAACAACTTACACTGAAATCAGTCATGCTCATGGCACTAGTGTCAGCTCAAAGGGTACAGTCCCTCCACCTTCTGAGGCTGGACAGCATGACAGAGTCATTGGACTGTATCACATTTCACATTCAGGGACTGGTCAAACAAACTAGACCAGGTACCACGCCTCCAGTAATGGAGTTCCGGGCATATTTACCTGACCCACGGTTGTGTGCCAAGACCCATCTCGCCAATTACATAGACACAACATATAACTTAAGAGGGAGAGAAAAAGCCTGATGGATAAGCCACAAGAAGCCTCATGGTCAGGTGACGAGCCAAACCATTTCAAGATGGCTCACGCAGGTGCTTAAGTCCGCGGGAGTTGATACTAATGTTTACAAATCTCATTCCACCAGGGCTGCATCTACGTCGGCGGCTAGGCGAATGGATGTGCCTATGGACCATATTCTGGCCAGAGCAGGATGGTCCTCGGAAAGAACTTTCCAAAGGTTTTATAATAAGCCGCTGGCGGAACTTGCTACATTTGCAGACAGAATTTTAGAGTCTGCAGCTAATATTTAATTTAAGCCGGGGGAGCTCTCTGTTTTTTGTTATCATTAATAAACCTTAATTGTTCACAAACAGGTTATTGTTGATTGTATAACATGCTTCCTCCCTCTAAGGTCTTCAGGCAGTGAGTGAAGCATGAGCTGGTACACGGTTCGGATTCACAGAGCTTTGAAGTCTTCACGTAGTCACTCACGTGACTCCGAAGTAAAATAGTAAGATTAAATGAGAACCTACCAGTTCGAAGTTTGATCTGTATTTTATGAGGAGTTACGATGAGGGATTACGTGCCCTCCGCTCCCACCCTCTATTATACAGATCAACTGGTAATTAAGTTCTTATTTTTTCTTTACTAGATTTATTTCAATTGTTGTGTTTTCTGTGAATCCACACTGCTGCTTTGAAGAAATGTCGCGCATGCGTACTGGACGGGGTCTTCACGTAATCCCTCATCGTAACTCCTCATAAAATACAGATCAAACTTCGAACTGGTAAGTTCTCATTTAATCTTACTATTTATACTTGTCCTTTCATTGACCCCACCGCTATAACCATATAACAATTACAGCACGGAAACAGGCCCTCTCGGCCCTTCCAGTCCGTGCCGACCATTTGTTTTCCCCTAGTCCCATCTACCTGCACTCAGACCATACCCCTCCATTCTCTTCACGTCCCAATACCTATCCACTTTACTCTTAAATGTTAAAATCGATCCTGCCTCCACCACTTCTGCTGGAAGCTCATTCCACACAGCCACCACCCTCTGAGTAAAGAAGTTCCCCCTCACGTTACCCCAAAACTTCTGTCCCTTAATTCTCATGTCATGCCCATAGAGGTACGTCAGCAGCTTGTGTCAGTGGATAAGTGGACTACGGCTCTGTATCACTTTCTATCGCATCTGGATCAGTGGAGAATAATTTTAATTGTATCTGCAGTGAGATCATTGTTATCCTGCAGCAACTCTCTTTTTGCCACTGATATTATCATTACTCCAGTAACAGCGAAAATTGCAGAAGAAGACAACGTTTGTAGCGGCCAAAAGGTGTGCCAAAACTGGTTAGTTCAGACGATTTGTGTTCTAACGGGATTTGCCAGAATGAACTTTTGGCACCTGGAACAGAGAACATAATCGCTTTGCCCAAGAGTGCTACTGCCTCGTCTATTGTGCGTATTGGATAGTGCGGGCGCTTGCTCGCAGGTTTCTGCGAATGCCCTTTGGCATCAACTCCGCCAGTAAAGTCTTTTCTTGACAAGTCCTACAGTAAGATTGTTACACCTAAGGTATCGGAAGGGAGAAAGTGGGTGATGGTGGGAAAGGGAGGAAAACTTGGAATGCAAAGGTCCCCAGGTGTTGTACCTCTTCTGAACAGGTTCACCCACTTAGAAGCTGTCGGGACAGAAGACGTTAAAACACTGAGCGATGGACTGGCTTGCGAAGCAAAAAGGGGTTGTTGAGCCAAACCCAAAGAGGCCAACGTCAGGAAACGCCATTGTAGTTGGAGACTCCATTGTGAGAGGTGTGGACAGGGGTTCCTGCGGCAACAGACGGGATTCGAGGATGGTGTGCTGCCTTCCTGGTGCCGGGATCCAGGATGTCCTCAAGGGCGAAGGTGAACAGCCGGAAGTGGTAGTCGGCACAAACGATGTCGGAAAGAAGGGAATGAATATTCTGCAGCATGACATTAGAGAGCTTGGTAAAATGGTGAAAAGCAGGAGTTGTTATCTCCGGTTTGCTTCCAGTTCCTCGTGCTGGCGAGAGCTGGAACAGGGAGATACGGGACCTGAATGTGTGGCTGAGTAACTGGTGCAGGGGGCAGGGATTTAGATCCTTAGATCACTGGGATCTATTTTGGAGTAAGGGGGAACTATACAAAAGGGACGGATTGCACCTTAACAGGTGGGGGACCAGTATTCTGGCAGGCAGGTTTGCCACTGCTACTCGTGTGGTTTTAAACTGAATAAGGGGGGGTGGGGTGTCAAATGGATAGTCGAGGATGGAATTAAATGGTAAGAGAGTAAAGGGATCGTTAATGACCCCAGAATTAACGGGAAAGGAAGCTCACAAAGGGATAGCAGAGTAAGGCCAAGTGTAGTAGGGATCGATGTGAAAGGTGAGATGCGTAAGGAATTAAAAGTATTGTATTTGAATGCGCGAAGTATAAGAAGTAAATTAGATGAGCTTGAGGCTTAGTTAGAGGTTGGTAGATATGACATTGTGGGGATTACCGAGACGTGGCTGCATGAGGATCGGGCTTGGGAACTTAATATTCAGGGCAGGTGGGCAGAGCAGGGGGGTAGCTCTGCTGGTGAGGGATGGAATTCAGTCCCTTGCGAGGGAAGACATACGGGCTGATGAGGTAGAGTCACTGTGGATTGAGTTGAGGAATTGTAAAGTCAAGAAGACTCCAATTGGTGTTATTTATAGACCTCCAAATAGCAGCCCGGATGTAGGGTGTAAGTTGCAGCAGGAGTTAAAACTGGCATGTAACAAAGGTAATGCCACTGTGGTAATGGGGGATTTCAATATGCAGGTAGACTGCGAAAATCAGGTTGGTTCAGGACCCCAAGAAAGAGAGTTTGTAGAATGCCTCCGAGATGGATTCTTAGAGCAGCTTGTAATGGAGCCGACCAGAGAAAAGGCAACTCTGGATTTAGTGTTGTCCAATAAACCAGATATGATAAGAGAACTCGAGGTAAAGGAACCGCTTGGAATTAGTGATCATAATATGATTAGTTTTAATCTGCAATTTGAGAAGGAGAACGTTAAATCGGAAGTGGCAGTGATGCAGTTGAACAAAGGGGACTATGAAGGCATGAGAGGGGAGCTGGCCAAGGTAGACTGGAAAGGGATACTAGCAGGAATGACGGTGGAACAGCAATGGCTGGAATTTCTGGGCATAATCCGGAAGATGCAGGACCATTTCATTCCTAAAAGGAAGAAAGATTCTAAGGGGAGTAGGAGGGAACCGTGGCTGAGAAGAGAAGTTAGGGATAGAATAAAACTAAAAGAAAAGATGTATAACACAGTAAAGAGTAGCCAGAAGCCAGAGGATTGGGAAACTTTCATAGGACAACAGAAGGAAACAAAACGGGCAATACGGGCTAAAAAGATGAAGTACAAGGGGAAGCTGGCCAGGAATATAAAGAAGGACAGTAAAAGCTTATTTAGATATGTTAAGGGAAAAAGAGTAGCAAAGTCAAACGTGGGTCCCTTGAAGGCAGACACGGGTGAAATTATGATGGGCAATAAGGAAATGGCGGAAGAGTTGAATAGGTACTTCGGATCTGTCTTCACTGAGGCGGACACAAAAAATCTCCCAGATGTACTGGAGGACAGAGGATCTAAGGAGGTAGAGGAACTGAAATAAATTTTCATTAGGCGAGAAATAGTATTGGGCAGGCTAATGGGACTGAAGGATGATAAATCCCCTGGGCTGATGGTCTGCATTCCAGGGACCTCAGGGAGGTGGTTCTGGAAATAATGGATGCATTGGTGATCATTTTCCAATGTTCAATAGATTCAGGATCAGTTCCTGTGGATTAGAGGATAGCTAATGTTATCCCACTTTTCAAGAAAGGAGCGAGAGAGAAAACGGAGAATTACAGACTAGTTAGCCTGACGTCGGTGGTGGTAAAGATGCTGGAGTCAATTATTAAAGAGGTAATCATGGGGCATTTGGATAGCAGTAAAAGGATTAGTCCAAGTCAACATGGATTTATGAAAGGGAAATCATGCTTGACTAATCTTCTGGAATTTTTTTAGGATGTGACAAGTAAAATGCATGAAGGGGAACCAGTGCATGTAGTGTATCTAGACTTTCAGAAAACCTTTGTTAAGGTCCTGCACGGGAGACTGGTGACTAAAATTAGAGCACATTGTAATGGGGGTAGGGTGTTGACATGGATAGAAAATTGGTTGGCAGACAGGAAGCAAAGAGTAGGAGTGAATGGGTCATTTTCAGAATGGCTGGCAGTGGCGAGTGGAGTGCCGCAAGGCTCGGTGTTGGGGCCGCAACTGTTCACCATATATATTAATGATTTGGAAGAGGGAATTAGGAGCAACACTAGCAGGTTTGCGGATGACACAAAGCTGGGTGGCAGTGTGAACTGTGAAGAGGATGTTAGGAGGTTGCAGGGTGACCTGGACAGGTTGAGTGAGTGGGCAGATGCGTGGCAGATGCAGTATAATATAGATAAATGTGAGGTTATCCACTTTGGCGGCAAAAACAAGGGGGCAGATGTGGTTAGGTTAGGTAAGGGGAAGGTACAGCGAGACCTGGGCGACCTTGTACACCGGTCACGGAAAGTTGGCGTGCAGGTACATTAGGCAGTGAAGAAAGCTAATGGAATGTTGGCCTTCATAAAAAGAGTATTTCAGTATAGGAGTAAAGAGGTTTTCTGCAGTTGTAGAGCGCTCTGGTGAGACCAAATCTGGAGTATTGTGTACAGTTTCGATCTCCCAATTTGAGGAAGGACATCCTAGTGATTGAGGCAATCACGAGATTCACGAGATTGAGTAGGTTCACGAGATTGATCCCTGGGATGGCGGGACTGTCATATGAGGAAAGATTGAAAAGACTACGCTTGCATTCACTGGAGTTTAAAAGGATGAGGGGGATCTTATTGAAAAATATAAAATTATAAAAGGATTGGACAAACTAGATGCAGGAAAAATGTTCCCAATGTTGGGCGAGTCCAGAACCAGGGGCCATAGTCTTAGAATAAAGGGGAGGTCATTTATGACTGAGGTGAGAAAAAACGTTTTCACCCAGAGAGTTGAGAACTTATGGAATTCCCTGCCACAGAGAGCAGTGGAGGCCAAATCACTGCATGGATTTAGGAGAGAGTTGGATAGAGCTCTAGGAGCTAGTGGAGTCAAGGGATATGGAGAGAAGGCAGGCACGGGTTATTGATAGCAGACGATCAGCCATGATCACAATGAATGGCGTTGCTGGCTCGACGGGCCGAATTTCCTCCTCCTGCACCTATTTTCTATGTTTCTATTTTTCAGCGCGCGATGGAACAGCTGTTCGCAGGACACCCTTGAGCCATTGTTGTCGATGCCTGCATTGTGACGATGGTGTCTTACCTTCCCACAGAGTGCCTGGACGACTTGGCTGCCCAGCCAGCAGCCGGTGCCACCCCATAGTCCCTGTCCTCGATCATCCGGCAGGGTTGGCCGGATAAACAACACCAGGTATCTGTTGCCATTCGCCCGTACTTCCAGGACGGTGTGATTGTCAAGGGACACAAGACGGTCATTCCAACTGCTTTACGAGACAAATATTTCTACTATCCACGGGGGACATCCCGGCATCGAGGCAACCATCCTTCGAACCGAGAGCATGTTTTTTTCTGTCCCGGTATCACCGAGCTTATACGGGAGAAGGTAGAAGTCTGCGCGATCCGCAGTAGCCTGGTGCCCCAACAGCCCTAGCAGCCGCTTCTCCCTCACCCAGTCCCTGTCTTACCATGGTCCACGCTGGCAACAGACATTTTCGTCTAGCGTGGTAAACAATGCCTGGTCGCGGGGCACCCGTGAAACTCCTGTCGGACAACAGAGGCCAGTTCACCAGCCAGTGTTTCAAGAATTTTGCCCAACGATGGGACTTTCGTCACATTACCAGCAGTCCCAGATGCTCTCAATCGAACCGGCTGGCCAAGCGGGCATCCAGAGTGCCAAACAACTGATAGAAAGATCTAATTTGGCAAAATCTGATGCTTACCTGGACTTGCTGAACTGAAGAAACATTGCCCGCGATCCAGTGCTAGGCGAACCCTTTTGGCAGTGAATGAGCCGGCAACCTATGGTCCCTTATCCAGATGTTCCTGGACTGTGTCACCGTATGACTGATACTCTCTGTTCCCCCGCCCAGCGTCCGTTTGCGGAGTCTGCGCCCAGTATGTATCCTGCCTTCTCGCCACCACAGTCGGTGTCCCGCCCTCCACCCTCCCCTCACCCGTGTCACGGAACTCCGATGCTCCATCAACCCCCGGTCTCACAGTTCTCGCTGGTGAAGGACGCGTGCAACTGGAGCATTTGCAAACCTACCCTCAGATACGGGGACTATGCTTAACCTGCTCCAGTGCCGATTTTATTAGATGCCAGTTAAACATGATTACTTGTAATCACATATGTATTCGTAGTTACGTTATTTTCTTAAGAGGAAAGATGTAGATCTGCTCTACCTAATACTAACACATATGTTACACCATTCGGATCTATAATCCAGTGCGGGTTTTACCATACAGTCACCATATATTTCTAATGCTTTCAGACACTAGTCGGTTAGTCGGGATGTAGTCACAGTGGTGACAACATGCAGTGTAACTTTACTATATGCCAATAAACCTGTTGGATTGTTATTTTGAGTGTTTGTTATTAACTCCACACTCACGTTATCACTGCACCAGCAACAGTGGAACTTGCAGAACAAGACAACGCAGGTGAATAGAGTCAGCGTTTGCTTCTGAACACTTACAGTCTGTTGGAATTGCCATCGTTTTCCAGCGAGTCCCCGATGCGGATCTCGGCTCCTCGGAGCCGTTTCCAGCAGCAGTCTGCTCTGTTGGTGATTCTTACATTTGACACGTTGTAGCTTTCCTTTAGATCGACTCTCCACCAAGGGTCCTTAGATTTACTGGTGCGTGCGCATGAACCATGCCTGAAGTCGCTGTCCTTGTTGCCGTCATTGGCTCGTTCCGCAACTGCGCTTCGATACGTGCTGGACTGCGTTGGCCGTGCACCGAACGCCAGGTTTTCTGTTGAGTGGGCCGCAAGGGAGATATTTAATGCCGACAGATGTATGCCTTCTATCAAGATTTGTATGAGCAGTGCATTTCATTGATAATCGTGATAATTTTGTGTGGTCACGTGACGCGAGATGCAACGATAACCCTTGTTGGTACCTCACACTCTACATCTATGGAATGAAGCCGCGACAGGAACAAGTAAAGTAGGAAAAACATAGATTGCATGATATGCTATTACATTGTTGTAGCTTTACAGTTGCAGGAAATAAGTCCAAGAAACGCACTGAAGCAGTTTAAAATATCGGATTTGCAATACAAGAAGGGGGGACGGTTCAGTTGCCTGAGAGCGAAGAGATGCTCTTCGAGTGTTTTTGAATATGCGGGTAATTCGTTGGTGCGCGGTTGCTGTTTATCAGCGTTAAGTCTCAGATCGGAAAGACTCAAGGGCACTCAAGTGTCTCAGGAATTTCATTCGTAGATAGGATTCTATTTGGACGATGCGAGAGTCCAAGATTGGAGAAGAGCAGGAAGACGGTACACAGCTTCATGAAGATCTTTATTTCGCATGCATGATCAGTGGGAGAATCGCCCAATTAAGCTAAAGGGCCGTGTACAACCAGAGCCTCGGCGACAAATTCCGCCTACCTTTTCCAATGAACTGCCGGACTTCTGTACCAAAGATCTCAACCTCGCACAGGGTCAAGATTTTGTCGTGGCCGGGGATGATGATGTTCAGGTATCGACCGACAAATCCATCACATTTAAAGATAAATGTCGTCAAATTTACCGCCGCAACAGTTCCACAGCTGAAATAGATGAAGATGTAAAGGTGAGCCTGCAAAATCTCGATCACTGCGGTCGGGGCCTCGTGTCAAACGTTAAAGAAACATAGAAACATAGAAAATAGGTGCAGGAGGAGGCCATTCGGCCCTTCGAGCCAGCACCGCCATTCATTGTGATCATGGCTGATCGTCCGCTATCAATAACCCGTGCCTGCCTTCTCCCCATATCCCTTGACTCCACTAGCCCCTAGAGCTCTATCTAACTCTCTCTTAAATCCATCCAGTAACTTGGCCTCCACTGCCTTATGTGGCAGGGAATTCCATAAATTCACAACTCTCTGGGTAAAAAGGTTTTTCTCACCTCAGTCTTAAATGATCTCCCCTTTATTCTAAGACTGCGGCCCCTGGTTCTGGACTCGCCCAACATTGGGAACATTTTTCCTGCATCTAGCTAGTCCAGGCCTTTTATAATTGTAAATGCTTCTATCAGATCCCCCCTCATCCTTTTAAACTCCAGTGAATACAAGCCTAGTCTTGTCGTAAGCCTCTGAGGGTGAAGTGGTGACACTTTCATGGATGTGCTGAGCCCCCGCGTCTACCTCGACCATCCTTGCTGCTACATCCCAAACAGTTACCTAGCAACAGGAAAGGGTCCGGGTACATTGGTGGCCTTGTCTAGGAAGGAACTCCATGTTCACTCACACATGGGCGTTCGTTGCCTGAAAATTGCACATGCCATCCGATTGTTCAATATTATTTTTATTGAATTAACTTAAATTACAGATATATTCGTCTCCTTTTATTGAACCCACCGCTACAGACGTGCGTCGCCAGCTCGTGCCACCGAATAAGTGGTGTGCGGCTCTGTATCACTTTCTCCCGCACCTGGATCAACCGTGATAGTTTTAGCTATTTCTGCAGTGAGATCAGTCTTAACCTGTAGCTTCTCTCTGTTTCCCACTCATGTTGCCATTGCAACAATGCCAGTGGAACTTGCAGAACACGATCCCGCAGCTGAATAGAGTCGGCGTTTGCTTCTGAATACTTACAGTCGGTTAGAATTGCCATCGTTCTCCAGCGAGTTCCCGATATGGATCTCGGCTCCTTGGAGCCGGTCTGAACAGCAATCTGCTCTGTTTGTGATTTTTACATCTGACACATTGTAGATCTCTATTAGATCGATTCTCCACCAAGGGTTTGTGGATTTCCTGGTGCGCGAGCATGATCCTTTCCTGAAGTGGATGTCGCTGTTCCCGTCAATGGCTCGCTGAGCACTTGCCCCTGCATACGTGCTGGACTGGGTCGGCCGTCCTCTGGACGCCACGTTTCCTGTTGGATGAGAAGCACCTCAATGAGCCGCAAAGGAGACATTTAATTCCGACGGATGCAGGCCTTGCATCAAGCAATGTATCAGTGGTGAATTTCATTGATATTCGTATTGCTTTAGTATGGTCAAGTGGAGCCAGGTGCAGTAAAAACCCTTGTTTGTATTATCCAATCAAACCATACTGTACAACATTGCAACGAAGCCGCACACAGGAGTCGGGTGAGCAGAAAGAGTAATAACAGAATGCATTATGTGACAACATGATGTTTTAGTGTTACGGTTTACGGATTTTCAAATAAATCCAAGAACCGCAATGAAGCAAGTCAAAAGATCGGGATTGAACTACAACTCAAGGGAGAACCGTTCAAGAGTCTGAGAGCAGGGAGGTACTATTCAAGCGTGTTTCATGAAGGGGAGATATTGCCTGACGAATCTGCTCGAATTATTTGAGGATGTAAATAACAGGACAAAGGAGATTCAGTGGATCTTGATAACCTAGGTTTTTAGAAAGCCTTTGATAAAAAGCCGTACGTGAGGCTGCTAAGGGAGATGAGAGCCGATGGTACAAATAGGGCGATACTAGCATGGATAGCAGTTTGGGTGAATGGAGGAAGGCAAAGAGTGGCAATAAAGGGTTGACTGCCGGTGACTGGGCGAGTACCACGGGGGTCGGTGCTGGCGCCGATACTCTTCACGTTCTATGATAATGATGGGATGAGGGGATTGAAGGCTTTGCAGACAGGTTTTCAGATAATACGAAAACAGGTGGATGGAACGGTAGTATAGAAAAAGCAGAAACTCCGCAGAAGGATTTGGTCAGGTGAGGAGAGTGGGTACAGACGTGGCAGATGGTATACAGTGCAGCAAAATGTGGAGTCATGCATTTTGGTGGTAGGAACAAAGAAATGGACTATTTTCTAAATGGGGAGAGAATCCAGAAATCGAAAGTGGAAAAGGTCTTGGGAGTGTTCGTACAGTATTCCCAAAATGTTTATTGCCATGTCCAATCGGGACTAAGGACGGCAAAGGCAATGCAAGCATTTATTTTAAGAGGATTAGAATACAAAATGAGGACGTAATGCTGAGGCGCTATAAGGCGCTGATTCGGGCCGCAGTTAGAGTATTGAGAGCAATTTCGGGCCCCATTTCTAATGAAGGATGTGTTCCAGAGGTACACTAATGATGGAGGGTCCAGAGGAGGTTTACGAGAATGATCCCAGGAATGAGTGGGTTAACCTATGATGAACCTTTGATGGTACAGGTGGAATTTAGAAAAATGAAAGCGGACCTGGATAAACTGGAGGGTACACAAAAAGCTGGAGAAACTCAGCGGGTGCAGCAGCATCTAAGGAGCGAAGGAGATAGGCGACGTTTCGGGTCGAGACCCTTCTTCAGACTGGTCAGGGATCAGGGAAACGAGAGATATAGATGGTGATGTGAAGAGATAAAGAACAATGAATGAAAGATATGCAAAAAAGTATCGATGATAAAGGGAACAAGCCATTGTAAGCTGTTTGTAGTGTGAAAATGAGAAGCTAGTGCGACTAGGGTGGGGGAGAGATAGAGAGAGAGAGGGAATGCCAGGGCCCTGAGGGCTGAGGGAGAGGTGGGAAGGGGAGGAGACAGCAAGGGTTAACAGAATTGAGAAAATTCAATGTTCAAGCCCAGAGAATGCAGACTCTCCAAGCGGAATATGAGGTGCTGTTCCTCCAATTAGCGGTGTTGCTCACTCTGGCCGTGGAGGAGGCCCAGGACCGAGAGGTCGGATACGGAATGGGAGGAGGAGTTGAAGTGCTGAGCCACCGGGAGGTCGGGTTGGTTTTTGCGGACCGAGCGGAGGTGTTCGGCGAAACGATCGCCAAGCCTCCGCTTGGTCTCACCGATATAGATCATCTGGCATCTGGAGCAGCGGATGCAGTAGATGAGGTTGGAGGAGGTGCAGGTGAACCTCTGTCGGACCTGGAAGGACTGCTTGGGTCTGATCCACTTTCTGCGCCCGTCCTTCGTCGCTCCTGACCATCAAGGCCTAGCAAGTGAGGAACGTGCAAAACTATGGGTCTCTAGGATACTCCAGGCATGTACCAGGCAGTTGTGCGGAGATTCAACGTGATCCTGAGCCGGGAGAGGGTTTTTGTGATGTGGAAGCCGTCATGTCTCGATCCTGTAGCAAAGATGACGCGTCCCAGCTACTGCAATGACTACAGACCGTTGGCGCTGACCTCACACATCACGAAGCATCTGGGAATGCTGATGCTTACTCACCTGCGATCCCTAGTTAAACCCTACCTGGATCCCCTGCAGTAAGTTTACCTAACAAAGGCTGGGATTGAGCACGCCATCATCCTCCTGCTCCATCGTTCCTATCCTCACCAAGACAAGCTGGGAAGCAGTGAAAGTCTTGTTTCTTTGCTTCTCCAGTGCTTTTAACTCCATCCGGCTACGAAGCAAACTGACGAAGATACAGCTGGATGCTCCATTGGTGCCCGGGATTACCAACTACCTGACTGGTCGACCACAGTATGTCCGGCTACAGAACTGTGTCTCGGACAACACAGGGCCCCCAGAGGGGACGGTCCTCTCTCCCTTCCTGTTCACCATGTACACCTCGGATTTCAGCTACAACGCGGACTCCTGCCACCTGGAGAAGATTTCAGTTGGCTCTGCAATGATGTGTAGCATCAGTGAGGGGAGAGAAGCTGAATACAGAGGTGTAGTCCACGACTGTTGGGCGGTGTGGTATCCTATGTAAAGTGCTATCGTTTCGTCTTGTGTCGTGTTAGAGGTTACAGGGAGAAGACAGGAGAATGGTGTTAGGATGGGGAAATAGATGAGACATGATTGATTGGAGGAGTAGACTTGATTGGCCTAATTCTGCTCCTCTCACTTATAAACTGGTGATCTTATCGATGTATGCCTTCGATGAAGGTTTGGATCAGCAGTGCATTTCATTGATATTCGTATTGTTTCGATGAAGCAAGATGCAGATATATATTTATACTATACAGTCAAGTCATACTGTACATTTGTGCCATGATGCCGCACACGAGCAACAGGTGAAGTAGAGAAAACAAAAGATGGGACAAAATTGTGTCATTGTGTTACAGATTTATGGCTATGCCTTCTTCCAAAGTTTGGATTAGCGTTGTATTTAATTGACATTCGTGTTGCTGTAGTATGTTCAAGTGAAGCGAGATGCAGTGAAAATATTTGTTCGTATTATCCAATAACTCATACTGTACATCAGTGCAATGAATCCACACACAATGCGACAGGCGAGGCAGAAAAGGGAAAAGATTACGTGATATTGGTGTCATGGTATTATAGCTTTACGGCAATCGTCCAAGACCCGCACTGTGGCAGGGTTAAACATCGGGATTGCTCTACTGCTCAAGGATGAACCGTTCTGTAGTCTGATGGCGGGGTTTCATTATTCAAAAGTGTTTCACTGGGTGCCCAGTGCTTACGTGGATCTCGGAGAAACAGTAATCAAAGAGAAGCAGGGAGAAGAGCTTATTGGCTGAAACGCATGGGAAAGGTGAGTTGGAGGTGAGTCAGAGGGGGAAAACTGTTTAAAACGGAGGAATTTCGTTTGTAAATTAGCAATTAGGCAATTAATCAGCCAATAAAGGCTGTTCTCTCTAGGGGAGCGGCCTTGTGAGTAACGTGTGAGTCTTTGGCTCAAGAGTGTTCGGCGAGGAAGCTGAGGAGACGAGACCGCAAAAAAGCTGGAGAGGACGGGACGCGCTGAACACATGACGGGTAAGATGAGACAGTGTGATGCCTGCAGGATATGGGAGCCCAGGGACACGGGCGGGGTCTCTGGCTGCTACAACTGTGGCAAGTGCGTCCCGGTTCAGCTCCTGAAGGACCGCGTTGGGGCACTGGAGAAGCAGTTGGATGACCTCGGGGCCAGCCAGGAAAATGAGAGTTTCCTGGACAGGAACTACAGTGAGGTTGTCACGCCGAGGATACGGGAAGAACGATGGTGTGTGTCTGAGAGAAAGGGTGCTGACCGTGAAGTGCATGAGAACCTGGTGGCTGTGCCTAATGAAAACAGTGTGTCTGTGTGTGGTTTTATGTACGATTTTGGACTTCGATTGCGCTCTGTTTTGTGTCATGTGACATACCCCTGACTGCACCAGCCGTGGGCCCAATGCCGGATGAGGTTGCTGGAAAATATTCTCAGTGATTCCACCGATTTCAGGAAACGGAAAATTGTGGAAGACAGTTCTTATGGAAGATTGTGTGCAGATAACAAACAAGGTTTGAGGGCAGGGTTAAGAAGGGGAGAGCATTGAAAGTAGAGCACAGGACCAAGCCCTTCGGCCCATAATGCATGTGCCGAACATGATGTCAAATTAAACTAATTCCCATATTCCTCCATTTCCTAGACACCCTTGCGCCCATCTAAAATGCATACGGAGGGAGCATTTAACACTTTTCCCTTCAACGGGTCTCTTCATTATGTCTGATGTGACGAGTTGCTCATGAAGGTAAATATCTTAATAAATCGTAGAAAAGTGAGGGATCTGGTGGAAATGGCTTACTGAATTACACAGTGGGATTCCACTGGGCTCCGTTGTATACTGTATATGTGATCATGGTTTAGATTTTAGATTTAAATGTAACGACCGTGATTTGGCGATGAACACAAGACTGGCAAAGTGGTTGATGAAGATGATGAAGATTCTGCTTTCGGGTGGACAGCAGGAGGAGGACATGACGGCGTTCATTATTTGTGACCGCGGGTGTCAGACTGACCTGTACCTAGTCCAACGGGGCATATCCCAGCAAGGACGGCAAATCCCAACAAATGAGCCAGAATCATCTTCTGCAAAATGAAGCAACACGTTAAAATGTCATCGCACCTATGTCGCGTAAAGACTACATCGTCGAACCTGGGACCTGAACTGTTTCCAAAGGGCTATGGGCATGTCGAGCTACACAAAGTTCCGTCGGTATGGGCTTCTCTTTGTAACGCCCTCTCTCCGAGGCCTCCAACATAACGATGGAGGACATCCCTTGCCCTCCCCGCCAAGTTGAAGTACAGGTAATTATTGCATAATGATCCGTGTCCTCATCTGATTGCGAGATACAGATATCGAACAGTCTTTGCGTAAACAAAAACGGTTCACTCAAAACCCCGTTAATTTACCTCCCTCTCATCTGAGTGTGACATCACGCTGCATGTG
This sequence comes from Okamejei kenojei, assembly GCA_035221665.1. Taxonomy (NCBI): domain Eukaryota; kingdom Metazoa; phylum Chordata; class Chondrichthyes; order Rajiformes; family Rajidae; genus Okamejei; species Okamejei kenojei. The sequence continues at coordinate 403,574 of JAVHYY010000276.1, read as the reverse complement.
GAATGATACACGTGACAATGATACAGCAGCTGTACTTCCTGCGTTTCTATAGAAAGCGCCAGTGGCCGAGAAGACATGGATGGAGAAAGATGTCCGAGTCAGTCCTGAAAGGGTAATCCATAATAAAGGGTGGCGGGATGTGCGATGTGATTGGTAGCAGAGTCCTTTTGCAACTGGCGGAAATGGCATTGGAATATATGGTAGATACAATGTCTTGTTGCCAATTCAGGTTTATTGTCCTATGGACAGATACGATGAGGTACAGGAATAATCTTGTTTGTACAACAGCACAGGAACCTGGATATGGAGATTTCACAAAACCTACAATTTGCGGACAACACCACCCAGTGGTGGGTTGTTTCACCAACAATAACCGGACAATAACCCTTCCTAAACTCACCAAGACCAAGGAGCTAGTTACTACTTCAGAAAGCATGATGGAGTACATGCCCCAGTTAGCATCAATGCCGTGGAGTGGAAATGTTCGACTACTTCAAGTTCCTTGGTGTTAATGTTATCCGTAATCTGCCGTGGAGCAAATACATGAATGTGGCCGCTAAGTACGCCTTTACTTCTTGAGTTACTGAAGAAATTCGGCATGCCTTCAGTGACTCTGGGAAACGTCTAGAAATGCATCACATAGAGCATACTGTCTGGTTGCATCACAGCTTGGTTTGGGAACAGCTGTGCAGATAGTTATACATGAAGCCCAGTCCATCACAGCGAACAGACTTCCCACCATTTACTCCTGTAGAGACGGGACATTGTCGATACAGCTTTACGTGTCTTACCCGCGTTGTCTCTCCACCTGAAGTCTCTGATCGGTGATCGAAGACTGTTAGTTGAAAGGCGACAAAAATCTAATTAAAACATTCCCACCTGCCGACTTTGTTCCTGCAGTCCTACAGGTGTAGCCTGAAAGAACACATGTGGAAGAATGGGGGTAAAACGGAAATGACCTGAGAATCTGAAGAAACTCAATGGGTCGAATGCCTTCCGTATCGCTAGAAATATGGATAATATTTTGTGCGTGATCTCCGAAAGTAAATGCCTCGTAACCCATCCTTGACCAGTCCTGATGGTGAAGTGGGTGCCGTTCAACACAAGCCGCCTCTCTTCCTCCACTGCACACCCTTTTACTTCTCTTACTCAAACTTCGCTGAAGCCACCCAGGCTAAGATCCATTGGGCGCCGCATGAGTACTTAATTTAACAGACTCGCCATATCATTCTGACGTGTACATCCTTATGGCTATAAAGCGGCAAATGTATGCATCCAATTGAATAAAACTTGAGTAATAGATTATGTCTTCGTTGTTCTCCTCGCTGCATCTAAATCAAAACACAGTCAGTCCTGTGCCTGTTTCATGCGACCTAAATCTGCGCAACCCCACGGTAGTCCAACCTTTGGGGTAATCCTACCAACCCCAAATCTCTTTCCCACGTGTCCATGACGTTTGGATCTTTCGAATTTTCTGCCTCGGGGACTGCGGCATAGAAACATTAAAAATACGTGCAGGAGTAGGCTATTCGGCCCTTCGAGCCAACACCGCCCTTCAATATGAACATGGTTGATCATCCAAAATCACAACCCCGTTCCAGCTTTTCCCCCATAACCCTTGATTCCATTAGCCCCAAAGAGCAAACTCTAATGCCCATGTCCCACTTAGGAAACCTCTGGTGACCTTGCGCCCCACCCAAGTTTTCCGTGAGGTTCCCGGGGGTTTTGGTCACTCTCCCTAATGGTCGAAAGTGGTCTCCGCGTAGTCGAGGCTTCTTCTATGTTCCTGCGATTATTTCAACAAAAAAAAACCGGCCTCGACTAAAAGTAGGTTGCCATTTAGTCGAGGCCAGTGGGGTGGGGTCGCTATTTACTTACAGGCAGTCGAAGGCAATCTCCTTCACTGACCGGCCATTTTGATTAGCTCATTTGAGTTTTCAGCAAAGATCCTATCGGATCTTAGGTTTTCAGGACCTAGAAGATCCGCCGGAAGGGAAAATGTCCGCTAACTTTATTAAACTTCTTAAAACTGTCTCCACTCCTTCTCTCCGCCCTTCTCTGCGCCCTTCTCTCTCCCTCCCACCCGCGCTCTCTAAAGGACTTACCATGATCTGTGGCAGCCGTTCGCCTTCCTCTTCACGGCGCAGACAGCGCTCCTCCGCTGTCCCTGGCCCCCACCTTCGCGATGTGTTTGTGTGTGTGTGTGTGTGTGTGCGGCCGGTAGCAACGATCCTGTAAGATCTTTGGTCAGTAGATGCAGCTCACGCTTCGGTGGAGGTTTCCAGGCGAGTGACGAAAACCTCTGGCGATTAATGAAAACCTCGGGTGGGGTGCAAGGTCACCAGAGGTTTCCGTTCACGTTTCCAAAGTGAGACAGGGGCTTGAAAACGGCGCAGTCATCGAGTTGCAAGAGATTAATAGATTTCCGGACATAGTCACAGATTCATTGTGTCAGAGCTGCAAAGCGCACAACTGTGTCCATACCGACCAAGACAATAGACGCAGGAGGAGGCCTTTCGGCCCTTCGAGCCAACACTGTCATTCAATGTGATCATGGCGCATCAGCCACAATCAGTACCCCGTTCCTGCCTTCTCCCCAAATCCCCTGATTCCGCTATTTTTAAGAGCCCTGTCTTTCTCTCTCTTGAAAGCATCCAGAGAACCTGCCTCCACCGCCTTCTGAGAGAGAGTATTCCACAGACTCGGCACTCCCTGTGAGAAAAAGTGTTTCCTCATCTCCGTTCTATATGGCTTACTCCTTATTCTTAAACTGTGGCCCCTGGTTCTGGACTCCCCCAACATCGGGAACATGTTTGAACAAGTAGATATAATAGGCGAGTCCCTTTTGCCTGCATTTGGTCTATATCCCTCTAAACCCGATGCACGTATCTTGCTAACTGCCTTTACAAATTTGTCATTCTATCCGTTTTTTTAGCAGCTTGTTCCAGACACAGACTACGCTACACGTGAAAGGTTTTGCCCCTGTTGTCCCTGATAAATATCTCCCCTCTCATCATAAACGAAGGCCCTCTAGGATTAGAATCCATTACTCTGGGGGAAGTTCTGAGGATATTCACTTTATCCATGCCCCTCATGGTCATGTACACCTCAATAACATCACTCCTCAGCCTCCAGCGCGCGAAAGAAAAATGTCCCAGCCTATGCAATTTCGCCCTATAACTCAATCTCATAAGCCCCAGGTGACATCCTGTTCATTCTATTCTGCTCCATTTCCAACTTAACGACAGTCTTCCTAGAGCTGGGCACTCATAGCAGCGTACAGTACTCCGTGTGGTCTGACCAACTACCTGCACGACTGTGACTGGGTGTCCCAACGTTAGTGCTTAGAACCCTTCCCAATGAAGGTAAGGCGGCCAAGCGACCATTCAATACAGTGTACATATGACTCAGCACATCAAGAGAACCATGGACTTGTACACCGAGTGCTCCCTGTTCATTAATCGGATCAAGGCATATTAGGATAGTTCCAGAAATTGGCCGTGAAATTGCAAGTTTGAACATGTTTCGGAACATGTTATATTCAGAAATTGCAATTGCCGAATATGAAAGCGACATCGAAAGACTGGCTAGCCTAACTATGCTCATAACTCTTCGGTGTAAAATCTAGATGTTGGCATGTCCAGGGAAGCACCCCACAGTCCCTCTGCGTGTCTGTACCTGTCCTTAACCTGGACGCTGCGGGTAGCTCTGACCTCGGGTGTTCTGCTGAAGGAATCTCTTCCTTAACGCCAATTGCAAATACTCACCGCGTCTTCGTGCCCCGCTCATTGACAGTCCCTCATCCTAAGTCGCCTTTCCCAGATACGTATTAACTCCACCAACGCAGTTAGTTTATAAAGGTGCAGTTTTGGTTCAGGTCCCAGTTACTTGAGGCCTATGATGGGTGTGTCGGGAGAATTTTAAATGACTCCGTTTATTGATCCCATTGTTAACAATCACACCATAGAAAGTCAACAAGGCTGGTACAGTACGTTTCGAAAACGGAATCAACCTCCACGAATGAATCAGTCGTATTACACAAATAAACACCCATGCAGAATCTGTAATGAGGGAAAGTTCCATATCATGGCAGAATTTGGGCGGGGCGGGTAAAGAGTGGAGAACATTTGAATGATTGAGCAAAATCTTTTTGATCAAATAAGTTCACACGTTCATATTCTTGCAGCAGAACTAGGGCATTCTGCCCATCAACTCTACACCGCGATTCAATCATGGGTAATCTATCTTTCCCTGCCAACCACATTCTCCTGCCTTTGCCCCATAACCCCTGTACCCCCACAAATCAAGAACCGGTCAATCTCTACCTCAATAATAACCGCAGTCTTGGTTTCAACAGCTGCCTGACAATCTGAATTCCACAAATTCAGCATCCTCTGACCAAAGACGTTTCTCCTCATCTCCCTTCTAAATGTACGTCCTTTTATTTTGAGGCTATGTCCTCTGATTCTGGACTATCCCGATATTTGAAAAAATATCTTCATATTCACTCTATCCGGGCATTTCACTATTCAATAGGATTCAATGATGATCCCCCTTATCCGAAACTGCTGCGAGTACAGGCCCAGTGCCTACAAACGCTCATCATATGTTAACCCCATCATTCCTGCAATCATTTTCGGAATCCGTCCCTGGACCTTCTCCTGGACCCTACATCCATCCTCAGATGCGGTGCCCAAACCAGTTCACAACACTACAGATGCGGTCTGTTCAGTGCCTTTTAAAGCCTCTGCGTTACATCCCGATTGTTGTATTTTAGCCCTCTTGACATAGATACATAGACAATAGATGCAGGAGCAGGTCATTCGGCCCTTCGAGCGAGCACCGCAATTCAATGTGATCATGGCTGATCATCCACAATCAGTACCCCATTCCTGCCTTCTCCCCATACCCTTTGATTCCGCGAGCCCGAAGAGCTTTGTCAAACCCTCTTTTGAAAGCATCCAGTGAATTGGCCTCCACTGCCTTCTGAGGCAGAGAATTCCACAGATTCACAACTTTCTGTGTGAACATTTTTTTTCCTCGTCTCAGTTCTAAATGGCCTACCTCTTATTCGTAAACTGTGGCTCCTGATTCTGGACTCCACCAACATTGGGAACATGTTTCCTGCATCTATCGTGCAAATCTCATAATAATTTTATACGTTTCTATAAGATTCCCTCTCATCCTTCTAAATTTCAGTGAATACAAGCCCAGTCGCTCCATTCTTTCATCATATGACAGTCCCGCCGTCCCGGGAATTAACCTCATCTGCAAATTTGCTGATGTTACTTTTAATTCCTTCATCTAAATCATTAATGTATGTTGTAACTAGCTGCGGTCCCAGCACCAAGCCTTGCGGTACCCCACTAGTCACTGCCTGCACTGTTAAAAGGGACCCATTAATCCCTACTCTTTGTTTCCCGTCTGCCAACCACTTTTTAAAATCTATGTCAATACCCTACCCCCAATATCATGTGCTCCAATATTGCCCACTAATCTCCTGTGTGGGACCCTATCAAAGGTTTTCTGGAAGTTCAGGTACACTATATCCACTGGCTCTCCCTTATCCATTTCATTTGTTACATCCTCAAAGTTTTCCAGAAGATTTGTCAAGTATAATTTCCCCTTCATAAGTCCATGCTGACTTGGAACCATGCAAATGTGCCGCTGTTAGATCTTTGATAATCAACTCCAGCATCTTCCTCATCACCGATGTCGGGCTAACTGGTTTATAATTCCCTGCTTTCTCTCTCCCTCCTTTTTTGAAAAGTGGGATAACATTTGCTACCCCCATTTGCTACAGGATCCGATCCAGAGTCTATGGAACTTTGGAAAATGATCACCTGTGCATCCACGATTTGTAGAGTCACCTCCTTGAGTACAAAGGGATACAGACCATGAGGCGTTGGGGATTATCAGCCTTGAGTCCGGTCAGTCTCCCCAACACCATTTCGTAATGTGAAGTTTATTCAGTTCCTCTGTCACCCTAGGTCCTCTGTCCCTTAGTACATCTGGGAGATTGTTTCTGTCTTCCTTAGTAAAGACAGAACCAAGTATCTGTTGAACTCATCTCCCATTTTCTTGTTCCCCATAATAAATCCAACTTTTTCTGTCTTAAAGGGACCCACATTTGTCTTAACTATTTATTTTTCTCTTCAACTATCTAAAGAAGCTTTTTCTATCCTTCTTTATATTCTTGGCTAGCTTGCCTTCATACCTCATCTTTTCTCTCTGTATTGCTTTTTTAGTTGCCTCTTGTTGATATTTAAAGGTTGCCAAACCTCTGGCATCCCGCCATGTTATTTATTTATTAATTTATTTATTTTTTTGTTAAATATTTTTATTATAGAAACATAATAATAACAAAGTACATTATTTTGCATTGATGAAAATACATAATATTAATGATATATTCATACTGTTAATAATATTTGTATTATCATTGATTTTAAAATTTAAGACTATATATTTTATATAATTGAAAATACTTGATACTAATAATACCTTCATGATATTAATGATATATTCATACTGTTAATAATATTTGTATTGTCATAGATTTTGAAATTTAAGACTATATTTTATATAATTGAAAATATATAATACTAGTAACACCTTCATGATATTAATGATATATTCACACTGTTAATAATATTTGTATTATCATTGATTATAACATTTAAGACTATATATTTTATATAATTGAAAAAACATGATACTAATAATACCTTCATGATATTAGTAATATTTATATTCGTATTAATATTAAAAATTTAAGATTATATGTTTCTATACATTTTTCTAATTTTTTTTTAAGTAGGAAAAAAATAGAGAAAAAGAGTATAAAAAGTATGATGGTGAATGGAGTATTAATCATTAATCCGTCCTTGGAGATATAGTCATGATTTATTATATATGTTTCTTCATCCATTCTAATATTCAGGTCTCAGTCAAGCCCTCGTGCCGAACCATTATGACCCTGTAAATATTTAATAAATGGAGACCAAATCTCTCTGAAGAGATCTAACCTGTCCATTAGGACAAGCCTCAATCTCTCCAGATGAAGTGTCTCCGACATTTCTGTGTTCCACATTTTGATTGTTGGGGATGTAGGGCCTTTCCAAAATTTTAATATTATTTTTTTCCCAATTATTAAACCGTAGGCAATAAAAATTCTTTGATTCATTGTTACTAGTTGGTCTGTTTCTAGTATTCCAAGTATTATTAACTTTGGATCAGGAGTCAGAATTATATTGACAACATTCGAAATTATCTTAAATATTTCTATCCAGAATTTTGTAATTTTTATACAATTAGTAAATGAGTGTGATAAATGTCAACTTCAGAAGCAAATTTATCACATGTGGGGGATCCTTTTGGAAAGATGTTATGTAATTTAGATTTGGAATAATGTAATCTATGTAGTATTTTAAACTGTATAAGGGAATGTTTAGCATTTAACGAACAATGATGTATATGTTGTAAACTTTCATCCCATAGTTCTGGCCTTATAATTTGGCCTACTTCATTTTCCCAAGACTGTCTATATATTTCTATTGATGGAACATCACTTTCCAATAGAATATTGTATATATATGAAATCATTTTTCCCGTATTTGGATGTTTATTTAAGCATTCATCTAGAATTTCTGTCTTTCTATTTCTAAGTTCTTGTGTATTTGCAGAAACATAATTTCTGATTTGTAAATATCTAAAATATTCTTTAGTGTGTAGTCCATAAATTTGTTGTAACTCTTGAAATGAAAGGAAAGAGTTTTCCTTATAAAGATCCCCCATCTTAGTAATTCCCTTATTTTTCCATTGTAAAAAAGCTTTATCCATCATTGAAGGTTTAAACGTAACATTATTTACGATGGTAAGAGATAATGGTATAGATTTTAGTTTTAGTGTTTTCTTTATTTGTTTCCAGATGCGGATTCCGTTTTCTATTATCGGATTTTCACTATAAATTTTCTTAGCTAAGTTAGTATTAGCAAATATTTTCGAGCTAATTTCAAATGGAGAACAATCTATTTCCATATTTAACCAAGTTGGTTGATTATCTATTTCTTCTAGCCAAAAATTGATATTTTTAATATTGACTGCCCAGTAAAAAAACATAAAATTTGGCAATGATACTCCTCCATTTATTTTAGGTTTACATAAATGTTTTTTATTTATTCTATGGTTCTTATAATCCCAGATGAAGTTAGTAATTAGGGAATCTACCTTTTTGAAAAAAAAATTAGGGAGATATATCGGAATTAATTGAAAGAGATATAATAATTGGAATTAATTGAAAGAGATGGCGTATAACATCCCGCCATGTTATACACCATCTTTTCCATGTTATACGTCTTCTCTTTTATTTTTATACTGTCCTTGACTTCCCGTGACAGCCGCGGTCGCTTATTACTCCCCTTAGAATCTTTCTTCCTCTTTGGAATGAAATGACCCTGCATCTTCTGGATTATTCCCCAGGAACACCTGCCATTGCTGGTCTACCGTCATCCCTGCTAGGGTCCCTTTCCAGTCTACTTTGGCCAGCTCCTCCCTCATGCCTGATTCCTGGGATGGCAGGACTTCCATTTGAAGAAAGACTGGATAGACTCGGCTTGTACTCGCTGGAATTTAGAAGATTGAGGGGGGATCTTATAGAGACTTACAAATTTCTTAAGGGGTTCGACAGGCTAGATGCAGGAAAGTTGTTCCCGATGTTGGGGAAGTCCAGAACAAGGGGTCACAGTTTAAGGATAAGGGAGAAGTCTTTTAGGACCGAGTTGAGAAAATCATTTTTGCACACGGAGAGTGGTGAATCTGTGGAATTATCTGCCACAGAAGGTAATTGAGGCCAGTTCATTTAAGGGAGTTAGATGTATCCCTTGTGGCTAAAGGGATCAGGGGGTATGGAGAGAAGGCAGGTACAGGATACTGAGTTGGATGATCAGCCATGATCATCTTGAAGGGACGAATGGCTCGAAGGGACGAATGGCCTGCTCCTGCACCTATTTTTTGTGTGTCTATGTTTCTATGCCAACAAAGTTCCCTTTCTTCAACGGCAATACTGACACTTCCGTTTTACATCTCCCTCTCAAATTACTGATTAAAACTCATCAGTTATGCTCATTACCTCCTAGTGGTTCCCTTACCTTGAGTTCCCTTCATAATCCGTTTCATTATACAACACTAAATCCATAATTGCCTTCTCCCTGGTAGGTTCCAGTACAAGCTGCTCTAAGAATCTATCGAAGGCACTCTACAAACTCCCTTTCTTCGGGTCCAGTACCAACCTGACTTTCCCAGCCTACCTGCATGTTAAAATCTCCCATAACAACCGTAGCATTACCTTTGTTACATGCTAATTTTAACTCCTGGTGTGACTTGCACCCGATCTCCAGGCTACTGTTTGGGGGCCTGTAGATAACTCCCATTAGGAGTTTTACCTTTGCAATTTCTCAGTTCTATCAACAATGACTCTACATCTTCCGATGCTATGTCATCCCTTGCAAGGGACTGAATTTCATTCCTTACCAACACCCCACCCCCTCTGCCCACATGTCTGCCTTTTTGATAGGACGTATGCCCCTGAATGTTCAGTTCCCAGCTCCGATCGTCTTGCAGCCATGTTTCTGTAATTCCCATTACATCGGATGTGTACGTTAATTGGCTTGGTACAAGTGTAAATTGTCCCTAGAATGTGTAAGATAATGTTAATGTGCCGGGATCGCTGGAAGATGCGACACGGTGGCCAGTTTCCGCGCTGTTGCTTGAAACTAAAAAAAAAAGCATGCATTCGCCTTCCTTATCACGTATTCGACTTGTAAATTAACTTTGGGGAATTCCCAAGTCCCTTTGCATCTCCGAATTCTGAATTGTCTACCCATTTAGAAAATAGTCTATGCTTTTATTTTTACTATTAAAATCCATGCACTTTGCTTCGCTGTATTCCGTCTGCCACTTGTCAGCCCACTTTCCTAACCTGTTCAAATGCTTCTGCAGAATCCTTGCATTCTGAACACTACTTCCCCACCAGCTATTTTCATATAATTTGCAAACTTGGTTACAAAGCCTTCAATTCCCTCAGCCAAATCAATGGAAGATAGATGTTATCTTCAATGGACCATAGAAACAAGCCCTTCGATTCCACGCTGACCATCCAGTTCATACATGTTCACACCAACCTGTTCAGAACAGTTATATACTATCCCACTTTCCCATACTCTCCCTACACACTAGGGACGATTTCCTGAGGCTAATTAACCCACACATCCGCGTGACCCTGGGATGTGGGAGGAAACCGGAGTGCCCGGGGGAAACCCACGTTGTACTAGGGAGAACGTATAAACTCCACGCAGACAGCAATAAAGGAAGCCAGGAACGAACCCAGGTCTCTGGCGCTATAAGACAGCAACTCTGCCAGCTGCGCCACTGTGCCTACCCTGATTAATAGTAACTTAAATCAAAAATAATGCCAATTTAGACTAATCTCATCTGAGTGCACTTGAACCATATCATTCCATTCTCCTCTTATTGATGTGCCTATCTAACACTCTATTAAACGTCACTATTGTATCTACCTCCACCAACAAGCCTTGCATTGCCTTTCAGGCACGCAGCGTCTTAGTGTAAAAAGCTTGTTCCCCTCACCCCCTTTATATTTTCTCCGCTCGCTTTAACCGTACGCCGTCTAATGTTCGAGAGATATTCATTCTGACCATTGTTCCCTTCAAGAATGAGAAGCAATCTTGTTGTATTCTGAAGGGGGTTGCCAAGGAGGACAACGAGGGGATGTTTGACGCCGAGGACTGATGGATTCCCCGGCTGGTAACCAGTTTACCTCCTGCTTATGGCGGCGCTCTGGCATGGAGGCAGAGCTGCTCCCTAACAGCACCAGTGACCCGGATCCGTTCCAGACTACGGGTACTGTCTGTCCATCGTTTGCCCGTTCTCTCTGTGGCCGCGTGGGTTTTCTCTGGGTGCTCCAGTTTCCTCCCACGTCTCCAAGACGTGCGGGTTTGTAGGTTCATTGGTTTCGGTTAAATTGTAAATTGTCCCGAGTGCTAGTATACGGCGTGATCCCTGCTCGAAGTGGCCTCGGTTTCCACGCTGTATTCCTAAAGTTTTGTTCAGTTCAGTTTAGTTTAGTTTAGAGATACAGCGAGGATCGGGCTCTTAGGCCCACCGAGTCCGCACCGACCAACGATCGCCGCACATTGACACTAGGGATAATTATACATTTGTACGTTTTATACCACGCCAATTAACCTACAAACCTGTACGTCTATGGAGTGTGGGAGGAAATCGAAGATCTCTGAATAAACCCATGCAGGTCACTGGGAGAACGTACGCGCGTAGTCAGGGTCGAACCGTAGCTCTACTGCTAAAGTCTAAAGCGTCGCAATTCGCAAGTGTTCAACCCAGTCTCACACGTGCAATCTTCTGCCTATCGCCCCGCCCCCCTCGCCTGCGTCCACCGTTGACCTGGCAGATTTCGTTCTGCTTCGTCCCTCTTGTAATTGTTTTCTCTATACTACAATCAGTTTGAGAGAAGGGTCTCGACCCGAAAGGTCACCCCTCCATGTTCTCCATGGATGCTGCTTGACCTGAAGAGGTACTAGAGAGCGTTATGTTTTCTGTATTGACAGTCTCGGCAGGTCCCTGTTCTACATTTTGTCCATGTGGGCAGTGGGAGGGGCGATAGTTTTGGAACAGTTCACCAAATTAAGGTAAAGGTCTGGTGCACCTCCTAATTATCTCCGTTGTCTCCTAATTACTTGATGCATCAAGTTAACATATGTTAAGTTGCCTGCTTCAAGTAGAGGAAGAGTCCGATAATTCTGTGGAAACATTCCACGATCTCTCTATTCAAACAATGTTCTCGCCATCTGCTTTTCATCCCAAAGTTCTGAACTTCCCCAGTCCGCACATTGTACGCCATTCGTCAGATAACCACAGATTACCTATATATCTTCATTTGAAGTCACAATCGCCTCCGCATATCTAGGTTCATAGCTTCCTTCGATATACATGTTCAGCCTATTCACCTCATGCCAGAGAAATCACCTGAAGAAATGGACTAGACTGTTCTTCACGGAAAGGTCATTTTCGCAAAAAACAACAATGATTGCTATTGAATCCAGTGGGAGCCATGGGAAATTGCATTTATTTTACCTGTGAACCAGTAGAAAGTCTGATTCAATAATCAATATATCGACTGGATAGGCAGCATGCAGCTGATTGCGCAATGTGGGCGCAGAGACGTGTTGGTGTCCATTGATCTAGGTAACGGTGATGTGAAATCAATCTCCATCGCCCACTTGAGAAGGTTTATTTCGAGAGATTGCCCAGGAAGATCTGAGGCACGTTTATTGACAGTTCAGTGTGACATAGTAAGTTAAACTTCATAGACAATTTATGCATGTTGGTTGGACAGAGGGGTTGAATACTTGTTTAAGTAAGTAGGCAGCGAACTCACGAGTATACTTTCCCTCCTTTCCCTCTGTCACTCCAACTATTCTCAAATTCTGCCATCTTGAACGTGCTTCCAAATCAAGGCATTTATTAGTCATTTTGGCCAGTTGCCCCAAGACGTGCTCGTGATCTTTCCTCATTCTCTTCATATCTTCAGACATTTCTATCAACGATGTTTCCATATCATTCATAGCAGTCTTATATGCTGTAGTAGTTTGGAAAATAGTCAAACTTCTCCTTGCAGTCTTTTCCACCCATTCAATTTTCGCAGTTAAATTCTCTTCAACATTACCAATGCGTTTACTTAAATTACTGATTGTGTCAATAGTTTTCTGATTCCCACTTAGTTCTTAGTCATGCATTCATTCAATGCAAAAATATCATGTAACATAACAGCATATTCTTTCTTTAATGATTTTCTTTTACCGCCTGCTTTTTTCTTTATTTATTTCTTACAGCTCTTTCGCATTTGTAGCCATTTCAGACGCTAATTCTTCAGAACTTCCTGATGTTTGCTGAGTTTTAAGAAGTCTTGTAATGGGTCTTTTAGGACTTTGGGGAGGAATCCTTTTTTTCATTTAAAAAATACCTTAAATCACCGTTATTTTCGCGGCGATTTCTGATGGCGTCACCAGCGCAACATCGAGCAGCTCCGGTAAGTATTTTTAAATTGGCCCCGTCTTCTAAACCGGCTTTTTAAGCGAACTATCGCATTTTTCGGGAGCGGAGCTAAATGCTGCACCTGTTCAGTGCTCCATGGCACCACCAAAAATAGATGTGGCACATCGGGTGTGAAGAGCTCAATCAAGGCAAGGAGCCCCTCCAAGACAGATCATAGTGAAATTTCATGACATTTCGGCTTTGGAAGATATTATGAAAAAATCCTACACGTAAAGAATATGATGTTTGGGGAGGATAACCTTAGATTCTTTAGAGATTATCCAGCAGAAATCGCTAAATAACGAGACTTGTTTTCAAAGACAAGACAGACCCTGAAAGGAATTCCAAATGTAAGATATGGCATAATGTATCCTGCAAAAATGATGATCTCTTACAAGGATATTGAACGTGCGTTTACTGACCCAGAAGAAGCATACAAACATGCTAAAAAAATCATAAAAGATATAAATGGCTAAGTAAATCACCACGACTATCAGGACATGGGTTATTTTTCTACAGATATCGGCAGTGGGGAAGCTGAGAAATATGAATTTTTAAAAGTCTAAGATGGCGGAGTCAATTTATCTTCTTTGGAATGGTAACTCAAGGACATACTTTGTTTCACCTCGAATGAAAAACTGAAAAACAAGGGGTGCGGCTGAATGGAGAAATCAATACAAATGGACTTGAAAAGAACACTTTTATAATCTCATTCCTGCCTGGCAGGAAAATCAGAACGCTTCTATCAGATGAGGTCTGCATTTATAGAATTGCTACAAAGATAGGGTGCATGAGTACCTCGGGCCTTGGTAGGGGGGGATGAAAAACTACCGAGTTGGTGGATTCCTTTTGCGTGATATATATAATATAGTAACTGGCTGTTTTAATTTTAATTTTCTCTCTCTTTGTCTCTCTTGCTTTTTTCCTTTTCTTTTCTAGGGTCTATCTCTTAACCCCCTTTCTCTAATTCTTTGACCAAGGGTCTCTTCTCCCCTTTGGCACGCTCTTCCACTTTCACAGCTCTTTTCACCTACCTCACTTTCTTTGTGGATTTTAAATATGTCCGAAATTTTACACCTAGAAGGCATGTTATTCATCCTAGCGGGCAAATCAGAGCAATTCTTAAAGATCTGGTCTCCATTTATCGACTTTTTAACAAGCATAAGTTGCAACATAATTCTGCAAATAAACTGTTTCAAGACCTGGTGAGGGATGTGTGAAGTTTTGAAGTAGGTACATACCTCTTATCGTATTTTCTTATATTTTCCTATTATTTTTCTTTCTTTTATTCTTCCTCGCACTCTACGTTTTTACCGGCTCTTTCTTCTCACTTTTTCACGTACTCACTATCTTATCTAACTTTCTCTATTTCTCTTTTTCTTCCTTCTGTTACTTTCCTATTATTAAAGTTTAAAACAAGAAGTGGTACATGAAATGTATTATGTTATTCTGGTTTATATTATTGTACATTACTTGTAATAAAAAAACAACCAAAAAAATAAATAATAAATAAAATGTATGCATGTCGGGCATCATAAGGTCATAAGCGATAGGGGTAGAATCAGGCCATTCGATCTATCAAATTTACTGCGCCATTCACTCATGGCTGATCTATCTCTCCTGCCTAACCCCACTCTCTTGCCGTCTCCCAATAACCACTGACACCCGGACTAATCAAAAATCTATCTCTGCCTTAAAAATATCCACTAACTTGGCCTATGCAGCCTTCTGTGGACTCTCACACTCGTTGAAAAACCTTCTCCACATCCACTCTATCCAAGCCTTTCACTATTCTGTATGTTTCATTGAGGCCCCCCTCATTCATCTAAACTCCAGCAACTACATGCCCAGTGCCGACAAACGCTCTTCCTAGGTTAACCTACTACTTCCTGGAGTCAGTCTTGGAAACATCCTCTGGACCCTCTCCAGAGCCAGCACGTTCTTCATCAGACATGGTACCCAAAATTGCTCACAATGTTCCAAATGTGGCCTTACCAGCACCTTATAGAGCCTCAACATTACATCCCTGTTTTGGGGTATGGATGTGCATCGCAGCCTGAGCCGCAGTCTGACTCGTTATTTGACAGAGCGCGGGGTGCTAGCATTAACTGAAGACAGCGCAGTCAGCCAAGCGCCCTTCGTCAGTCTCACCGTGATGAACTGAATATCAAGTGCATGAGATATACTATTAGTGACATCATCACATTGTACACGAGGGGGGAGAGCGTGTGCGGTGAACACGAAGATTAGTGAGTTACACTAGAGACAAGCCAGTCGTAACAAGGGCCAATTTAAATGGTGGCCGATTAGGAAAAGGGGAGATGCAGCGAGACCTGGGTGTCATGAAACACCAGTCATTGAAAGTAGGCATGCAGGTGCAGCAGGCAGTGAAAAAAGCGAATGGTATGTTAGCTTTCATAGCAAAAGGATTTGAGTACAGGAGCAGGGAGGTTCTACTTCAGTTGTACAGGGTCTTGGTGAGACCACACCTGGAGTATTGCATACAGTTTTGGTCTCCAAATCTGAGGAAGGACATTATTGCCATAGAGGGAGTGCAGAGAAGGTTCACCAGACTGATTCCTGGGATGTCAGGACTGTCTTATGAAGACTCGGTTTATACTCTCTGACTCGGTTAGACTCGGTTTATACTCTCTGGAATTTAGGAGATTGAGAGGGGATCTTATAGAAACTTACAAAATTGTTAAGGGGTTGGACAGGCTAGATGCAGGAAGATTGTTCCCGATGTTGGGGAAGTCCAGGACAAGGGGTCACAGCTTAAGGATAAGGGGGAAATCCTTTAAGACCGAGATGAGAAAGACTTTTTTCACACAGAGAGTGGTGAGTCTCTGGAACTCTCTGCCACAGAGGGTAGTTGAGGCCAGTTCATTGGCTATATTTAAGAGTGAGTTGGATGTGGCCCTTGTGGCTAAGGGGATCAGAGGGTATGGAGAGAAGGCAGGTACGGGATACTGAGTTGGATGATCAGACATGATCATATTGAATGGCGGTGCAGGCTCGAAGGGCTGAATGGCCTACTCCTGCACCTAATTTCTATGTTTCTATGTTTCAATGGGCGGTGGTTATCAAAAGGGAACGGTAAGCACCGGGGAATAGCTAATTCAGTCATAGAATCATTTCACATGGCCAGAATGAGGCCATTCGCCCCACCGTGTCTACTCCGCCATTCAATCATGGCTGGTCTATCTTTCTCTCTCAGCCCCATTCTCCTGCCTTCTTCCCGTAACATTTGACACCCTTACAAATCAACAATCCGTACATCTGCCCTTTAATAATACCCAGTGGCGGCGTGAACAGCCGACTGTGGCAATTAATTCATTAGATTCGCCAGTTTCTGGCTAAGGAAATTCTTCCGCATCTCCTTTCAATAGACACATCCGTTTATTGTGAAAGCAACGTCCCAAAACAGCATGGGAATAGGCTTTGCGGCACAACCTTTCCACCCCCGCCAAATGGCCCATCTGCACTAGTCGCACCTGTCAATGTTTTGCTCATAAACCTTTCTTCTCCATGTACCTGACTAATGTTGTGATAGTACCTGCCGCTACGATGCTTTTCTGAGGTTGACAAGATGGGCCGAATGGTCTGTTTGCAAACTATATACCTCCACGACACTGTAACGCCAACCGACGCTCATGTATTTGTTCAATGTTTACCCTCCCCATTCACCACCCACTGTTCCACCGCCAATAATTTCTGCTGTGAGGTTGTTTGTGTCCCTCATTCCAGAATAAGCATTTGTGTCTTTTTTATTGTTTGAACAGACTTACTCATGCATTGAGGTTGTTTCATTTTATGAAACATCCTGTACCACCCCTGTTCACCTTGTGATCGTTGCCAAATGATGATTGATCTAAAGATTAGTATTCAACTTTGAGTGGCTGCAGAACATTCTCATGGGGCGAGAGGGCAGCCAGAAATCGTTCGAGGTCATGCGGACTGTATATAGGCAGATAGGAAAAGGGTTAAAAAGCAAAACCTAAAGGGTTTCTTTAAAGATTACTCCAGGTGCCACGGCGGATAGCTGCAGGAATACAGGACATAATATATACGCTGAGCGATTGGTGCAGGGGGCTGAGGTTCAGATTTGTGGAGTTTTTGGATCTCTTTTGGAGCAGGGGTGACCTGTACTAGGGGGGTAGGTTACACCTAAACTGGAGAGGGGGAGGGACCAATATCCTTGCAGACAGGTAGACAAAGTGCAGCTGGGGAAGGTCTGATCTAAATAGGCAATGCGACAAGAAAGAGTGCAGTCATGAGGCAGGCGAGAGGCAGGAAATCAATACGGAAATATTGGTCGGCACGATGGCGCACGAGGGCGGCACTGCACTACAGTGGCAGAGTTGTTGCCGGGTTGGATCCCGTCTACGGGTGCTGTCAGTACGGAGTTTGTACGTTCTCCCCTTGACCGCGCGAGTTTTCTCTGAGATCTTTCCTCCACACTCCACACTCCACACTCCACACGCGTTCAGGAATGACGGCAAATTGGTTTATTAATTGTTTTGATGGTACCTGCCTCAACAACACCTCCACCTGCTCCCCGGCAGCTCGTCTCATATATCCTCCAACCTTCGTGTGAAAACGTTGCCCCTCAGGTTCCTATAAAATCGTTCTCCTCTCACCTTTAATGTTAAACATGGGTCAATGCCAAGCGTAAAACTTGGCAATGATAAATGGTGAAGATTAAATAATGCCTATGGTAATTGGTGAACCCGCATCTGTGATCCACGTTGAACACTTTCACTGCGAAAGGCATGAGGTAGAAAATCGTCCCACAAATGAAACATAGAAACATTCGGCCCTTCGAGCCAGCACGGCCATTCAATACGATAATTGCTGATTATCCTAAATTAGTACCCCGTTCATGCTTTTTCCCCATACCCCTTCATTCCATTAGTCCCCAGAGCTAAATCTAACTCTTGAAAATATCCAATGAATTGGCTCCCATTGGCTTCTGTGGCAGAGAATTCTACACATTCACAACTTTCTGGGTTAAAGTGTTTCCTTATCTCAGTCATGAATGGCCTACCCGTTTATTCTTAAGCTGTGACCTCTGGTTCTGGACTCCCCAACATCGGGAACATTTTTCCTGCTTCTAGACTGTCCAATCCCTTAAAAATTGTATATGTTTCTATAAGATCCCCTCTCATCCTTCGCAATCCCAATGAATACAAGCCCAGTTGACACATTCTTTCATCATATGTCTGTCCCACCATCCCGGGAATCAACCCGGTGAATCTACGTTGCACTCCCTAAATAGCAAGAATGTCTTTCCTCAAATTAGGAGACCAGACCGCACACAATACTCCAGGCGTGGCCTCATCAGGGCACCATACAACTGCAGTAGGACGTCTTTGCTCCCACACTCATATCCTCTCACTATGAAGGCCAAAATGACGTTAGATTTCTTCACTGCCTGCTGTAACTGCATGCTTACTTTCAGTGACTGATGTACAGGGACACCCAGATCTCATTGCACCTCCCCATTTCCTAATCTGACACAGTGCAGATAATAATCTGCCTTCTTTTTCTCATACCAAAATGGATGATCTAATATGTATCCACATTATACTGCATCTGCCATGCACCTGCCCGCGCACCCAACCTGTCCACCCAACGTATCCAAGTCACACTGCAGCCTCAGAGCATCCTCGTCGCAGTTCACACTGCCATCCATCTTTGTGTCATCCGCAAATGTGGAGATGTTACATGTAATTCCCTCGTCTAAATCGTTAATATATATTGTAACTAACTGGGGTCTCAGCACTGAGCTTGCAGCACCCCACTAGTAAAGACGTACTGGTACGTAGTTACATTGGCTTGAAGTGTAAATTATCCATACTGTGTAGAATTGTGTTAGTCTGCTGGTCTTGGTGGACCGAGCAGGCAGTTTCCGCGCTGTATCTCCAAACTAAACTAAAATTAAGTCATCAATGACAGCTGGTCCAGTGGACAGGGCAGGCAGGACCACGGCAGGGCAGGACGAAACACGATCGAGTTGGGCCGCAATATGGATAGGAAATCTTTAGAGGGATACAGGCCTACGTCGAAAATGCAAAGATGGGGCATCTTGCTAGGCATGGGCGATCTACAGAAGGGCCTTGTAGAGAATACAATTTTGTCCTATGATTGTCATACTCTATGAGGCTAAGTGTGGAATTATATTATTGGTTTTCTCTGTAATAGAAACATAGAAACATAGAAATTAGGTGCAGGAGTAGGCCATTCGGCCCTTCGAGCCTGCACCGCCATTCAATATGATCATGGCTGGTCATCCAACTCAGTATCCTGTACCTGCCTTCTCTCCATACCCTCTGATCCCCTTAGCCACAAGGGTCACATCTAACTCCCTCTTAAATATGGCCAATTAACTGACCTCAACTACCCTTTGTGGCAGAGAGTTCCAGAGACTCACCACTCTGTGTGAAAAAAGTATTTCTCATCTCGGTCTTAAATAATAATAAGTCGGGACGTTATGTTACAACTGTAAGGCACATTGTCGTGGACGCATTTGGACAATTGTGATTACTTTATACCACAGTGTTGCGTGGAAGATGCAGAATGAGTGACTACATTATTGCCAGGATTTGAGGGTCTGAGTATTGGGCGAGGCTGGGCCAGCTGGAACACAAATAGGTGACGGTTAAACTTATAGATGTGTGCAAGATCAGAATGGGAATAAATTGAGTGAATGCATACTATTTCCCCTAATGTAGGGGACTCAATGACTAGCGGGCGTAGGTTTAAGGTGAGAGGGGTAAAAATTAACAGGAATCCGAATAGCAACGTTTTCACATAGAGGATGGTTGTTATATGGAACGAGCTGCCGCGGGAAGTAGTTGAAGCATGTGCAATAACAATAATTAAAATGCATTTGGAAAGGCACACGGTTAGGAAAGTTTTAGAGACAAGTCGGCTAGGCGGCGACAAATAGGACTACCTTAAATGGGGGCATCCTGACGGGGGAGGATGTTTGGCCGAAGTGCTCGTATTCGTATTGCGTGACTGTCCGCCACTAGGTGTGGTCTGCAAACAGTAAGATGTTGCTTTGATAAAACTGTTAATCATTCTGCAGATGGATTCCGAGTTTCTAATACTTTTTCACGGCTTCCTTTTTGCAAGATTCTGGAAGTATTTTACCGATCCAGAAGAATGGATGTTTTGGAAATTCCATCGCATACATCTTCACATTGCGCCTCATACAAGTGACACAACCGTGCATTCTCAGTAATTCTGCAAACTATCAGCAAATAAAACTGCCACCGGCAAAATAAAATGTGTCCACAACGGTGCCGTTATCTATGCCGAAGAGCGTCATAATCCTCAAGGTCGTTTCCTCGAATTATTCGCTCGGGCACCTCCGAGGAAGAGTCAGGGGCCACGGAGTTGCGGCTTTACATGCGTTACGGCGGCAGTAGCACGAAACTACGGACTCGCAGATCAATAGAGCATTGGAGGAGCGTCATGCATTAGCGGGGGCGGAGGGGGAGGGTGTATAACAACAGATAATCCTGCTGGTCGGCCAGTATGTTTGGAAAAGGAACCCGTTAATGTTCAGCTCAAAACCTCTACACCAGAGTCGAGAAAGAGAGGAAACAAGCGAGTCGAGATAGGAAGGAAGGTGGGGAGGCCAATGTTGCCGAACTCTTGTTGGAGAGAGTAGACAAAGTAGACATTCTCGACGAGATTTCGCAGTGGAATGGACAAAATGCGTAAGAAAGAACTACAGATGCTGATAAAATCGAAGGTACACACAACATGCTGGAGCAACTCAGCGGGTGAGTCAATGTTTGTTTCAAGTTACTGGATACAGATAACAGCAATAATTTGTCGTGGTCTAACCACGTTGATGCTATGATTAAAAAAACACGCCAACACTTCTATTTTCTCAGAACAGTGAGGGAATTCGGAATCCCCACAATGACCTCTGCCGAAGCACCGTATAAAGCCTTTCTGGAGGTATCACAATTTGGATTGGTAACGACTCTGCCGAAGGTGAAAGTAACATGTCCAGAATAGATTCTGCAGTCCAGTCCGTCGCACCAAGCAACCTGGCCGCCGTTAACATTCTTTAAAATTCTTGTTGCCTCGGAGAAAACAATAATCAAGGACCACTCGCAACTCTGCCATGCTCTCTTCTTCCCTCTCGCTCTGGTAACGATATGTGCGTTCAAAGAACTTACCACGAGATGCCTTGCATTCGCAATAGACAATAGGTGCAGGAATAGGTCATTCGGTCCTTCCAGCCAGTACCTTGCGCCTGCCTTCTCCCCATATCCCCTGGTTCTGCTATCTTTAAGAGCTCTATCTTACTTTCTCTTCAAAACATCCAGAGAATTGGCAGATAATTACATAGATTCACAACCCTCTGTGTGAAAAACGTTTTCCTTATCTTCGTTCTAGATGGCTTACCCCGTATTCTTAATGTGTGGCCACCTTGTTCTCGACTCCACCAATATCAGGAACATGTTTCCTACCTCCAGCGTGTCCAAACCTTATATGTTTGTTATATGTTTCTGTACCTTCTGTATTATTCACAGAAATACCTGCCATTACTGTTCCACTGTCATCCCTGCTAGGGTATCTTTCCAGTTAACTTTGGCCAGTTCCTCCCTCGTGGCTCCATAGTCCCACTTGTTCAATTGTAACACTGACTCTTCCGATTTTCCCTTCTACCTCCCAAATTGTAGATTAAAACTTATCATATTATGGTCACTACCTCCTAAGGATTTGAGTACAAGAGCAGGGAGGTTCTACTGCAGTTGTACAGGGTCTAGGTGAGGCCACACCTGGAGTATTGCGTACAGTTTTGGTCTCCTAATCTGAGGAAAGACATTCTTGCCATAGAGGGAGTACAGACAAGGTTCACCAGACTGATTCCTGGGATGGCACAACTTCCATATGAAGAAAGACTGGATAGACTTGGCTTGCACTCGCTGGAATTTAGAAGATTGAGGGGTGATCTCATAGAGACATACACAATTCTTAAGGGGTTGGACAGGCTAGATGCAGGAAGATTGTTCCCGATGTTGGGGAAGTCCAGGACAAGGGGTCACAGTTTAAGGATAAGGGGGAAGTCTTTTAGGACCGAGAAGAGAAAATCGTTTTTCACACAGAGAGTGGTGAATCTGTGGAATTCTCTGCCACAGAAGGTAGTTGAGGCCAGTTCGTTGGCCTTATTTAAGAGGGAGTTGGATGTGGCCCTTGTGGCTGAAGGGATCAGGGGGTATGGAGAGAAGGCAGGTACAGGATACTGAGTTGGATGATCAACCATGATCATATTGAATGGCGGTGCAGGCTCAAAGGGCCGAATGGCCTGCTCCTGCACATAATTTCTATGTTTCTAAGGCTCCTTTGCCTCGTGTTCCTTTATCAAATCCGGTACATTTCACAACACTAAACCCAGAATTGCCTTCTACGTGGTAAGCTCCAGTACAAGCTGCTCTATGAATCCATCACAGTGGCACTCCACACACTCTCTTTCTTGGGGTCCAGTACCAACCTGATTTTCGCAGTCTACCTGCATGTTGAAATGTCCCATAACAACTGTAAGCATTATCTTTTCGAAATGCCAATTTGAACTATTGTACCCTATATCCAGGCTACTGTTTGGGGGCCTGTAGATAACTCCCATTAGGGTATTTTTACCCTTACAATTCCTCAGTTCTATCCATACTGATTCAAAATATCCCGATTCTATGTCGATTCTATGGCAAGGGACTGAATTTTATTCCTCACTAAAAGAGCTACCCCACCCTCTCTACCCACCTGTCCATTTTTTTCGACAGGACGTACACCCATGAATATTTATTTCTCAGCCTTTGTCCTCTTTCAGCCATGTCTCTGTAATTCACACAACATCATACTTGCCAATTTCTAACTGAGGCTCAACCTTGTCCACTTTATTTCTTATACTTCGCGCCTTCATTAGCTACATTTTAGCTTTGGTATTCTCCTCCCCTCTCAGACCGGTCACTATTGGCCCTGACCTTACTCTCTTATCCCTTCTCGAACTTTCCTTCCCTTTAATTCGCGGGACGTTTGTAACCTTTCACGTACTTACTTCCCATTTAACTAGCAATTCCCCTTCAAATCGTAATTCTTGCAATTGAGGGAGTGCAGCGTAAATTCACGAGGTTAATTCCCGGGATGGCGGGACAGTCATATGTTGAAAGAATTGAGCGACTGGTCTTGGATACACTGTATTTTAGAATGATGAGAGGGGATCTTATAGAAATGTATAAGATTATTATGGGATTGGACACGCTAGAGTCCAGAACCAGAAGTCACAGTTTAAGGATAAGGGTAGGTCATTTAGAACGGAGATGAGGAAACAAATTTTCACACAGAGAGTTGGGAATTTGTGGAATTCTCTGCCACAGAAGGCAGTGGAGGCGAATACTCTGGATGCCTTCAAGAGAGTTAGATAAAGCTTCTAAACATAGAAACATAGAAAATAGGTGCAGGAGTAGGTCATTCGGCCCTTCGACCTAACGATAGCGGAGACAAGGGATATTGGGAGAAGGCAGGAACGTGGTACTGACTGTGGATGATCAGCGATGAATATAGCGAATGGCGGTGCTGGCTCGAGGGGCAGAATGGCCTACTCCTGCATCTATTGTCTATTGTCTATTGTCTATAACTCGATCTTTATAATCCCAAATTGCCAGCCCCCCCCCCCCTCCCCCCATTATTTAGTTTAAACCCACATGTGTAGCACTAGAAACCCTGCCTTGACCACTGTGGGTCGCTTAACGCCACAACAGGCCCACGGGTGATGGCACTTCCCTGCCCCTGCACTCATACGTGGATAAGAGAGACATCTACGTCAACGTTCCATTCATATACTACAGTCCTCCCCTTCAACACCATCATCCCATCCAAGCACTTCGCCAACCTTGTGGAACTTGGAGTCAGCACTCATTTCTGCAACTGGATCCTCAACCTCCTGACCAAGCAGTGAGAGTAGGGAACAAATCATCCTCTACAATGTCCCTCAAATCCCGAACTCTGCAACGATGCGTTCTCATCCCCTTCTCTACTCCTTGTACACCCACGATTGTGCAGCCAAGTACAAATCAGAATCAATCTGAAAATTGATGGGTGACACCACTATTGTGGCCAGATATCAAATAACGACGAAGCGGAGTATGGAAGGAGATTGAGAACGTGCACTGGTCTCAAATTAACAGCCTTTCTCTCAATTTCAGCAAGACAAAGAGGTTAGTGATTAACTTCAAGAAATGAAGCACACCTGGTATCCAATGGCGGCGCCGATGCAGAGATGATTCAAAGCTTCAAATTCCTAGGAGAATACACAATATCACCAGCAACATGTCCTGGACCAACCATTACAAAGCTATGGTCAAGAAAGCCACCAACGCCTCTACTTCTTTAGTAAGCTTAGGATGTTCGGCGTGACCCCGAAAACTCTCAGTAACCTCAACGGATGTGACGCAGAAAGCATTCTATTGGGATGCATCGCTACATGATTCTGGAATGCGCCATTTAAGACAACAAAAAACATTGTAGAGAATTGTGGATGCAGCTCAGATCATCACACAAACCAATCTTCCTTCCATTGACTCCATTTACATTGCACGCTGCATTGACATAAGTGTCAATATCACCAACAAATTCTCCTTCGGATTCAATATTACCAACAACCTCCTTAGGAGTCAATATCACCACCTGCCTCTCCTTAGCAGTCAATATCAGCAACCACTTCTCTGTATGAGTCAATATCACGAACAACATCTCCTAGACAATAAACTAAAATAAACACGAGACCAAATAATAGCTTTTTGCACGCCGTTATCATCTTGCAAACTATCCTGGTAAACGTTAAGGTGAAGTCCTGATATCCCAACCTAACTTGTTTCGCTCTTTACACATTATATCTGCACTTTAACTGCAGCTGTAAGTGTACATATCCAGAAGATGGGGGGTGGGGAGAATGAAGGCTCGCAGTAAACAAATGGTCGGCACGGACTGGAAGGGCCGAGAGGGCCTGTTTCCGTGCTGTAATTGTTATATTGGTTATTAGTATTTTCTTTCGCGGGGAAGAGGATTCTAAAACTAGGGAGCACAGGTTTAAGATGAGAGGGGTGAGAGTTAAAATGAATCTCAGCGGCAGCTTTTACACTCAGCTAGTCCGTACCTGGAATCAGCTACCAGCGGAAGCAAGAGAAGCGGATACAATGACAAATATATTTGGACATATATATGGATAGGAAGGGTTTGCGGGATCGGGATATGGGCCAAATTAAGGCAATGGGGCTCGCCCAGAATGCCAACTTGGTCCGTATTGGCAAAGTGAGCCGAAGAGCCTGTGTCTGTGCTATGACCGTGTGACCCACTCTCCGGGTTGACAAATCTGTGAATGGATAAATCACCTTTAATAAACACGCTCCCCTCACCGCCTGCTTGCGTGTATTATGGACCTTCAGTGAAAAGATCCATCTGCACACCTGATGAATTGAATACTGACTCGCCCTGATAATGGACTACCTACGCACCATTCTGAATGACGGTCGCAATGGAAGTCCGTAATCGGGCGCAAGACTCGTGTTTGAACTTATGTATAAACTTATACTTGTGTACGAACATAATGTTCAAATGCGGTGTGAATACACCCCCCTCCTCCCCCCCCCCCCCCCCCCCCCCCATCGTTCTTACACAAACACCGTCTCAAAGTCGGTTAGAATATTTATTTTCATTGGCCCAACATAGTCTATCTCACACATTCACACTCTACGTTTAGATATTGTTTGCGCTCTGTAGGAATACTTTGACCATATCCCATGTCTGGATCACAGTAAGGAAAGGGGGGAGGAAGGAGGCAATTGTGCACAAACGTTGAGACGAAGAAATAAATATTAGCACTCAGAACCGGCATGTGCATGGCAAAGATAGAGGAAAGCCCAGTGGTTTGAACTGTGTCCTTATCGATGCTAGAATCATGGAGTCACAGAGCTGTAGAGCAGTGAAATGGGGCCACCTTATCTGTTGAGGCTCGCACCAGGGTCTCCACCGTACCCCGTAACACTGCCCTCTCTCCCCATCCCCCCACTCGCAACAAGGGCAGAGTCCCCCTGGTCCTCACCTTTCACCCCACCAGCCGACACATACAACACATAGTCCTCCGCCAGTTTCGCCACCTCCAACGTGACCCCTCCACTCGCCACATCTTCCCATCTCCCCCCCGTCTGCCTTCCGCAAAGACCGCTCCCTCCGCAACTCCCTTGTCAATTCTTTCCTTCCCTCCAGATCCACCCCTTCCCCGGGCACTTTCCCTTGCAACCGCAAGAGATGCTACACTTGTCGCTTCACCTCCCCCCTCCACTCTATCAAGGGCCCAAGCAATCGTTCCAGGTCAGACAGTTCACCTGCACCTCCTCCAACCTCATATATTGCATCCGCTGCTCTAGATGCCAGCTGATCTATATCGGGGAGACCAAGCGGAGGCTTGGAGATCGTTTCGCCGAACACCTCCGCTCGGTCAGCAATAACCAAGCCGACCTCCCGGTGGCTCAGCACTTCAACTCCCCCTCCCATTCCGTATCCGACCTCTCTGTCCTGGGCCTCCTCCACGGCCAGAGTGAGCAACACCGCAAGTTGGAGGAACAGCACCTCATATTCCGCTTGGGGAGTCTGCATCCTCTTGGCATGAACATTGAATTCTCTCATTTCTGTTAACCCTTGCTGTCTCTTCCCCTTCCTACCTCTCCCTTAGCCCTTGGTCTCCTCCTCCTTTTTCCTTTCTTCCCCCCCCCATCCCCCCTCCACCCCCCATCAGTCTGAAGAAGGGTTTCGGCGCGAAAATTTGCCTATCTCCTTCTCTCCATAGATGCTGCAGCACCCGCTGAGTCTCTCCAGCATTTTGTGTACCCTCGATTTTCCAGCATCTGCAGTTCCTTCTTTAATATTTTGCCAGCTTATCTGCGCCGACCAAGTTCGCAAATCGGTCTGGAGATGTTTGCCTGTATCGTGGGGCAATAGGTGAGATCAATGGCCACAAGTAAGGTTCCGGAAGACTGAGGATGGTTGACATTGTATCTTTAGATAAGAAACGCTGCAAGGAAAAGCCTGAGAACTATAGACCGGTGACTAACTCTACCGCGGTTCTACTCTGCCGCCCAAAAATAATTAGTTTACTTTAGTTTAATTTAGACATGCAGCGTGGAAACATGCTCTTCGACGCATCGAGTCCACGTTGAACATCGATCACCGGTTCCACATTATACCACTTCCTCACCCACTCCATACATTCACAGGGCAATTGAGAGGCTGATTAACCTACAGACCCGCGCGTCTATCGGATGTGGGGAAAAACCGGAGCACTCGGGGGGAACGCAGTCAGACGAAGAACGTACAAACTCCACACAGACCTACTGTAGTTCTCTGGCGCTGTGATGCAACAGCTCTATTAGCTGCGCCACTGTGCCGCCAGTTGTGGGTAACTTATTGGAGCAGATTCTGAGAGACCGAATCTACATTCAAAGTGTACAGACAAGATTTGCGAGAATGTGGCCAATGCTGGAGGACCTGAGCTATAGGTAGAAGTTGGGAATGGATAGGATGAGTTCACGCCGTCTTTTCCCTGGGCGGGGGAAGTGCACAGGTTAAAGGTGAATGAGAAAGGTGTAATAGGGAAT
The DNA here is from genome assembly GCA_035221665.1 of Okamejei kenojei. NCBI lineage: Eukaryota > Metazoa > Chordata > Chondrichthyes > Rajiformes > Rajidae > Okamejei > Okamejei kenojei. The sequence continues at coordinate 375,768 of JAVHYY010000276.1, read as the reverse complement.
TGAGGGCCAACCTTTTCCACACAGAGTGCATGGACCGTGATGCCAGAGGAGGTCCTTGAGGCGGGTACAATATCTGGATAAGAAAGATTTCGGGGAATATGAAACAGGCGTATGCAATTGAATTATTAATCGGTGTAGATGAGTTGGGTCGACGGGCAAATGTCAGTCCTAAAATGTCGCTAATTCAAGATTCACGATTCAATAGAGTTTATTGTCATGTGTCCCTGATAGAGCAATGAAATTCTTGCTTTGCTTCAGCACAACAGAACATAGTCGGCATTGACTACAGAACAGATCAGTGTGTCCATATACCATTATATAAATATATACACACATGAATAAATAAACTGATAAAGTGCAAATAACAGATAATGGGCTATTAATGTTCAGAGTTTTGTCTGAGCCAAGTTTAATAGCCTGATGGCTGTGGGGAAGTAGCTGTTCCTGAACCAGGTCGTTGCAGTCTTCAGCCTCCTGTACCTTCTACCTGAAGGTAGCGGGGAGATGAGTGTGTGGCCAGGGTGGTGTGGGTCCTTGATGATACTGCCAGACTTTTTGAGGCAGCAATTGCGATAGATCCCCTCGATGGAAGGGAGGTCAGAACCGATGATGGACGGGGCAGTGTTTACTACTTTTTGTAGTCGGTCAGCCATATTCTGACGCACGCAGTACAGGATCTAAGGACCGGACGATCTACTCCTGTTCCTAATTCTTACGTAAGAATTATCTGCAGAAATCTCTGCCATAGAAGGTAGTTGAGGCCAGTTC
>JAVHYY010000276.1:287500-370000 GCA_035221665.1 Okamejei kenojei | reverse complement strand
ACACAACCCTTCCAGCAAACCCACCCCCCTTCCCCACACATCCCACTCCCCCCAGACCGCTCCCCCACATCCCCTCCCTCAGACACCCCCACACAAGCTCCCTCCCCGCACAATCCCGATCCACCACCATCCCTCCCACACGCACACCCCTCCCCCACATCCCCCCCACACACAACCCCCCTCCCCACACACCCTCCCCACACACCCGCTTCCCTCACTACCCCTCCCCCATATCCCCCCCGCACACACACACACCCACACCCCTTCCCCCACACGCCCCCTCCCCCACATACACCCCCTCTCCCTTCTCCTCCATCCCCTACACGCCTCACCTCACACACCCACCCTCCCACACACCCCACCTCCCCCACAACCACCCCACACACACCCTCGCCCCCACGCACACACCCTTCTCCCACACACACACACCCCGCTCCTGCACACACCCCCCCCCACACACACACCCTCCACCAACGCCCCCCCCCCCACTCACCACCCTCCTCCCTCATGCAAACCTCCCCCTCCCACCACCCCTATCCATCACCCACACCCTCCTGCACACACCACACCCCCCATTCCCCCACACCCCCTCCCCACACACACCCCTCCTGCACACACCCACACCTCCCATTCCCGACGCCCCTCACGCACACATACCCCCTCCTACACACACCCACACCCCCATCCCCCCACACCCCTCCCCCCATACACCCCCTCCTGCACAACACCACACCCCCCATTCCCCACACCCACTCCCCCACACACACACACCCTGCGGCACACACCCCTCCCCCACACACACCCCCTCCTGCACACACCCCACTCCCCCCCACACACCCCTCCTGCACACACCCACACCCCCCATTCCACCACACCCCCTCCCCCCACACACACCCCTCCTGCACACACCCCTCCCCCACGCACACCCCCTCCTGACACACCCACACCGCCCATTCCCCCACTCCCACTCCCCCCCACACACCCCCTCCTGGACACACCCACACCGCCCATTCCCCCACTCCCACTCCCCCACACACACCCCCTCCTGAACACACCCACACCCCCATCCCCCCACACCCCCTCCCCCACACACACACCCTGCACACACTCACTCCACCCACACACACCCCTTCCTGCACACACCACACCCCCCCATTCTCCCACACCCCTCCCCCACACACCCCCCCTCCTGCACACACCCACAGGGGGAATGATAGACCAGGGAGGAGGGTAAAGGAGGCGCCTGCAAACGGCGAGGGCGCAAGTACTTTGAGCTGCTCTGTTCCCCGCAGGCGCTGCTGCTGATTCGCCATACCATGTCCTTCATATACGGGTGGCCGGAACGGCGCTGCCCTCCGCGGCCCGATTGGGCGCCAGTGTGGCTCAGTGGAACCAGGAGGCGGGGGCGAGTGCGGACTCTGTGGGCAGCTCCCTGCCACTCTAAGTGCGTTGGACAATAAACTACCTTTGTGGCCGACCTCGGTTCTCCTGTCCCGTTATTCACCGGGCAATTGCTCCCCTATCCAGCTGGTAACTGGCGGGGGTTAGAATGTTATTTCCAGGGATCACAAGCCAAGGTTCTGTGATCATGGCGTGTGTGATGATGAATCGTGTCATCGCAGGAAACGGTGGGGATCAACGGTGGAGCGTTGTCTGGGGCCAGAACAAGATATGGATCAGACGACAAATGTGTCACTGTTGGCAGATAAAATTCAATCCTAAATTGAATGTGATGCATTTTGGCATGTAGGCGAGGACAGTTAACCTTTGGTTTTGTCTTCACTAATTAAGAGACAATACTAAGAGATCGAGGATCCAGTGGGAGGGAGGAACTGAAGGGAATCCACGTTCATCAAAAAATGGTGTTAGGTAAACTGTTGGGACTAAAGGCAGATAGTCTACATCCCAGCATACTCAAGGAGACGGTCCTGGATGCATTGATGGTCATTTTTCAATGTTCTCTCGACTCTGGATCAGGTCCTGTGGACTGGAGGGTTTCCAATGTAACTTGCACTTTTTAAGAAAGGAGGGAGAGAGAAAAGGGGGAAATATAGACCAGTTAGCCTTACATCGGTAGTGGGGAAGATGCTGGAGTCGATTATTAAAGATGTTATAGCGGCGCATTTGGAAAGCAGTGATGGAATCAGTCAAAGTGAGCATAGATTTATGAAAGGGAAATCATGCTTGACTAATCTGGAATTGTTTGAGGATGTAACAAGTAGAATGGATAAAGGAGAGCCAGTGGATGTGGTGTATCTGGACTTTCAAAAAGCCTTTGTCAAGGTCCCACACAAGAGATTAGTGCACAAAATTAGAACACATGATATTGGGGGTAGGGTATTGATATGGATAGAGAACTGATTGGCAGACAGGATGCAAAGAGTAGGAATTAATGGGTCATTTTCAGAATGGCAGGCAGTGACTAGTGGGGTGCCGCAAGGCTCAGTGCTGGGAGCCATTCGTTTACAATATATATTAACGATTTAAACAAGGGAATTAAATGTGTCATTTCTATGTTAGCGAATGCCACAAAGCTGGGTGGCTGTGTGAACTGCGAGGAGGGTGCACTGAGGCTGCATGGTGGCTTGGATAGGTTGGATGAGTGAGCAGAAGCATGGCAGATGCAGTAAAATGTGCATAAATGTCAGGTTATCCACTTTGCTGGTGAGAACGTAAGGCAGATTATTATCTGAATTATGTCAGATTAGGAAAGGGGAGGTGCAACGTGACGTGGGTGTGCTTGTACACCAGTCACTGAAAGCAAGCATGCAGGCACAGCAGGCAGTGAAGACAGCCAATGGCATGTTGGCCTTCATTGCGAGAGGACTGGAGTTTAGGAGCAAGGATGTCCTAGTGGTTGCACAGAGCCCTTACGAGAACGCACATGGAGTGTTACTTTGATCTCCTAATTTGTGGAAGGACATTATTGCTGTTGAGGGAGTGCAGTGCAGGTTCACTAGGTTAATTCCCGGGGTGGCGGGGCTGACGTATGATGAAAGAATGGGTTGACTGTGCTTGTATTCGTTTGCAGGGGAACACATAGCTTGTATGAGAGGGGATCTCATAGAAACATAATTGTTAGAGGGTAGATGCAGGAAAACATTTCCAGGTGTTGGGGGAGTCCAGAACCAAGAGTCACAATTCAAGAATAATGGCTAGGTCATTTACGACTGAGATGAGGAAGTACCTTTACACCTAGAGAGTTGTGAATCTGTGGAATTCTCTGTCACAGAAGGCAGTGGAGGTAACTTCACTGGATGTGTAACAGGGAGTTAGATATAGCTCTTAGGGCTTAGGCAATCAAGGGATATGGGGGAAAAGCCGGAACGGGATACTGATTTTGGATGATCAGCCATGATCATATTAAGTGGCTGACTCGAAGGGCCGAATGGCCTATTCCTGCATCTATTTTCAATGTTTGTTTGTTTCTATGACATGTGTAGTACGCACAATGAGGAATATTGATCGAAATAGACAAGAGCATCAACGTCCATGGTCGTGGAAATGGCAACACGGGTTGACAGTGCGACGAAGGGGGATAATGGCATGCTTGACTTCACGTGTTGGGACAACCTACAGCTCTACAGATTTGGACCACATTTGCAATATCGTGTGCAGTTCTTTGGTGTAGAGGGAATTGAGCGCAGTTACTTCGAATGGAGTCGTTGTATGGGCCGATGTTGCATTGGCCCAACGCATGGAGTAATACAACATTTGGAAACTGGATTCCATTCTATCGTATATAGTGGGACTCATAACCATATATCCTATATGTTGGGACTCAAAATCAAAACGTGAGACGTGCTACTGTTAAAAGGGATCCGAAGGTAATATTAAAGAGACTGTGGCAGTGGACGTACTTGGGGTATGTAATGGTAAATAAACAGATAATTAACTTGGCAAGGATACTTGCTGCTGTTGAAGTATGGGCTGGAGATTGGCATGAGCATGGTGGGCCGACAGCGATTACTGTGCTGCTCATGAACATGAATACTGCACCAAGTGAGTCTCTGACTCACTTGATGCAGTATTCCTCCCTGTGGCGTGCTCTGCTTGTGTTGTGGGGAATTGAGACTCGTTGTAAGGGAGGTGCACACAGAAACTGTATCCAGCTACTGCCTGACTGTGTGGGGATGTGAATAAATTAACATCGGCACAGTGATCTTTACACCGCTGGTAATTGCTGCCGAGCGAAATAAGTAGGTGGCCACCAGGGGCAGTGAAGGCACAACATTACAGCAGCGGTGTTGTGGTTATCCGCTGCCTCTCCTACCCCCTCTCCGTTTAGTTACCGGGGCACTGGAGCAACGGGTTCATGTGGAAAGGGCATGTTTAGGGCATCATGGCTGATTGCCCTACGAAGGAGTGGCAAGGACTGGAAGATTAATAGGACCAGGCCTGACTCGTCTATGTTTTGTTGCCAAATGGAGCTCATCCCACTTGCCTTCACTGCGCTCATATCCCTCCATTACCAAATGAATGTACCTAGCCAAGTGACTTGCATGCTACTTGCCTTTAACACATCATCCGGAAGCACTTCCCGCGCTCTGCAGGAAAGAATGTGTCCTTTTTTAGTTTGTTGTTGTTTTTTTAAGAGATACAGCACGGAAACAGGCCCTTCGGCCCATCGGGTCCGCGCCGACCAGCTATCTCCGCACAATAACACTACCCTACACCCACTAGAGACAATTTTTACATTCACCAAGCCAATTTACCAACAACCTGTCCGTCTTTGGAATGTGGGAGGAAACCGAAGATCTCGGAAAAAAAAACCCACGCAGGTCACGGGGAGAACGTACAAACTCCGCGCAGACAGCACCCGTAATAGGGATCGAACCCGGGTCTCCGGCGCTGCAAGCGCTGTAAGATAGCAACTCTACCGCTGCACCACCGTGACCTCGAGTTATTTTTAAATCTCTTCCCCAAACCCAAACGTCTGCCCTCTAGGATTTCCTACCTTGTGGCTAAAAGTATTATCCTCTCCTTAGAACAGGAATCATCCTATACCATCCGCTCATATTTTTGTGCAGCCTTTCCAGTTTATTCCCATTGTAGGGTGACCGAAACGTACTATTATTCCAAATATGGTTTTAACCATAAACCATAACGTCCCGAATCCTGTACTTTGATGGCAAAGTTCTTCAACGCTCTCTTAGACAATAGACAATATACAATAGACAATAGGTGCAGGAGTAGTCATTCAATGTGATCATGGCTGATCATCGCCAATCAGTGCCCCGTTCCTGCCTTCTCCTCATATCCCCTGACTCCGCTATTTTTAAGTGCACTATCTAGCTCTCTCTTGAAAACATCAAGAGAACCTGCCCCCAACGCCCTCTGAGGCAGAGAATTCCACAGACTCACCACTTTCTGTGAGTAAAAGTGCTTCCTTGTCTCCGTTCTAAATTGCTTCCTCTGTATTCTTACTGTGGCCCCTGGTTCTGGACATCCCCAACATCGGGAACATGTTTCCGGCCTCTAGCGTGTCCAAACCCTTAACAATCTTATATATTTCAATGAGATCCCCTCTCATATTTCTAAACTCCAGAGTGTACAAGCCCAGCTGCCCCATTCTCTCAGCATTTGGCAGTCCCGCCATCCAGGGAATTAACCTTGTAAACCTACGCTGCACTCCCTCAATAGCAAGAATGCCCTTCCTCAAATTAGGGGACCAAAACTGCACACAGTACTCCAGGTGTGATCTCACTAGGGCTCTGTACAACTGCAGAAGGACCTCTTTGCTCCTATATTCGATTCCTCTTGTTATAAAAGCCAACATGCCATTCGCTTTCTTCACTGCCTGCTGTACCTGCATGCTTACTTTCATAGACTGATGTACAAGGACCCCCAGATCCCGTTGTACTTCCCCTTTTCCCAACTTGACGCCATTTAGATATTAATCTGCCTTCCTGTTTTTGCTACCAAAGTGGATAACCTCACATTTTTCCGCATTAAACTTCATCTGCCATGCATCTGCCCACTCCACCAACCTGTCCAAGTGACCCTACATTTTCATGGCAACCTCCTCACAGTTCACACTGCCACCCAGCTTTGTGTCATCTGCAAATTTGCTCATGTTACTTTAAATCCCTTCATCCAAATCATTGATGTATATTGTAAATAGCTGCGGTCCCAGCACCGGGCCTTGCAGTACCCCCACAAGTCACTGCCTGCCATTGTGAAAGGGACCCGTTAATCCCTACTCTTTGTTTCCTGTCTGCCAACCAATTCTCTATCCATGTCAGCACTCTACCCACAATACCATGTGCCTTAGATTTGCCAACTAATCTCCAACGTGGAACCTTATCAAATGCTTTCTGAAAGTCCGGGTACACTACATCCATTGGCTCTCCCTTGTCCATTTTCGTAGTTACATCTTCAAAAAAGTCCAGAAGATTAGTCAAGCATGATTTCCCCTTCGTAAATCCATGCTGACTCAGACCGATCCTGTTACTGTTATCCAAATGTTCGGCTATCTTATCTTTTATAATTGACTCCAGCATCTTCCCCACCACCGATGTCAGGCTAACTGGTCTATAATTCCGTGTTTTCTCTCTCCCGTCTTTGGGATAACATTAGCTGGTCTATAATTCCGTGTTTTCTCTCTCCCGCCTTTGGGATAACATTAGCTACCCTCCAATCCGCAGGAACTGATCCTGAGTCTATAGAGCCACTCTAGAGCCACTTCCTTAAGTACCCTGGGATGCAAACCATCATGCCCTGGGGATTTGTCAGCCTTCAGTCCCATCAGTGTATCTAACACCATTTCAGCCTAATGTGGATTCCGTTCAGTTCCTCCGTCACTCTTCTCCTATACTGACACTTTCACTGGACTACGTGCGTGCACCCTGAGTATCCTCCTACCCCTTCACCATACTGACCCGTTATCAGTTTCACAGAGAACTGGACGTGGATTTTGAAGTGTGTTTATCAACCTTTCTACCATGTAATATACATAAGTGTGGCACGGTGGCTCAACGGTAGAGTTGCTGCCTTACAGCGCCAGAGATCCAAGTTCGACGCTGACTACGGGTGCTGTCTGTACAACGTTCTCCTTGTGATCAATATTGACGCCAGCTGTAAAATTACTGATTATACCATCTGCATTCTCATCCAACGTGTCAACGTAGATGACGAATAACGGTAGACCCATCGACAACAACCCAATTGTGTATCTAGTTGGTTACTTGCCTTCTTCGCATCGTGCAACCTTCTGTAGTAGTCATGCTAGACCTAGTGAAAGACCTTTGCAAAGTCCATGAGGACGACGTATCTCATTCCCCTCGACAATCCACTTTGTTCCCTACCCCTTCAAAAAATCAATGCAATTCGTGAGAAATCATCAGTTTTGTGGATAGCTGGGCCAAGTAGTGAAGCTGTGAAATTCGTTTCTACAGACGGATGTGGAGGCCAAGTCATCGGGTATCTTTAAGGTGCAGATTGACAAATATTTGATTGGCACGGGTGGCATTGGTTATGGAGAGAAGGCAGGACAATAGGGTTGAGAGGGAACGATAGATCAGCCTTGATTGAATGGCGGCGTACACTCGATGGGCCGAGTGGCTTACTGCTCCTATGACTTATGAACATGAACACATGAACTAATTTTCGATTCCCCTGTCATGGGGTAAATACTGTAGCCATTCAGGTTATATACCTCCATCTGTTCACGCAACATACTGGTGAATCCTTAGCGTCACACGTGCGCCCTGCAGCCGGACGGACAGACTTGCACATATCATTCCAGGTGTGTTCTCACCAGCGTTCTGCACAACGCTAACATGGTGCCCCAAACGCTGCACTCTGTGCCGCAGAAAAAAACTAAAGTGTACCACATGCCTTCTTCACCGACCTCTCTCTAACTTCCCAAAATACACCAACTTGCCTGAGTTAAATTTAATTTTCCATTCCTTTGCCCACTTTTCCTTTTGAGGTTCGAGAGCTGCCTTCACTGGCAGCAGTGCCATCACATTTGGCGTAATCTGCAACAGATTCACCATGTCACTGGCATACTTTCCGCTGACTGTCCCTAAGCAGCACCTTTCCAAACGCAAAATAATCCTGACTCGAAGGAACCCTCCAATACCCTTTGCATCGCTGACTTCTGAGGCGTGCTATTCTTGTCTTTACGAAAGGAAAATATAGATTTCTCTACATTCAAGTAACCCTTGTACCCCCTCTCCGTACCTCCCCCGCACAAGGCGTTGCACTAACGTCCATTCATTTAGTCATTGTCTTTGAATAATATAATGTGGAAACAGGCCCTTCGTCCCAACTTGCCCACATTGGTCAACATGTCCTAGCTGCACTTTTCCACACAAACGGCGGTGGATGTATGCAACAAGTTGCCAGACGAGGTAAGTTGCGCAGGGACTACCCCAACATTTAAGGAACAGTTAAGCAGGTATACTGATACCATAGGTTTCGAGGGATATAGACCCAATGCAGGCAGGTGGGACTCGTGTAGCTGGGACACGTTGGCCGGTGTGGGCAAGTTGGGCCGAAGGGCCTGTTTCCACACAGGATCACTCTATGACTATGACTAGTCCCACCTGCCCGCGTTGGGTCCATATTCTCCAAACCTGTCCTATCCATGTACCTGTCTAACTGTTTCTTAAATGTTGGGATAGTCGAGCATATGTGTGACAAGTTGAGAGTATATGTGATAGTTAGATTTAGCCCTTCGGGCTAAAGAAATCAATGGATATGGGGAATAGGATTTAAGATGATCAGCCACATTGAATGGCGGTGCTGGCTCGAAGTGCCGAATGGCCAAATAGTACTCCTATTTTCTATCTTTCTATGTGATCGGGACAGAGCTAGGGGTACAGGTATATTGCCCGTCAACACCGCCCGTCCCACTGTGTGGTTCAGCCTGATCTGCCCCTCCCAGAGTACTGCGCACCCTGAGCCCTGCCCGATGGTCAGTCTGTCCGAACCCTGTCCCGGTGGTCGGTTCATCCGAGTCCATTCCCGGTGGTTATTCTGTCCGAGTTCTGCCTCGGTGGTCCGTCTGTCCGAGCCCTCTCCCAGTGGTCAGTGCATTGCATACGGCTCCCCGAGTGGGACGTCCCATTGAGCCACCGTTGCGTCAGGTTGAGAAACTTCTGCTTCACCTCCAGCGGAACGTGGCTCCCACAAACTGCCAATTGGGAAAGGTGCAGATGGCGCAACAGGCAAACGGTCGGTTGTGTGGATGCTTGTGAAATGTGGACGGACAGCACTTCCTCATGGAGAGACGGCCTCTCCCAAGGTCCCTGAGAGACCCTTGGCCGCAACAGGTTTACTGAGGCTATCCCCAAGCCTCGTATCCACAAGCATCCGTAATAATACTGAGAAATTGTGAAAAACATGCGCTGGATCCCATGCATTTTGATGTGTGGGGAATCTGGTGGTCATTGTGACCTGTTTTTCGCATGTAATTTCTTGCTTACCGTTTATTACTCCTCACTGGGTTCCCTGGCACACGAAATCATTCCTAGGTTTTGGACAGGGGTCAGGAAGAATGCAGATTTATGTCAGAGAAATCTTGGGCAAGTTTACTTTAGTTTATTTTAGTTTAGTTTAGTTTAGACCAGATTAATTTAATTTAGTTTAGTTTAGTTTAGATTATTGTCACTAATACCGAGAAACAGTGAAAACCTTCTTTGTTGCGTACCAACCAGTCAGCGGAAGTACTATATGTGATTACAATGAAGCCGTCCACAGTGTGCAGATACGGGATAAAATGAATAACATTTAGTGCAAGATAAAGTCACGTAAAGCCCCATTAAAGAGAGTCCCAGGGTCTCCAATGAGGTAGAAATCAGGCATGGCAGGTTATGTTGCAGCGTTATAAAACTTTTGGTTAGCCATATGTGCAGTTATGGCCACTATGTTATAGGAAGGGTGGTCATAAAGTCATAAATGATAGGAGTAGAATTAGGCCATTCGGCTTATTGAATCTACTCCGCCATTCAATCATGGCTGATCCATCTCTCCTCCCTAACCCAATTTTCCTGCCTTCTCCCCATAACTTCTGACACCTGTCATGGAGGCTTGGAAGAGGCAGGAGGTTCACCAGAATGCTGATGGATTAACGATTGTCAGCTACAAAAGCTTGGGCAAACTAGGATAGTTCTGCAGCGTCGGGACCTATATATAAATTTGGCTAAACGGGGATGATTGGGGATAATAAAAATGGTTTTGTACATGGGAGATCATGTCTCAAGTGTGCCGAGGAATGACAACTATGACAACTTAGATTGTTATTCAGGCAAGCGTGAGATGTGCATTTTGGAAAGAGAACCGACACAGTTAATGGGTGGACCTCGTGGAGAGTAATACATTTGAGGGTAGAGTTGCCTGAAAATCACAGGTAGAGAGGGTGGTGACGAAAGCTTTTGGCACGCTATCATTCATCAGATAAAGATCTGAGTACATAGGTTGGGATGTTATGTTTCACTTGGTCTTTAGCAATGCCTTTGAGAAGATTCTACATGGTAGGCTCTTCTGGAAGGTTAGATCGCATGAAATTCAAAGTGAACATGCTAATTGGATTTAGCTTTGACTGGAGAAAGGAGTCACAAGATCAGTGATTTATGGTTTATATCAACGATTTGGGTGAACATGTAGAAGGCATGCTTAGTAAGTTTGCTGATGATACTAAAATGGGTGATACGATAGTAAAGATAATATAGCAAGTGGTATCGTAGACAGGAAAGGGTTATCAAGAGTTACAACATGATTTTGATCAGCAAGAGCAAGTGGGCTGCGAAATGGGAATTTGAGTTTGATACAGACAAGTGTGACGTGTTGCATTTCAGGAAGTCAAGCCATGGCAGGACCTTCACTGTGAATGCTGGGGGGCCTGGGGGTGTTGTAGAGCAGAGGAATCTATGGGGTACAGGTACATAGTTCTCTGAAAATGGCGTCAAAAGTGGGTTGGGTGGTCAAGAAAGTTTTAGATATATTGAACAGCATCCGTCAGGTATTGATGATATAAGTTGGGATGTTATGTTACCGTTGTATACCACGTTGGTGAGGCCATATTTGGAGTATTTTCTTCCATTTTGTTACGCTGCTACGTGAAGCATGTCATTAACATTGAAAGACTGCAGGTACTTACGAGGAAATTACCAGGATTCGAGGGCCTGAAGCTACAGGGAGACGTTTATTCATTGGACCTCAGGAAGTTGAGCGGAAATCTTATCGAAGTATATAAAATCACCAGGGGCGTAGATAAGGCGAATATAGTATTTATACATTGAGTAAGCGAATAAGAGCCAGCGGGCATATTGTTAGGATGAGAGGGGTAGAGATTTCATAGTAAAACCGAGGGGCAACATTTACATTCAGTGAGCAGTGGGTATACAGTAGGACTTGCCGGAGGAGATAGTTGTGGTGCTGCAACGGTATTGAAAAAAAAATTTGGTCAGGTACCGGGACCTAAAATATTTACAGTGACGTGCAGTAAACGTGGGCAGGTGAAACTAATGCAGTTGGGGGCATTTTGGTCGATATGGGTGCGTTTGGCCGATTGGTCCATTTCCCTGCTGCACGATTATCTGACTGTGTCATTCTTTAATTAGGTTAAAGGTAGAAAACAGATGGCGATGGTGGGAGGATTTTAGGACTAAAGGGGGCACGATTTGTGGTGTGTCAAGGAGCTTGCCCTGGGCCCCTTTGCTTGTCGTCTACTTGGACGATTTGGCTGAGAATGTAAAAGGTGTGGTTAGTAGGTGTGAAGGTGACACCAAAATGGGTGCGTCATAACGCAGCGAAGATTATTATCAGCATGCACAGCTGCTTCTGTTCACACTTTATCAGCTGCGGAAGTGGAAGAAAATGAATATAATTCAGATAAGTGTTAGGTGGTGCATTTGGGGACATGCAATCGGGGATAGACTTTCACTATGAACTGTTAGGCCCTGGGGAATGTCGTCAAATAGATTGACTTCGGAGTTAAAGTGCACAGTTAGTTCCCTGAAAGCAGCATCGCAGTTGGACGAAGTGTCAACGAAGGCTTTTGGCGCATTGGCCTTCATCAGTCATCGGTGATTATACAAGTTGCATTTGTAGAAGATGTTGGTTAAAGGCGACACTTGGAGTATTGTGTTCAGTTCTGGTCACACTGCTATGGGAAAGATGCATTAAGTTGCAAAGCCCGTTAACCACTGATTTATAAGGAAGTTGACCAAACACAGGGGATTGAGCTTTAGGGAGAGGTTGTGCATGCGAGGACTTTCTTCCTCGGAGCATAATAAGCTGAATGCTGATCTTTTCGAGTTGAATAAAGTCGTGATGAAATTTAGGATGAAATCACATTATTTTTCTCTAGGTTGGGGAAATATTTAATGAGAACCTGTTGGGCAACCTTTTGCACACCAAGGGTGTTGGGAATATGGAACGAGCTGTCCGAGAAAGTGGTTGAGGCAGGTACAATAACCACATTTAATAGACATTTAGATAGGTAAATGGATAGGAAAGGTTTAGAGGAATATGGGCCAAACGTGGATAAATGGGACTTGTTTAGAATTGGCATCCTGGATGCTATGGACGGCTTGAGCCGAAAGCCATGTAAGCTTTCTCTGTGATTCCTGGGACAATGTCCAATATGTTAAAGCAGGCCCTTGGTGGAAATATGATCACCAGGCAGATTCTGAGAGGGAATCGTGTTTCAACAAAATATTGCAGTTATCTGAAATGGGATAAATTGTGGATGAAGGGGATACTGGTGGATGAGCTAGTCTGAATTTTCCAACAGGGATGTGACGATTCTAGAGGGAGACAGAGGGAGTTCGGGAGAGATTTACAAGGATGTTGGCTGGATTGCTGAGATTGTGTTATGAACACAGATGGAATGGATTTTGGGCATGTTTTCCTTGGCGCAAAAGAGGCCGAGCGATCACACAATACTACACATTTACGACAAGCACAGATGGACAGAAGGTGGAAGGGGCTCGATCCGAAAAGTCACCCATTCTTTCTCTCCTGAGATGCTGCCTGACCCGCTGAGTTACTCCAGCATTTTGTGTCTACCTTCGATTTACACCAGCATCTGCAGTTCATTCCTACACATAGATACACAGAATTTGTTTTTCATGGAAAGGGTGTGTAAAACTGGCGTAGGTTTATGGTGATAGGGATGGGATTTGGAGGAGATCTGAGAGGTATATTTTTCACGTAAGAGGTCTTTGCTTTCTGGGTTAAGCGGCCAGAGCAGGTGACGCAGGCAGGAACAGTAATAGTTTTTAAGAGGCATCTGGTCACGTACTCAATGCGCAGGGTAGAAAGGGATAGGAAATGAATGCAGGTGTGGGATCCGTGGTGGCGCGGCTGATGGGGCTGTGCAAATCTATGACTTCAAGTTCAAGTTCAAGTGAGTTTATTGTCGTGTGTCCCTGTTAGGACAATGAAACTCTTGCTTTGCTTCAGCACAACAGAACATAGTAGGCATTTACTACAAAACAGATCAGTGTGTCCATATACCATTATATAAATATATAAACACATGAATAAATAAACTGATAAAGTCCAAATAACAGATAATGGGTTATTAATGTACAGAGTTTTGCCCGAGCCAGGTTTAATAGAATGATGGCTGTGGGGAACTAGCTATTCCTGAACCTGGTCGTTGCAGTCTTCAGGCTCCTGTACCTTCTACCTGAAGGTAGCAGGGAGATGAGTGTGTGGCCAGGGTAGTGTGGGTCCTTGATGATGCTGCCAGACCTTTTGAGGCAGCGACTGCGATAAATCCCCTCGATGGAAGGAAGGTCGGAGCCGATGATGGACTGGGCAGTGTTTACTACTTTTTGTAGTCTTTTCCTCTCCAGGGCACTCAAGTTGATGAACCAAGCCACGATGCAACCGGTCAGCAAGCTCTCTACTGTGCACCTGTAGAAGTTAGAGAGAGTCCTCCTTGACAAACCGACTCTCCGTAATCTTCTCAGGAAGTAGAGGCGCTCAGTGTTTGAATTGCATCAGTGTTCTCGGACCAGGAGAGATCTTCACAGAATTGCACGCCCAGGAGTTTGAAGCTTTTGACCCTTTCCACCATCGACCCGTCGATATAAACAGGACTGTGGGTCCCCATCCTACTCCTTCCAAAGTCCACAATCAGTTCCTTGGCTTTTCTGGTGTTGAGGGCCAGGTTATTGTGCTGGCACCATATGGACAGTCGCTCGATCTCTCTTCTGTACTCCGACTCATCCCCATCAGTGATACGCCCCACAACAGTGGTGACTTCCAGGTAATTGAGAGGATGCTGCATGAAAGGTTAACGTGGAAAGTCAAAGCTCGTGGGATAGGAGGTGACATATTTATGTGAATCGATCAGTTAGTTAACAATCTGTCGATCTCACTGGAGACCCTCTGATTATCTTAAATCTGACTTCACTGCACTTTATCTTTCACTAAATATTATTCCCTTTATTGTACATCTGTGGGAGGCTCGATTGTAATCATGTACTGTCTTTCGGTTGACTGGTTAGCACGCAACAAATAGCGGTTCCCTCTACCTCGGTACACGTGACAAGAAACTAAACTAATCTAAACTAAATATTTATCTGTTACGCCATCGGGCGCCAGAAACCCTCTATCCAGGTTTACTATAAACGATGCATCCGCTGGAGTGTATGAGATGGCATGGTCCAGAGGTGTTTTGGGGGTCGATGTACAAAGAGTGTTTCATCCTGTCGAAGATTTAGAATTAGAGGTCACCATTTAAGAACAAGAGTAAACTGGTTCACAAATGCATGTAAATAGGAGTAGGATTGTACTCCTGGACACAAGGGCATCCCGTTTGATGAAGGGTCGTGCCCTAAAACGTCATTTGTCCGTCCCCTCCACAGACACTGCCTGACCCGCTGAGTTCCTCTAGCACCTCGTGTTTAGCTCGATATTACAGCATACGCAGTAGCTCAAGTCGTCATTTTATATAACGGTGGCTGATTAATGCTGGTCTCAACCCTTCTTCTCTTCCAATTCCCCGGGACCCCCAATTCCTCAATATGTCAAATATTGATCTATTTCTACGTTACGTACATCTAACGACACCCCCGCCAGGAGCAGAGGATCAAATGGGTTTGCTCTCCTCCCCTGGAGGACACACGGAGAGATATGAGGCTAGATACATGTCCATGTCAATTCTAAACAAAAACTGGAACTACTGTATGTGAACTAAGGGTGAACGGTTACGGCAGGCAGACATGAAGGGGGACTTCAGGAGCATTCAAATGATGGCTCGACCGGCCTAGGACTCTCTCCCACTGCCATAACGTTTACATCGATACCCATTCCTTCTGCTCCATTCTTTGGCTGTACCAGGCTCAACGAGGTGGTTCATTATCTATGACAGAGTGGGCGGGTGGAACGGGAGGTGGGTCTCCAGTATGTCAGCTGGAAGACTGCAGTTCTGTGTTGCGCGGGTCTATTCAACTGAGTTTACTATCACATATTTCTTTACCAACTGCTCACAGACCTCCGCCAAGGTGGGCTGAGGTATGGGCCAGCTGTGCGATTGTGCGGCCCATTGTCTGATCGGACTCCCATGCGCATGGGTTGTGAAGGTCGGCAGCTTGTCAACAGTGACAGAGTCACAGTCGTAGACCCCTTCTGCATGGAAACATGACCTGCAGCCCACCTTGTCCATGTCGACCAAGTTGACACGCTGAGCTGGTCTGATTTGCCTGCATCCTGCTCATATTACTCCAAACCCTTCCAGTCCACAGATCTGTCTGGCTGAAATGATGCAGGATCCAGGGATCATCTCTTCTGGTTGACGTTGCTGCCGATTAGCATGGAAGGGGGTCTTCCCCGTCCAGTTTGGTGGCTCAACCGTGAAGCCTTATTGGACTTTTCCACCTGGGAACCGGGAAGCTTGGGTTCGAGGCCTGCAATCCTGGCCGATTGACCATTCAATACGTTGGCCTACTCTAACCAGCAACTAAAACCTGGATGTGCTGTTATCATAAACACCCGGCCAAGATACTGTGCGCGGTGCTCGCTCACACCCACCCTCACAATGCACCAGGTACAACCATTCAAACTTGGATCTTTCCAATGTTCTATAGATTCTGGATTAGTTCCCGTGGATTGGAGGGTAGCTAATGTTATCCCACTATTTAAGAAAGGAGGGAGAGAGAGAGCAGGGAATTATAGATCAGTTAGCCTGACATCCATGGTGGGGAAGATGCAAGAGTCGATTACTAAAGATGTAATGGCGGCCCATTTGGATAGCAGGAACAGGATCGGTCCAAGTCAGTGTGGATTTACGAAGGGGAAATCATGCTTGACTAATCTTCTGGAATCTGTTGTCCATTTTCCCACTCACCTCCTCAAAAAATTCCGGAAGATTAGTCAAGCAAGATTTCCAGACATGTTGGCCTTCATAACAGGAGGAGTTGAGTATAGGAGCAAAGAGGTCCTTCTGCAGTTGTACAGGGCCCTGGTGAGGCCAGACCTGGCGTATTGTGTGCAGTATTGGTCTCCAAATTTGAGGAATGACTTTCTTGCTATTGAGGGAGGTCAGCGTAGGTTCACGAGGTTAATTCCCGGGGTAAGTTGAAAGAATGGAGCGACTGGGCTTGCATACACTGGAATTTACAAGGATGAGAGGGGATCTTATTCAAACACATAAAATTATTTAGGGACTGAACAAGCTAGAGGCAGAACACTTGTTCCCGATGTTGGGGGAGTCCAGAAGCACGGGCCACGTTTTAAGAATAAGGAGTAAGCCATTTAGAACTGAGATGAGGGAAAACTGTAACACCCAGAGAGTTGTGAATTTGTGGATCTCTCTGCCTCAAAAGGCAGTGGAGGCCGATTCACTGGATGAAAACAAAAGATAATTAGATAGAGCTCTTCGGATTAGCCGATCAAGGGATATGGGGAGAAGGCAGGAACGGGGGTACCGATTGTGGATGATCTGCCATGATCACATTGCATGGCGGTGCTGGCTTGAAGGGCCGAATGGCCTCCACCTTCACCTATTGTCTATGTATCTATATCTATGTGTCTATTGGTAAGATGTCCAGCACTGCTATGAAGGCGGGTATGTTTATTTAGCGAGTGGTGAATATTTAAAAAACTGGAGTAGTATGCCCGTGTTATCTTCATTGACATAGCTTTGTGGATTGACTTCTAAAAATCCTGAGTGTATACTCAGCACATGAATGCCCTCCCCATGAATTCCTACGTCCTTAGTTCTGTGTCTTGTTCCTCCGAAGGTCAATTTCCCCCATTGCCCGGCCGCCCGACCCAGCCCTGAGCTCCCACCATCTCCACACTTCCGCTTTCTAGTGGAACGTTTGTCTTGCCTCACACTGCCCGAGTAACGGCCGCCTCACATTGCACACCCCCTCGCCTTTCATTCGCACTTGCGCAATGCACCATTGCCCAAGACTGAGCAAATGGTACGAGGCGACTGGCCAATGGAAAGGCGGGTCTTGTCGGCATGTGACCGATGGGGCGCGGAGCCATCCCATAGCTGCCTCGATATAAACACGGAGCAGGCGAAGGTTCATCAGCTCCCGTGAGGACCCTGCGGAAGGTGAGCAACTTTTGCTGTGCTTTGAGTGTAGCCTGCGATTGGGAGAGTGGAGCCACGAACTGATCTCTGGTAGATTATGTTCCTCGGAAGATGAGGGATTATGTCGCAGCGAGGACATGGGCTGCAGAGTAAAGCCTTCCGTTCCGATGATTGCTACGAGAGGTGGAATCTGAGTTCAGGACAGCTAACCCAGACCACCCTGTCCTGGGAGTCTTTGAGGAGAATTTAATCTGCACATAACCCATGCTGCTTCTGCTCTGGGAGGGTATTGTGAGAATCTTGATGAGGTTGTAGGCTGTCTAATCCATGCTACCAACGACATAGGTAATGAAAAGGATGAGGACCTGCAGAGTGAATACAGGGGGGTAACAAGAAGGTTGATAAATACAGGAGATCCATGATTTTAGTGTCTGGATTACTTCCAGTCTCCAGCAATACTGAGAAGAGGGATAGGAGGATAGGGCAGAGGAATGAATGGCTGCAAATCCGATGTAGCTGGGAGGGTTTTAATTGGTGGGAAGATCGGGGTCTCATCTGGAGCAGAGCGGATGGCACTTGAACTAGGGTGGGGGTGCGGGGAGGGGGAGGAAGTTAACCAATATAATTGCGGGTAGATTTACTCGAGCTACTCGGAAGAGGTTAACATTGCCCGGCAATGTGGGCAGTGGTATTGGGGCAGAGTTGACAACGTTGAACCATCTGAAGAGGTTACAGCAAGTTCAGTGGGCTGACCGCTGGGGCTAAACGGGAAATGAAGAAGGTTTGGGAAACTGCAATCATAAGCCCCAACAAGCAATTGTGCGCGGACACTGGTTGCTAATCTAATTGGACAAGTAGGTTTGCCCAACTTATTCTTACCACTGCTGCTTAAAACATTTGTGCCTTTAGCTCTGCATGCCAATTTTCCAACCACTCCGTGTAGCTTATTAGCTATCAGGAGGAGTTGGAAAAAGTTGGATTATTTTCCCTGGAGAATCGGAGGTTGAGGAGAGAGCTGATAGAAGAGTTTAAAAATATGAAAGATATGGACAGCGTATCCTAGGTTGGAAATGGCAAACACCAGTGCATATCCTTGAGGTTAAAGACCAGGTGTTGACGGTTCAATCGAAAGTCTTTCCTGGGTAAGCACTTTATCAACATTCCCAAGTCTGTTCGTAACTCCAGCATTTAACTGGGGACATTGGCCGGAGAGTGGGTGGGAGCGTTGCTCTTGCTACCACGGGCTCTGTGAAGTGAACAGCAGTGACGCTATTCCTGGGAATCCGGGAAGGCGGGGTCGGGGGAGGGGGGGGGGGGTAAGGAATGTAAGTGGGTGAAATGAAGAGGCTGCTGTGAAGCAGAACGTATAGTATCGACCTATTGAGCTGAATAGTATAGACCTATTGGGCTGAATTGCCTGCTACCGGGCTTGTCTTTCCCTGCAACCCTCCCCAGGCGGCAGTGACTGAGCACAACGGTAGCATCGGAGCAGCGACACCCATCTGTAAATATTAAAGCTGGTATTTCTCTCCCAAGGACCAGAGGCCAAGTGGAACCCCTGTCTGCGGCAATCGTCTAACAAGATGGACAGTCGTTTACTGTTGGTCTTTGTCTGTGTCTGGGGCGTGGCCAAACCCCACCCCTCCACTGGTAAGGTTTTTACTGTGTCTCAGTTATCGCTGATTCTAAACCTGCTGTGGGAATGACAGCGGGTTCCTGCACTCGCTCCTTAATGGGTATTGGGCGCACTGGTGCTGATCGGAGGGGGGGGGGGGTGCACTTGTGAGCGTCTGAGTGACCCGGGTCCGCTCGCAACACAAGGGGAGCTAAAGAAAGCAGAACGTCTGGAAGCTCTGCGTGGTCTCTCGTTGACTTGCGAGGGGGTGGGGAGTGATGTGAAGTGATGGTGGATCATTGGTGGTCAAGGTGGGAGACGGGACGGTGTAGAGACGGATTAGGTGGTTTTAATAAATGAATGACAGGTAGACCTGAAGGCACTGAGCCATGGGTAGCAAAGGAGGGCGGAAGTGATGGGTGGTGGGGAGACTGCCTTTTGCTCACGGACCCCATCTTTGCGCTGCCCTTTGCGGAAACTGTGTGCAATATAAAATCTGACGCTGTCTTCGCGCTTCCGACAGGCAACCTGCTGGCCACCATCCGCGCCACCCAGTCCAGTCTGTTGGACTTCCGCGGATACGCCCTCAATGCTATCGACAGGAACACGAACAGCAACTACGACGTGGGATCGTGCAGCAGCACCAAGGTGGAGACGTCGCCCTGGTGGAGTGTTGACATGTTCTACCATTACCACGTCTACGTGGTGAAAATCACCGCCCGCCGCGACGGAACCGGCATCAGAGGAGCCGAGATCCTCATTGGAGATTCTATGGCAGCCGACGGCAAACGAAACCAGCTGTAATACCCCGATACGCAACCCCCCGAGTCCCGTACACCGTGTGCATGCAAACCCCGAGATATTCAGGCCCCAAGAAATCCCACGAAACGCCAATTACGGGGACACGCCAACTGCTCGCCAACATTCCGACACCCCCTCTAATGTGGAACATAGAATTCTGCTTCTTAGTAACGGGCTGGTCGGCTAACATAGTTCGTACCAAGCATGATGCCCAGTTAAACTAATTTCTCTATCTGCATGTGATCCAGTTCCGTCTATTCTCTGTAAGTTCGCGAAAGCCACATTAACGCCATTATCTATCTGCCACCACCACCACCCTCAGCAGCGTGTTCCATACACCCTCCACACTTGTAAAAAAACCTTGCCTCGCTAAATTGCCTTCGACAATCCCTTCACCTTAAGGCTGCGTCCTCTAGACTTTGGCATTTCTACCCCGGTATTGTCAATCCTGTCTGTATCTCTCACCTTACAGCAAAACCCCTAACTGTGTTGATACGTTAAGATTCATTCGTCTTCTACAAAATGTAACAACTGGACCCGCTCCAGATACGTTGCTGATTGTCCGTCTGTTTATACAGGTGCGCAAAGGACGTGAACGTTTCCTCGGGCGAGTCTGCCTACGTGTTCTGCAAACCAAGGGGCGTGCACGGGCGGTTCATGACCATCTCCCTCCCCGGGAAGACGGCAGCCCTGTCACTCTGTGAGGTGGAGGCATTCGGAGCGCACGAGCCTCACTAACTCTCACGGTGAGAATAAGTCTTTGGATTGAGTCACATATTCTAATTCTCAACCAGCCCCCTCTCTCCGCTCCCACGTCCCATTTCCCCAGCCCAATCTCAACGTCTGGCTATGGGTCCGCAGCCCTGCTAGTCATATCGTGTCTCCAAACACACACACACACACACACACACACACACACACACACACACACACACGCACACGCACACGCACACGCACACGCACACACACACACTTATATTCACTACAACTGGGACACTCATTCTCTCAAAACAGATTCTCACAATCACTCTCACACTCACTCTCACATTCATTCTCAAACACTCACACTCAAACACACATAAACTTTACCTCTCATACACACACATACACAAACTTATAATCACTCTCTCGCATTTACTCACTCACCCCACATTCTCACAATTACTCTCGCCTACTCTCTCAAACACTTACACTCAAACACACACAAACTCTCCTATCTCCTATTTTTCACACAGAGAGTAGTGAATCTGTGGAATTCTCTGCCACAGAAGGTAGTTGAAGCCGGTTCGTTGGCCATATTTAAGAGGGAGTTGGATGTGGCCCTTGTGGCTGAAGGGATCAGGGGGTATGGAGAGAAGGCAGGTACAGGATACTGAGTTGGATGATCAGCCATGATCATATTGAATGGCGGTGCAGGCTCGAAGGGCCGAATTGCCTGCTCCTGCACCTAATTTCTATGTTTCTATGTTTCTATCTCTCTCTCTCTCTCTCTATCTATCTATCTATCTATCTATCTATCTATCTATCTATCTATCTATCTATCTATCTATCTATCTATCTATCTATCTATCTATCTATCTATCTATCTATCTATCTATCTATCTATCTATCTATCTATCTATATATATATATATATATCCCCCCTCTCTCTCTCTCTCTCTCTCTCACACACACACACACACACACACACACACACACACACACACACACACACACACACACACACACACACACACACACACACACACACACACACATAAACAGGTTGTTTATGGAATTATATTTATCGATTTCAGAGACTTGTAGAGATACGTGTAGATAAGCAGTGCAGAGTGTAGTTGGGGCTATATCTTTATGGAATATAAAAGATGCAATTAAATGTGTGCGAAGATGAAGAAACTAAAGACCACGAGAAACTTCAAATAATTAACTTCCGGAAACACATATTGATGGGGAATGTCGGGAGATGGAAGCAGACCCATGAAACGAGATTAGCGCCGACTGAAACAGCCCAGCCGGACATTCCGTCCCTGTACCAGGCAAATGGTGACACGTATTTAGTCATCGGCAGAGCTGTAGAGCACGGAAACAGGCCCTTCGGACAACATTATCCATGGCAACCACATTTGCATATCGGACGAGTCCCTTTTGCCCGAGAAACCCTCCCCAGCAATATACCTGTCCAAATATATTTGAAATGGTCGTATCTGCTCCCGCAGCTTCCTTGGGCTGCTCCCTCTAGATACTGGCTGCCCGCTGAGTTGAATTGTTGACCCTGAGATCTCTTTTTAATCTCTCCCCCCTCACCTTAAGCCTGTGCCCTCTAGTTTTCGAATCTTCTAGTCTGGGAAAAAGACTGTGAGTGTTCACCTTATCCATGCCCCTCATGATCTTGGACACCTCAACAAGGTCGCCCGTCTCCCGCCCACGCTCCATGCAAAATAGTGGTAGCCCGTCCAACCTCTCCCTATAACTTCAGCCCTCAAGTAAAGCTAACATTCTGGTAAATCTCTTCTGCATCTTTACAATTTACTTGCCGAGCATCGGCAACAACTGGCGACCTGTCCCATATCTGGGCGAAATGAATGCCCTCCCTCTGAGGCCATGAATCAAACGCGATTTCCATTCCAAAATCTGCGCTGGCTTTGATCGATATAACGCATTATGTCATGGTTAGATACAAAAATACTGGACTAACTCAGCAGGCGGGCAACATCTCCGGAGAAAGTGGACAGGTTACTTTTCCGGCCGGACGGTTCCTATCCACTGTCTTCAATACTGCCTGACGCATTAAGCTACTCCAGCATTTTAGACATTATACTTCAGAGATACAGAGAGGAAACTTCGGCACAACGAGTCGGCGCCGACCAGCGATCTCCCCGTACACTAACACTATCCTGCACCATGTTGTGTCTCTCTTTGGTATTAACCAGCAACTAGAGTTCCTTTTTATTACACTCTGTGATGGGGTTGTGTTGTGTTGTGCAGTGTAGATCCCTGGGATAAAGATCGGTAGTTTCGCGATATCTCTCTCCTTCCAAACTGACGCTGTAGACGGTTTTCCGCTGTGACCCGGAGCTCTCTCTGCCGCCTGCAGGCCCCAGGCAGCGAGCTGCGCGGGAGGGAATGGCAGGAGGCGCGGCCGCCTCATTCTGACCACTGTTTCAGGTACACCGGCGCGGATGATACAATCTCCACTTTGTGCTTCCTTCTTATGCAGCTAATCCGGCAGGAGAACATATCCCCGGGCCAACCCCTGCCCCCGCTTCAAGCAACACTTAACCGCGACCCATCCACGGAATGTGCAGCCGGCTCAGAGCGAACGACAGTGGGCTGATGGGTGAGGTGTCGTCGCCCGAGAAAAAATCACTCCCGCGAGCGGCCGGAGCCCGGGAGCTGGGGCGGAGCCGCCAGCGGACGCCGAGCACACTGCCGGCAACACAGCCTGTCCCGCACCTTCCCACTGGGCTCTTAATGGCCTCCGCTCCGTCCCCGACCTGGATCTGTGCTGCAGCCCGTCGGTCCCGGTCTGACGGGCCGGTGCCCGGCCACCATTGCCCCCTGCCTGCACTGGGGCGTCCTCTCTCTGAGCCGGGGTACGACCCGCAACCTGTGCATCTTCTGTCTGAATAAATCTATGCTACGGCTGTTTGCAACCCCTCGTTGTCCGGACTCAATCTGTTCCTGTGCACCAATCACACAAGTGTGGGAGTTTAGTGCAGGAGGCTGGAGTTTAGTGGAGGGAGGCCACTTTACACATCAATCTGAAAAAGTGTTCTGTCCATTTCCTCCATTGTTGCTGCCTGACCCGTTAAGTTCCTCCAGCACTTTGTGTTTTGCTCAGCATCCAACTCCCGAAGTCTCTTGTTTCTTAATGTTAGGACTGTGCAGAGTGTAGGCGCGGTCATACCTGGAGACTGATGCAGCTCTGTGTCTGTTATTTAAGAGAGAATATCATTGTATTGGAGGTAGTCCAAATGGGGAATCGCTATGCCATTTCCTAAGCGGAGAGGGCTCTCCTGTCACGTGAGGCTGAAGGAATTCGATGTTTGTCTCTATGTAGAATATACGACAGCATAACTGATGACTGGCCGTCCGGCTCAATGGCCTCTGTGCCGAACACAATGCCATATAAAACCAATCAGTGCTGCCAAGGGTGGTGGTGGAGCAGAGATGATAGTATAGTTTAATATGTTTTAATGGGCAAATGGATATGCAGAGAATGGCTGAGCAGGTGCCAACAAAACCTGTTTGCACCTGCGCAGCCTTTCCCTACATATCCATGTAAATCTTGCTTGTATCGGCATGTCTATTCAAACAGTCATCTATTATACCAGCACCCATACGAGAACAATCTTGTGTATATGTTGTCACGTAATCTCGAAGTTGGAGATATCTAAAAAACATATTGGCATTCAAATCATATTTCTCCTGCAGTTCTTGAAAATATGGGAGAGGCCCCTTCTGATAGAGGTCTCCCACGGTATTGATTCCCTTTCTGACCATATTTATGCCATATTTATTACCATACTTATGCCTCTGGTAATTGTATATATTTATATCAGGTCGAGACCCTTTTTCAGACCCGGAACGTCACCATTCCTTCTCTCCAGAGATGCTGCCGTACCCGCTGAGTTACTCCACCATTTTCCGACTACCTTCGATTTAAACCAGCATCTGTAGTTCTTTCCTATACTTCTATCATGCCTCCTCTCATCTCAGACATTCCAGAGGAACAATCCTAGTCTATCCAATCTCTCCTTATAGCTAATATCTGCTCTGATCCAGCCTACTGGTCAACCCCGCTGTACCCTCTGCCAAGCCCCCCACATCCTTCCTGTGATGGACGTACCTGACAACATTATAGGGAACGTATATAGCAGAGGTATCCATAGCTAGAGATCCAATGTTTATGCTAACGGGAGAGAGGCTTAGATGGAGTGTAACGAAAGACTGTTTCAAGTTGGGAGCGATCTCATCCTTTGTATGTCACGATCACCAAATTTGGTCTCCAAATCTGAGGAAGGACATTATTGCCATAGAGGGAGTGCAGAGAAGGTTCAACAGACTGATTCCTGGGATGTCAGGACTGTCTTATGAAGAAAGACTGGATAGTCTCGGTTTATACTCTCAGGAATTTAGGAGATTGAGAGGGGATCTTATAGAAACTTACAAAATTCTTAAGGGGTTGGACAGGCTAGATGCAGGAAGATTGTTCCCGATGTTGGGGAAGTCCAGGACAAGGGGTCACAGCTTAAGGATAAGGGGGAAATCCTTTAAGACCGAGATGAGAAAGACTTTTTTCACACAGAGAGTGGTGAGTCTCTGGAACTCTCTGCCACAGAGGGTAGTTGAGGCCAGTTCATTGGCTATATTTAAGAGTGAGTTGGATGTGGCCCTTGTGGCTAAGGGGATCAGAGGGTATGGAGAGAAGGCAGGTACGGGATACTGAGTTGGATGATCAGCCATGATCATATTGAATGGCGGTGCAGGCTCGAAGTGCTGAATGGCCTACTCCTGCACCTAATTTCTATGTTTCTATGTTTCTATGTTTCTATCACATGACTAACCCAAAGCATCCATCACTGTGGATATATTAAGGGTATTTTTTTGAAGGAATAACCTGATCGAAGTTCAGGGAAGAGCGGGTATTTGATGCGGAAAATTTGGGTCGGAGCAAGGCTTTTGATGCTGCATCACGCGGCAGGTTGACTGCCAACTCGGAGGCTGTGTGAAATCAGACGAAAGTGACAAGCTGAGTCCAGATGAGCTGAGTGAGGTAAAGCGAAGGATGAATGCTGGACGGAGCTTCAATGCCCCTGTGCTGTGTGCAATGAATGCTGTGGTGTGCTGGCGGATGCGAATTATTTTTACTTAACTATATGCGTGTTGGTAGAAGAGTCGTCAGTGACTGCTGAATGAATGTCGTTGCGTGTTGTGACTTGTGAGCCAAGCCACCCGGAGGCTGAAGCGGATTGTTGTAAAAATCTTTACTCATCTAGAGAAACATACATTCTTTCGATAGAATCTCCCAAACTCAAAATACGTCGAGTTTATATGTTGGATAAACACAGGCGACAATTAAACACGACGAGCTACAATGTCAATGTGTATAATTACCTACGAAACGTTAACATTTTGAGTACAGACCAGTGAACATTGTAGAATTACATATTTATAATTCTGTAGCTGTCAAGACACGTCTGGACGTTCAAAAGCCCATGCTGGGACTACAAGTAATTCATATGGGCTGTCCAAGAGCTTGTGGGGACAGAAAACCCGAAACACCCGATATTAGCCAGAATGTCGTGATTCGGAAGCATTCATTGCCACACACGACCGTGGAGGCCGTCAATTGATATTTTTTAAACGTCGATTGATAGATTATTGATCAGTAAGGGTGTCAGGGGTTATGGCAGGAGAACGGGGTTGTGAGGAGAAAATAGATCTGCCAAAATTGACTGGCGGAGTCGACTGGATGGGCCGAATGGCCCAATTCTGCTCCTATGTCGGGAGGGCTTACTCCCTTGAGTGCACGCATACCCAATTATTGATGGACAAACAATTATGGCGATGGCCAAACTAAGTCTGGTCTGCAGGCATCCTTCATCTCTGCCAAAATAGTGAAATATCTAGCTGGAGATATCTGGTTTAATGTCGCTCAAAAACATGCCCCGCTGTGAGCTAGATAGGGCTCTTACAAATAGCGGAGTCAGGGGATATGGTGAGAAGGCCGGAACGGGGTACTGATTGGGGAATGATCAGCCATGATCACATTGAATGGCGGTGCTGGCTCGAAGGGCCGAATGGCCTACTCCTGCACCTATTGTCTATTGTCTATTGTCTGTCTATCATTCCGGTCATGTGTACCAGACTAGGCCTGGCTGCTTGCAATGTACACTGAATATTTCTGAACACCGAAGAAGGTTCCAGGCTTCGGATGGGAGGGGGATACAACGGAACTAGCTTAGCAGGGGGTAGGACCTCTGAGCTGGAGGGGGGGGGCACCACGGGACGATGGTTGGAGCAAAGGGAGGGGCAATACAGGACTGACTGGGTGTGTGTTGAAAGTTGCAGTCAACAGAGGACTGCGGGTGGGATCAGAAGGGGAACGTCAGATGGTCAGTGGAATCCAATCCCGCGAAGAGAGGGGAGGAGGCGACAAACTAGGGTGATAGGGAGAGTCAGCGGGACCCTGTAGAGCACGTCCCCAAATCCCGCGGAACGGTGGATTGCCGGGGGGGGGGGGGGGGCGAGGGTGGAAAATGACAGTCGGAACAACTGCCATTATTGCCCGAACCAAAGGACCGCAGAACGGGGTGTGAGGTGGAGTGGGGGGGGGGGGGGGGGGGGGGTGGGTGACGGTGGCGGGCACAGTAGATACACTGGGTGGGCAGGGAGGCTATATTGTAATATCGATCTGGTGAGCACCGTCGGGGGGGGGGGGCAGCACTTGGGAGGGCGACTGGAGTTGGCTAGTGAGCTCCGTGCTGAAGGATGGTATAGGTGAGATGGGGGACTACGGTCTGACGGTGGGGCGTGGGGTGGAGGGGTGTTATGGGGGTATACGGAGTGACGAGGCCCAACTGGTGAGGTGATGGGGTAGGTGCAGTCGGCGATGAATACGGAAGGGACGTATTTGAATCTCTGGATGCAGATCAATCTGAGCGAAACATTTTGGAGACAGTTCCACCCTGGCAGGCGCAGGGCTCGGGGCAGGAGAGGAATTGAGAACTGGGGTTGGGGTTGGGACTGAACTTTGTTGCCTTCCACCACAGTGAAGAATGCTGTGGTGAATGTTTGTCTTAAATGAATTATCGCCAATTCATTTCACTGCACCTTCGGGTGCATGTGACCAATACATTTGATTTTGACTTTGACTTTGGAGTGGGATGGAGACCGGCGGATAGTTGTCGTTTGTAGGACTGAGCCTGGAGCTGGAAATGGGGCAGTTCTGAGCCTGAGGGTACGGCTGAGCCCTGGCTCTGGGGTTGTGGCGGGACTGAGCTCGAGGCGTGGGGCGGTGGCGGGGCTGAGCCCATGTGGTGTGCTGTGGCAGGGCTGAATCCTGGGGGCTGGGGACTGTGGCGGGGCTGAGTACTGGGGGTGGGATCGTGGCGGGACTGAGCCTTGGTGGGTGGGGCTGTGGTGGGGGTCACAATTAGAGTTTGCATGGTAGGTTGGTCAAAAATTGGAGGCGTAAGACAAATGCATCTACATAATTGGATGCAAAACGGGGTTGATAGTGGGAGAAGGGTGGTATTTGCGTGCTGTTTTTCGATTGGAGGCCTGCGATCTGTGGTATGGTGCACGGATCGGTGCTGGGCAGTGATTTGGATGAGTATGTAGTTGGCATGAGTAGTCCGAGGTGGAGTGTATACCTAGAGCAATGGACCAGGAAATGCAGATGGAATTTCACTCCAGACATCGCATTTTGAAAAGTTGGTCCAGTGCAGGACTCGTACGGTAAGTAGTAGGGCTCTGGCGAGTATTGTATAACTGACAGATGTGGGGCTACAGTTCGATATAGTTCACTGAAAGTGGCAGCGCGCAGATGTGGAGCTGAAGACGGCATCTGCAACGCTTCTATCGTTCAAGTGAATGAGTACAATACATGGGTGATAACCACAGAGTCGCAGAGTCGTAGAGCTCTGATGCATGCCAATTGGCAGATCTCGTCCATGTGTGAAAGAACGCCCCCAGGCACCCATTAAGTCTTTCCCCTGGCACGTTAAACCTATGCCTTCAAGAGTCACAAAGTCGTACAGCACGGAAACAGGCCCATGGCCTGAACTCGGCCACATCGACTAAGCTGCTCCAAAAAGTGAGTCTCATTTACAAGCGTTTAACCCATATCCTGCTAAACCTTTCCTTTGCGTGTACTTGTCCATGTCCCTTATAACTGCTGTTATAGTACCGGCCTCAACTACCTTCTAGATATCACCATCTCCATCGCAGGTAACAGACCGACATCTACTGCAAACCCACTGACTCCCAAGGCTATCTGGATTACACTTCATCCCACCCTGCTTCCTGGAACGACGCTATCCCCTACTCCCAATTGTTCCGTCTCCGTCGCATCTGCACGCAGGATGAGGTGTTCCAGACCAGGGCATCGGAGATGTCCTCGTTTCTTTCTGGAACGAGGGTTCCCCTCTTCTATTATAGATGAGGTTCTCACCGGGGTCTCCTATATCCCGCAGCTCTGCCTTTACCCCCCTCCCCCCCCGCACTCGTAACAATGACAGATCCCCTATCAGCCGTCGCATACAACATATAATCCTCAAACAATTTCGCCACCTCCAACGGGATCACACCACTGACCACATCTTCCCATCTCCTTCCCTTCCTGCTTTCCGCAGAGACCATTCCCTCCGTAGCTCCCTGGTCCCATCCTACCCAAGCCATCCCCTCCCCGGGTACTTTCCCTTGCGACCGCAGGAAATGCAAAACTTGCCGCTTTACCTCCACCCTCGACTCCATCCAAGGACCCAAGCATACTTTCCAGGTGAGGCAAAGGTTCATCTGCACCTCCTGCAACCTCATCTATTGCATTCTTTATATCGGCGAGACCAAGTGCAGGCTTGGCGATCGCTGCGCCCAGAATCTCCGCTCAGTTCGCACTAACCAAACTGATCTCCCGGTGGCTCAGCACTACAATTCATTGCATACGCTGCACCCCTCAATATCAACACAATCATTGCGAGAGGATTTGAATTTAGGAATAAGGAGGTCCTACTGCAGTTGTACAGGGCCCTGGTGAGACCGCACCTGGAGTATCGTGTGCAATTTTGGTCTCCTATTTTGAGGAAGGACATTATTGCTATTGAGGGAGTGCATTGTCGGTTCACCAATTCAATTCCCGGGATGGCGGGACTGACATGAAGAAAGAATGGGTCGACTGGGCTTGTATTCACTGGAATTTAGAAGGATGAGAGGGAATCTTATAGAAACATGTAGAATTGTTAAAAGATTGGACAAGCTAGATCCAGGAAATATGTTCGCGATGTTGGGGGAGTCCAGAACCTGGGGTCACAGTTTAAGAATAAGGGGTAATCCATTTAGGACTCAGATGACGAAACATTTCTTCACCCGGAGAGTTGTGAATCTCTGCAATTCTCTGGCACAGAGGCAGTGGAGGCCAATTCACTGAATGTTTTTAAGAGAGAGTTAGACTTATTGTAGCTCTTAGGTCTAAAGGAATCAAGGGATATAGGTAAAAGCAGGAACGGGGTACTGATTTGAGTTTAAGAAGGAACTGCAGATGCTGCAACATCGAAGGTAGATAAAAGTGCTGGAGAAACTCAGCGGGTTTGAGTATAAATATTTCCTTCGCTCCACAGATGCTGCTGCACCCGCTGAGTTTCTCCAGCACTTTTGTCTACTGATTCGAGTTGATCAGCAATGATCACATTGAATGGCGGTTCTGGCTCGAATGGCCGATAACTTACTCCTGCACCTATTTTTCTATGTTTCTATGTTCCTAGTCTGAGCCTCTCGCTGGGGCTCCGCCATTCACTGTTCCTTGGTCGTTGACTTCCCAAAATTGAACACTTCATAGATGATATACAGTAGATGACAAATAGCAATTGGCCCAGAAATGATCTCTGAGACACACCTCTATTCACAGGGCTCCAGTCCGAAAAACAAATTTCCACCAACACACTCTGCTTTCTCCCATGTAGCCAATTCTGTACCCAGTAACATCTATTACAAACCCAGTGACTACCACAGCTATCGAGACTATATTTCTTCCCACCCTACTTCCTATAAAGA
Organism: Okamejei kenojei; assembly: GCA_035221665.1. Taxonomy (NCBI): domain Eukaryota; kingdom Metazoa; phylum Chordata; class Chondrichthyes; order Rajiformes; family Rajidae; genus Okamejei; species Okamejei kenojei. Next base: position 339,299 of record JAVHYY010000276.1, on the reverse strand, counting down.
CTATCCCCTACTCCCAATTCCTCTGCCTCCGCCGCACCTGCGCCCAGGATGAGGTTTTTCCATACCAGGTCATCGGAGATGTCCTCATTCTTTAGGTAACGGTGGTTCCCCTCTTCCATTATAGAGGAGGCCACTTGGGTCCCCACTATATCGCGCAGCTCCGCTGTTGCCCCCCCTCCCCCACTCGTAACAAGGACAGAGCCCCCCCCCCCCCCCCCCTGTCCTCACCTTCCACCCTATCAGCCGTCGCATACAGCATATAATCCTCCAACATTTTCGCCACCTGCAACGGGATCCCACATTTTCCCATCTCCGCCTCTTTCTGCAGAGACCGTTCCCTCTGCAACTCCCTGGTCATCTCATCCCTTCCCACCCAAACCACATCCTCCCCAGGTACTTTCCCCTGCAACCGCAGGAGATGCAAGGTCCCGTTACCTGCCCCCTCGACTCCATGCAAGGAGTCCGACAGTCTTTTCAGGTGAGGCAGAGGATCACTTGCACCTCCTCCAACCTCGGCAATTCGCTGTTCCATGAGTCAACTCCTGTACATCGGCGAGACAAGCGCTGGCTTGGCGATCGTTTCGCTGAACACCACCGCTCAGTCCACCTTAACTTACCTGATCTCCCGGTTGCTCAGCACTTTAACGCCCCCCCTTTCCCAATCTGACCTTTCTGTTCTGGGCCTCCTCCATTGTCAAAGCGAGACCTGGCGCAAATTGGAGGAACAGCATCTCATATTTCGCTTGGGCAGTTTATACCCCAGCGGCATGAACATTGACTTCTCTACCTTCAAGTAGCCCTCGCTTTCTCTCTCTCGCCATCCCCTCCCCCTTCCCAGTTCTCCCACCATTCTTACTATCTCCGACTACATACTACCTCTGTCCCGCCTGACATCAGTCTGATGAAGGGTCTCGACCCGAAACATCAACCATTCCTTCTCTCCAGAGATGCTGCCAGTCCCGCCGAGTTACTGCAGCATTTTGTTTCTAGCTCTGCCTGACTGCCGTGATCTGACCTCGCAAAGCATTCTGTCATGCAGAACCTTGCCTAAGCCATTCCTGAATCACATATAATCTATATCTACCATCATCGACCTTCTTATTATGTATTAACAACGGAGTCGATTTCGTGATGCACAAAGCTATACCAGCTATGTCGAATCAGCCCTACCTTTCCAAATGCATGTCTATCTTATCCCACAAAATCCTCAACAGTAAGTTACCTATCACAGAATTGGTCTATAGTTCTCAGGTATTTTTCTGAAGCCCTAAAGGCACAACGTTAGACACCTTCCAGCTTTCCAACACCTCACCTGTATCTAACGATGGTTCGTATATCTCGCCCAGTGCCCCCGTAATTTCTCTCTTGGCTTCAGATAGATACATCTGATTATGACCCGGATCTACCTAATATGTGGGTACACAAAAGGCTGGAGAAACTCAGCGGGTGCAGCAGCATCTAAGGAGCGAAGGAGATAGGCGACGTTTCGGGTCGAGACCCTTCTTCAGACTGGTCAGGGATCAGGGAAACGAGAGGTATAGACGGTGATGTGGAGAGATAAAGAACAATGAATGAAAGATATGCAAAAAAGTATCGATGATAAAGGGAACAAGCCATTGTAAGCTGTTTGTGGTGTGAAAATGAGAAGCGAGTGCGACTAGGGTGGGGGTGAAAGATAGAGATAGAGGGAATGCCAGGGCCCGAGGGCAGAGAGAGAGGTGGGAAGGGGAGGAGACAGCAAGGATTAATAGAATTGAGAAAATTCAATGTTCAAGCCCAAAGGATGCAGACTCCCCAAGCGGAATATGAGGTGCTGTTCCTCCAACTTGCGGTGTTGCTCACTCTGGCCGTGGAGGAGGCCCAGGACCGAGAGGTCGGGTTGGGAGGGGGAGTTGAAGTGCTGAGCCACCGGGAGGTCGGGTTGGTTTTTGCGAACCGAGCGGAGGTGTTCGGCGAAACGATCGCCAAGCCTCCGCTTGGTCTCACCGATATAGATCATCTGGCATCTGGAGCAGCGGATGCAGTAGATGAGGTTGGAGGAGGTGCAGGTGAACCTCTGTCGGACCTGGAAGGACTGCTTGGGTCCCTGAAAAGAGTGGAGGGGGGAGGTGAAGGGACAAGTGTTGCATTTCTTGCGGTTGCAAGGGAAAGTGCCCGGGGAAGGGGTAGAGCGGGAGGGAAGGGAGGAATTGACAAGGGAGTTGCGGAGGGAGCGGTCTTTGCGGAAGGCAGACGGGGGGGGGAGATGGGAAGATGTGGCGGGTGGAGGGGTCACGTTGGAGGTGGAGAAACTAGCGGGGGACTATGTGTGTATTTGCCGGCTGGTGGGGTGAAAGGTGAGAACCAGGGGGACACTGCCCTTGTTGCGAGTGGGGGAATGGGGAGCGAGGGCAGTGTTGCGGGGTATGGAGGAGACCCTGGTGCGAGCCTCATCTATAGTGGTGGAGGGGAATCCCCGTTCTCGGAAGAATGAGGCCATTTGTGATGACCTGGTGTGGAACACCTCATCCTGGGAGCAGATGCGGCGTAGACGGAGAAATTGGGAATAGGGGATGGAGTCCTTACAGGAAGCAGGGTGGGGGGAAGAGTAGTCCAGGTAGCTGTGGGAGTCAGTTGGTTTGTAGTGGATGTCGGTCAGGAGTGTATCACCTGCACTCGAGATGGTGACCTAATATGTGTCCCGTTCTCCATGATAAAGACCGAGGAACATAGAATGGGAACAGGCCCTTCGGCCCACAATGTCAGTGCTGAACACGATGCCAAGTTAATCTCCTCTTCATGCACGTGATCCAAACCCCAATATTCTCCGCATACTTTTCTCTGCAGAGAGATATGCATTGACCACCTCTCCCATCTCCTGTGCCGCTGTACAAAAATGACCACGTTGATCCTCCGGCGACCCCCACTTTCTCCCTTAGTGCGATTTGCCCTTTAATATAAAATTAATTTTGATTCGTCATAGCCACGGCTATCTCATTGGAACTTTGCCTCCCTGTCGCTGTGCTCCAGCCCCCTGCACTGGAGGCCCGTTTTGGCACTTCACAGCCTGTCCATGCTGCTGCTAAGACCGACACCAAGTGATGGAGTAACTCAGCGGGTCATGCAGCATCTCTGGACCCTTCTTGAAGGGATCGACCTCGTGACTATCTTTGGTAGCAACTAGCATCTGCGTGTCTTTGTTTGCATACTTGCTGCACCCGCCAGCTTGTGTGACTGGTGATGAGAAACAGATTGAGTCGCGACAAGGAGTGTTTGCAAACAGCCATAGCGCTAATTTATTCAGACAGAAGATGCACAGGTTGCGGGTCGCATACAGCTGAGAGAGAGGACGGCCCAGTGCCGGCAGGAGGTGGAGGCCAACACCGACCGCTCTCCCACCCACCATCCTGCTGCCGTTCGCTCCATACCGGCTGCAGAATCACTGCTGGCTCGCTATGTTGTGAAGCTGGAAGCTATGTTGAGCCTAGCTGGCACGGGCTAAGGACCTCGACTGGTTCTCGATTAAATCCGCTGCACAAGCCGGAAGCATTGGAAGGTTCTAGAAGAAAAAACAGACGGCACGCCGTCAGTTAATGGCTAGTTTCCTCCAGAAACAGCGGATGCGACCGACTGGGTGGGGGGGGGGGGGGGGGGGGGAGAGTGAGAGATGGAGAGGTTATTGAACAAAGTCCCTTTTTTGAGGATCGGATTACTTTGCACCCGGAGAGGCAAGTATTGGTCAGGGCTGTGTCTATCCTTTGACGATACAACTCCGAGTGCTTGAGGTAGTGCAGCTGCACTGGTCCACATGATGTTGACAAGGGAAGGCTGCTCCAAAGATTTACCACACATGGGATCCGCGACAAATGTGACAACTTGCATCTGTAACAGGAGATGGGATATTGATTGGATACTCCTATTGGTTGGAAGATGGTCACCACTGGATCGGGGCTGGGGCCGACACATACTGTTTATACATTACCAATTTAGATATCAATGAACGAAGTATAATTTGTGAATTCAAAGACACCATATCGATTGAAAGTGGAGGGGAGGGGTGGTTACTCGGGACCACGGTGATCAGTTGGTAAAATGGGTCGGAGGACAATGTCAGGTGTAAATGCAAGAACTAATACCGCTGTGGGTATATTATAGGCGCAGGCAGGACACTGGAGCAGAGGAATCTTTGTGAACACGTCCAAAGGTACGTGAAGGTGACATCACGTTGGCTCCATATTGGTTATAGCTCGACTCGTTGTTATCCCAACACTCTGTAGCTCCCTTTGGTATAAACCTGTATCTGCAGTAAGAAAGAACTGCAGATGCTAGTTTAGAGCCACAATATGCTGGAGTAAATCAGCGGGCAGGCAACATCTCTGGAGAAAAAGCGTAGGTGACGTTTCTAGCCGAGACCCTTCATCGAGTCTGAGTCTGGCGGTCGCAGAGGAGCAGCAGATAGACCAGTGAGGTAGTGGATTGGCTGAAGGAAGGCTTTCTCTTGGGTGAGCAAAAGAGACAGCCCTGGGCAATTACCTTGAAGGTCGCAGAGGAGCTGCAGCCAGACCAGCCTGGGAGTGAATTGGCTGAGACATCCTAATTAGTCTTGAATACATAAACTTAAATGTAGGTATAACGTGCAGAAAAGTGCGAGTCTGAGGCGAAGATGCAACATTTATTCGGTTGTGTATTTAATTTAATTTAATATTTAAACTTATTAACGTGATGGCAGGAATATTACTGCAGTTCGTTTGCTACAGCCTGTGGGAATTCAGGGGCGATGCTGGTGTCACTGACCACTACACCCGTGGCAACTGTGTCCAGATGCAGCTTCTCGAGGACCGAGTTAGAGAACTGGAGCAGCAGCTGGATGACCTGCGCTCCATCCGGGAAGACAAAAGTTTCCTGAACAGGACCTACATTCATGTTATCACTCCCAAACCACAAGAGGTGCGACGGTTAGAGAAGGAAAGGAAGGGGATGAAACTAGTGCAGGAAACCTCGGTTGAAAACTGGTACACCCTCTTGGGAGCTCTCGGGGCAGACGACATTCCCAGTCCGAGCGGCGGACTGGTGATACGAATCCTGGCGCTGAGGGTCAACCGGCAAAACCCACGTCAGGCAGAGGTGCGGACAGGAGATTCTGTGGCGAGACTCGACACTCGAGACTTGGATCCTGGCCTCCCTGATGCCAGGATCCAAGACGTCTCAGACCGCCTTAAGAACATGCTCGAGAGTGAAGGTGAGCAGTCGGGCATGTGGGCACATATGGCGTGGGTAAGAAGAGGAAGGAGGTCCTGCAACGCGAGTATGAAGAACGAGGTCGGAGGCTCAAAAGGAGGACTTCTAGTGTGGGCATCTCTGGGTTGCTTCCAGTCCCTCGTGCTAGTGAGGGTAGGAACAAGGAGATAGGGGATCTGAGGATGAGGAATTGGTGGAGGGGGCAGGATTTAGAATTCTAGATCACTGGAATCTCTTCTGGGGCAGGGGTGACCTCTACAAAAGCACCTTAATTTGAAGCAGACCGACATTCTGGCAGGCAGGTTTGCTAGTGCTGTACAGGTGGTTTAAACTAAACAGTGGGGGCGGGGGCGGGTTGGGGGGTAGATGGTGTCAACAACTGGCAAGCGAGTGTTGGAACCAACAGGGCAGGGGGATGGGACGCACTGCAAGGAGACCGTGGGACATCAAAGGGGGACAGAAGCAAAATACAGAAGGGAGATAAAAATAACACACCTGAAATATTTGTGCCTTAATGCGAGCATTTGTAATAAGGTGGATGGATTCAATGTGCAGTTATTAGTTAAGGAATATGATATAGTTGGAATTACGTTGACATGGCTCCAAGATGACAAAGACTGGGAGCTAAACATGCCGGGGTATTCGATATTCAGAAAGGCCAGACAGAAAGGAAGAGGAGGTGGGGTGGTATTGAAGGTTAAAGATGAGATTAATGCAATGGCTTGGATGCCGTATACTCTGTATGGGTAGAACTGCGAACGATCCAAGGGCAGGAAAGGCTTGTTGGAGATGTCTACAGACCACCAAACAGCAGTCGGGTGGTTGGGGAAAACATCAAGCAGGAAATTAGGGATGCGTGTAGCAAAGGTGCTGCAGTTATCATGGGTGACTTTAATTTACATATCGATTGAGCCAACTAACTTGGTAGCAGTGCTGAGGAGGAGGATTTCCTGGAATGTGTACGGGATTTTTAAACTAAGATGTAGAAGAATCGACTAGATGACAGGCCGTCCTAGATTGGGTATCGTGTAATGAGGAAGGATTAGTTAACGATCTTGTTGTGAAAAGCCCCTTGGTCAACAGTGAGTATAATATGATGGAATTCTGCTTTAGGATGGAAAGTGACACGGTTAATTCAAAGACTAGGGTCCTGACCATAAAGAACGGAGACTTTGAAGGTATGAGACGGAAATTAGCTTGGATAGACTGGCAAATTACACTTAAAGGGTTGACGGTGGAGATCTAATGGCAAACATTTAAAAACCGCATTGATGAACAAAAAATGTTCATCCCTCACTGGCGAAAAATTAAACGAAGAAGGCGGCTCAACCGTGGCATATTAATTGGCCAGAGGAAGCAGCAAACCAGAGGACTGGCAGAAACTAAGAACACAACAGAGGAGGACAAAGGGCGGGGGGGGGGGGGGGGGGGGGGGGGGGGGGGGCATGACAGATAGCTTGCGGGAGCATAAAAACTCACGCTAAAAGCTTCCTCAGATATGCAAAAAGGAAACGATTAGTGAAGACAAATGTACGTCCCTTACAATCAGAGACAAGTGAATTTACAATGTGAAACAAAGAAATGGCCGAACAGTTCAACGAGTACTTTGGTTCTGTCTTCACTAAGGAAGACACAAACAATCTCCCAGAAATACTAGGGGGGCGAGGATCTAGTGGGAGGGAGGAACTGAAGGAATGCACATTAGTCAGGAAATGGTGTTAGGTAAACTGTCGGGACTGAAGGCAGATAAATCCCCAGGGCCTGGTGGTCTGCATCCCAGAGTACTCATGGTGGTGGCCCTAGAAATCGTGGATGCATTGGTGACCATTTTCCAATGTTCTCTCGACTCTGGATCTTCTCCTGTGGACTGGAGAGTAACCAATGTTACCCCCACTTTTTAAGAAAAGCGAGAGAGAGAAAACGAGGATTTATAGATTATGCATTAGGTTTTAGTGGGATAAGTACCACGCGGGCCAATGGGACTAGTTTAGATGGAGCATTGCGGTCGGGATGAACAGCTGGGCCGAAGGGCTGTTTCCAGCCTGTACGACGGTGATTATGCAAAGTACAAATGCAGCCATGAGCTCCGCGCATCACTGCGGTGGACGGATAGTATTGGGTGGGGAGTGGGGGAGGGAGGGGAGTGGAGGGAGGACGGAGTGGAGGGGTGCAGAAGCAAGGCGATGGAATGAAGTTGGGAGGGGAGTGGAGAGAGCGGGAGGGGAGAGAGGGGGAGGGGGCGGAGTGGGAGTGGGGGGAGGGAGGGGAAGAGAGTTGAGCGTAGGGTGGAGGGGAGGGAGGACGCGAGAAAAGAGACGAAGTACATGGGAGGGTAGGATGAGGGATAGAGGAGAGATGGCCACGGTTACGACAGTGATGGTAGAGGACGGTGGCTGGCGATACTCACGCCATCAGATGGGTCAGTGAGGTTCAGGCATTCCGAACGCTTCCACCTCACACAACATGAGGAAAGCCCGGCACCTCGGCAGGAAGATGTTGATAAACCGACCGTGGACACCAGCTGGCTCGCAGAAGAAGTTAGCGGTCTGACCGTTGGCGAAGGAGTTGACCTTCGCACAGCTGGCGAGAGAGAGAGAGAGAGAGGATAAAGGCCACGTCTGGGTTTCAAGTACGTCTGGACGTGCGGGTGTCTGGGTTGGGGAATGTGTGTGGGTGGGTGGCTGTGGGTGGGGTGGGGGGGGGTGGCTGTGGGTGGGGTGGGGGAGTGTCTGTGGGTGTGGGTTTGGAGTGTCTGTGGGTGGTGGGTGTCTGTCGGTGGGTTGTGGGGGAGTGTCTGTGGGTGGGGGCGTGTCTGTGGGTGGGGGAGTGTCTGTGGGTGGGGGAGTGTCTGTGGGTGGGGGAGTGTCTGTGGGGAGGGGGAGTGTCTGTGGGTGGGGGAGTGTCTGTGGGTGGGGGAGTGTCTGTGGGTGGGGCAGTGTCTGTAGGTGGGGGGTGTCTGTGTGTGGGGTGGGCGATGTCTGTGGGTGGGGTCGGGGGGTATCTGTGGGTGGGGGAGTGTCTGTGGGTAGTGGGGTGTCTATGGGTGGGGTGGGGGTGTCTGTGGGTGGGGGGGTGGGGTGTCTATGGGTGGGGTGGGGAGTGTCTGTGGGTGGGGGAGTGTCTGTGGGTGGGGGAGTGTCTGTGGGTGGGGGGTGTCTATGGGTGGGGTGGGAGGTGTGTCTGTGGGTGGGGGAGTGTCTGTGGGTGGGGGAGTTGTCTGTGGGTGGGGGAGTGTCTGTGGGTGGGGGAGTGTTTGTGGTTGTGGATGGGGGAGTGTCTGTGGGTGGGGGGTGTCTGTGGGTGCGGGGTGTCTGTGGGTGGGTGCGGGGTATCTGTGGGTGCGGGGTGTGTCTGTGGGTGGGGGGAGTGTCTGTGGGTGGAGTGGGGGGGTTATCTGTGGGTGGGGGGTGTCTGTGGGTGGGGGAGTGTCTGTGGGTGGGTGGAGTGTCTGTGGGTGGGGTGGGGGGTGTCTGCGGGTGTGGGGTGTCTGTGTGTGTGGGGGAGTGTCTGTGGGTGCTGTGGGGAGTGTCTGTGGGTGGGGTGGGGGGTGTCTGTGCGTGGAGGAGCGTCTGTGGGTGGGGTGAGGGAGTGTCTGTGGGTGGGGGTGAGGGAGTGTCTGTGGGTAGGGGTGAGGGAGTGTCTGTGGGTGTGGGTGGGGGAGTGTCTGTGAGGGGAGGGAGTGTCTGTGAGAGTGGGAGTGTCTGTGGGTGTGGGAAGGGAGTCTGTGGGTGGGGGGTGTCTGTGGGCAGGGGAGGGGTAGTGTCCGTGGGTGGACGGTGTCTGTGGGTGGGGGAGTGTCTGTGGGTGGGGTGGGGGCTGTCTGTGGGTGGGGGGGTTGTCTTTGTGTGGGGGTGGGGGATGTCTGTGGGTGGGGTGGGCATGTGGTGTCTGTGGGTGGGGGAGTGTCTGTGGGTGGGGTTGGGAGTGTCTGTGGGTGGGTGGTTTTGTCTGTGGGTAAGGGTGGGGAGTGTCTGTGGGTGGTGGCAGTGTCTGTGGGTTGTGCAGTGTCTGTGGGTGGGTGAGTGTCTGTGGGTAAGGGTGGGGGGTGTCTGTGGGTGTGGTGGGCGGTTTTGTCTGTGGGTGGGGTGGGGAGCGTCTGTGCATGGGGGAGTGTCTGTGGGTGGTGGTGGGGAGTGTCTGTGGGTGGGGGGAGTGTTTGTGGGTGTGGGTGGGGGAGTGTCTGAGGGTGGGGAGTGTCTGAGGGTGGGGGAGTGTCTGTGGGTGGGGGGGAGTGTCTGTGGGGTGGGGGAGTGTCTGTGAGTGGGGGTTGAGTGTTTGTGGGTGTGGGTGGGGGAGTGTCTGTGGGTGGTGAGTGTCTTGTGGGTGGGGGAGTGTTTGTGGGTGTGGGTGGGGGAGTATCTGTGGGTGGGGAATGTCTGTTTGTGGGTGGTGGTCTATGGGTGGGGGAGTGTCGTGGGGGTGGGGGAGTGTCTGTGGGTGGGGAGTGTCTGTGGGTGGGGGAGTGTCTATGGGTGGGGGAGTGTCTGTGGGTGGGGGGAGTGTCTGTGGGTGAGGATGGGGAGTGTCTGGGGGTGGGGAGCGTTCTGGGGGTTGGGAGTGTTGTGGGTGGGGGTGGGGAGCGTCTGTGGGTGGGGAGTGTCTGGGGGTGGGGAGTGTCTGTGGGTGGGGGGTACATGTGGGTGGGGGGTGCCTTGTGGATGGGGGGGTGTCTGTGGGTGAGGGTGGGGGGGAGAGTGTCTGTGGGTGGGAGAGTGTCTGTGGGTGGGGGAGTGTCTGTGGGTGAGGGTGGGGGAGTGTCTGTGGGTGGGGGAGTGTCTGTGGGTGAGGGTGGGGGGAGTGTCTGTGGGTGGGTGGTGTCCATGGGTGGGGGAGTGTCTGGTGGGTGGGGGTGGGGAGTGTCTGTGGGGTGGGGTGGGGAGTGTCTGTGGGTGGGGGTGGGAGTGTCTGTGGGTGGGGAGTGTCTGTGGGTGGGGTGGTGTCTATGGGTGGGGGAGTGTCTGTGGGTGGGGGTGGGGAGTGTCTGTGGGTGGGGGGTGGGAGTGTCTGTGGGTGGGGAGTGTCTGTGGGTGGGGGAGTGTCTGTGGGTGGGGAGTGGTCTGTGGGTGGGGGTGGGGAGTGTCTGTGGGTGGGGTTGGGGAGTGTCTGTGGGCTGGGGGTACATTGTGGGTGGGGATGGCGAGTGTCTGGTGGTGGGGGTGGGGAGTGTCTGAGTGTGGGTGGTTTTGTCTATTGTGTGGGGGAGTGTCAGGGGTGGGGGTGGGGAGTGTCTGGGGGTGGGGGTGTCTGTGGGTGGGGGGTCGGGGAGTGTCTGTGGGTGGGGGTACATGTGGGTTGGGATGGCGAGTGTCTGTGGGTGGGGGTGGGGATTTGTCTGGGTGGTGGGTGGGGTGTGTCTGGGGGTGGGGAGTAGTGTCTGGGGTGGGGGGTGTGGAGTGTCTGGGGGTGGTGGGTGTCTGTCGGTGGGGTGGGGGGCGTCTGTGGGTGGGGGGAGTGTCTGTGGGTGGGGGAGTGTCTGTGGGTGGGGGAGTGTATGTGGGTGGGGGAGTGAATGTGGGTGGGGGAGTGTCTGTGGGTAGGGGTGGGGGTGTCTGTGGGTGGGGTGGGCGATGTCTGTGGGTGGGGTCGGGGGTATCTGTGGGTGGGGAGTGTCTGTGGGTAGTGGGGTGTCTGTGGGTGGGGTGGGGTGTAGTGTCTGTGGGTGGGGGGTGTCTATGGGTGGGGTGGGGGGTTTGTCTGTGGGGTGTGGGGTGTCTGTGGGTGGAGGAGCGCCTGTGGGTGGAGGAGCGTCTGTGGGTGGGGTGGGGGAGTGTCTGTTGGTGCGGTGGGGGAGTGTCTGTGGGTGGGGGAGTGTCTGTGCGTGGGGTGGGGAGTGGTGTCTGTGGGTGGAGGAGCGTCTGTGGGTGGGGGTGAGGGAGTGTCTGTGGGTAGGGGTGAGGGAGTGTCTGTAGGTTGTGGGTGGGGGAGTGTCTGTGTGGGGAGGGAGTGTCTGTGAGAGTGGGAATGTTCTGTGGGGTGTGGGTGAGGGAGTGTCTATAGGTGGGGGTGAGGGAGTTTCTGTGGGTGGGGGTGAGGGAGTGTCTGTGGGTGTGGGAGTGTCTGTGAGAGTGGGAGTGTCTGTGGGTGTGGGAAGGGAGTCTGTGGGTGTGGGGTGTCTGTGGGCGGGGGAGTGTCCGTGGGTGGAGGGTGTCTGTGGGTGGGGGAGTGCCTGTGGGTGGGGTGGGGGCTGTCTATGGGTGGGTGGGGGGTGTCTGTGTGTGGGGGTGGGGGATGTCTGTGGGTGGGGTGGGCGGTGTCTGTGGGTTGGGGAGAGTCTGTGGGTGGGGTGTGGGAGTGTCTGTGGGTGGGGAGTGTCTGTGGGTAAGGGTGGGGGTGTCTGTGGGTGGGGTGGGCGGTGTTTGTGGGTGGGGTGGGGAGCGTCTGTGCATGGGGGAGTGTCTGTGGGTGGGGGGGGGGGAGTGTTTGTGGGTGTGGGTGGGGTGTGTCTGTGGGTGGGTGAGTGTCTGGGGTTAGGAGTGGTCTGAGGGTGGGGGAGTGTCTGTGGGTGGGGGAAGTGTCTGTGGGTGGGGGAGTGGTAGTGTCTGTGGGTGGGGAGTGTCTGTGGGTGGGGAGTGTCTGTGGGTGGGGAGTGTCTGGGTGGGGTGGGCGGTGTTTGTGGGTGGGGGAGTGTCAGTGCATGGGGGAGGTGTCTGTGGGTGGGTGAGTGTCTGAGGGTTAGGAGTGTCTGAGGGTGGGGAGTGTCTGTGGGGTGGGGGAGTGTCTGTGGGTGGGGGAGTGTCTGTGGGGTGGGGAGTTTCTGTGGGTGGGGGGTGTCTGTGGGTGGGGGGTGTTTTGTGGGTGTGGGTGGGGGAGTATCTGTGGGTGGGGAATGTCTGTGTGAGGGTGGTGTCTATGGGTGGGGGAATGTCTGTGGGTGGGGGAGTGTCTGTGGGTGGGGATGGGGAATGTCTGGGGGCGGTGGGGAGCGTTCTGGGGGTCGGAGAGTGTCTGTGGGTGGGGAGTGTCTGTGGGGGAGGGTGGGGGAGTGTCTGGGGGTGGGGAGCGTCTGGGGGTGGGGAGTGTCTGTGGGTGGGTGGGGAGTGTCTGTGGGTGGGGGTACATAGTGGGTGGGGATGGCGAGTGTCTGGTGGTGGGGGTGGGGAGTGTCTATGTGTGGGGGGAGTGTCAGGGGTGGGGGTGGGTGGGGGAGTGTCTGGGGGTGGGGGGTGTCTGTGGGTCGGGGGGGGTGGGGAGAGTGTCTGTGTGTGGGGGGTACATTGTGGGTGGGGATGGCGAGTGTCTGTGGGGTGGGGTGGGGAATGTCTGGGTGGGGGTGGGGAGTGTCTGGGGGTGGGGGGAGTGTCTGTGGGTGGGGGTGGGGGTGGTCTGTGTGTGGGTGGTGTCTATGTGTGGGGGAGTGTCTGGGGTGGGGGTGTGGAGTGTCTGGGGGTGGTGGGTGTCTGTCGGTGGGTGGGGGGAGTCTGTGGGTGGGGGAGTGGATGTGGGTGGGGGAGTGTCTGTGGGTGGGGGAGTGTCTGTGAGTGCGGGAGTGAATGTGGGTGGGGCAGTGTCTGTGGGTGGGGCAGTGTCTGTGGGTAGGGGTGGGGGGTGTCTGTGGGTGGGGGTGGGGGGTTTTGTCTGTGGGTGGGGTGGGGGAGTGTCTGTGGGGGTGGGGGAGTGTCTGTGGGAGGGGGGGGGAGTGTCTGTGGGAGGGGGAGTGAATGTGGGTGGGGCAGTGTCTGTGGGTAGGGGTGGGGGGTGTCTGTGGGTGGGGTGGGTGGGGGTGGGGCGATGTCTGTGGGTTGGGGTCGGGGGTATTCTGTGGGTGGGGGATGTGTCTTGTGGGGTAGTGGGTGTCTGTGGGCGGGGTGGGGAGTTGTCTGTGGGTGGGTGGTGTCTTATGGGTGGGGTGGGGGGTGTCTGTTGGTGGGGGTTGTCTATGGGTGGGGTAGGGAGTGGCTGTGGGTGGGGGGTGTCTATGGGTGGGTGGGGGGTGTCTGTGGGTGGGGGAGTGTCTGTGGGTGGGGGGGAGTGTCTGTGGTCGGGGGAGTGTTTGTGGTTGTGGATGGGGGAGTGTCTGTGGGTGCGGGGTGTCTGTGGGTGCGGGGTGTCTGTTGGGAGCGGGGATTGTCTGTGGGTGGGGTGGGGGGAGTGTCTGTGGGTGGGGTGGGGGGAGTGTCTGTGGATGGGGGAGTGTTTGTTGGGTGTGGGTGGGGGAGTGTCTGTGGGTGGGGGAGTGTCTGTGGGCGGGGAGGTGTTTGTGGGTGGGGGGGAGTGTCTGTGGGTGGGGGAGTGTCTGTGGGTGGGGGAGTGTTTGTGGGTGTGGGTGGGGGAGTGTCTGTGGTGGGGGAGTTGTCTGTGGGTGGGGGGTGTCTGTGGGTGGGGTGTCTGAAGGAGTGTCTGTGAGTGGGGGTGGGGGGTGTGTCTGTGGGTGGGGGAGTGTCTGTGGGTGGGGGGAGTGTCTGTGGGTGGAGGAGCGTCTGTGGGTGGAGGAGCGTCTGTGGGTGGGGGGGGGAGTGTCTGTGGGTTGGGGGGTGAGGGAGTGTCTGTTGGGTGTGGGTGGGGGGGAGTGTCTGTGAGGGGAGGGAGTGTCTGTGAGAGTGGGAGTGTTCTGTGGGTGTGGGTGAGGGAGTGTCTATGGGTGGGGGTGAGGGAGTGTCTGTGAGAGTGTCTGTGGGTGCGGGAGGGAAGGGAGTCTGTGGGTGGGGGGTGTCTGTGGGTGGGGGCTGTCTGTGGGTGGGGTGGGGAGTGTCTGTGGGTGGGGGTGTCTGTGGGTAAGGGAGGGGGGTGTCTTTGGGTGGGTAAGTGTCTGTGGGTTGTGCAGTGTCTGTGGGTGGGGAGTGTCTGTGGGTAAGGGTGGGCGATGGCTGTGGGTGGGGTGGGGAGTGTCTGTGCATGGGGGAGTGTCTGTGGGTGGGGGAGTGTTTGTGGGTGTGGGTGGGGGAGTGTCTGTGGGTGGGGGAGTGTCTGTGGGCGGGGAGTGTTTGTGGGTGGGGGAGTGTCTGTGGGTGGGGGAGTGTCTGTGGGTGGGGGGAGTGTCTGTGGGATATGGGACGTGAAGGGAATGGAGGGGTATGGTCTGAGTGCAGGTAGATGGGACTAGGGGAAAACAAATGGTCGGCACGGACTGGAAGGGCCGAGAGGGCCTGTCTCCGTGCTGGAATTGTTATATGGTTATATGGGTGGGGATGGGGGAGTGTCTGTGGGTGGGGAGTGTGGGTGGGGGAAGTGTTTGTGGATGTGGGTGGGGGAGTATCTGCGGGTGGGGAATGTCTGTGTGTGGGTGGTGTCTATGGGGTGGGGGAGTGTCTGTGGATGTGGGTGGGAGAGTGTCTGTGGGTGGGGGAGTGTCTGTGGGTGGGGGAGTGTCTGTGGGTGGGGATTGGGAGTGTCTGGGGGTGGGGAGTGTCTGTGTGGGTGGGGGAGTGTCTGTGGGTGAGGGTGAGGGTGGGGAGTGTCTGGGAGTGGGGAGCGTCTGGGGGTGGGGAGTGTCTGTGGGTGTGGAGTGTCTGTGGGTGAGGGAACATGTGGGTGGGGGGGGTGTCTGTGGATGGGGAAGTGGTTGTGGGTGAGGGTGGGGGAGTGTTGTGGGTGGGGGATAGTGTCTGTGGGTGGGTGGTGTCCATGGGTGGGGGAGTGTCTGTGGGTGGGGGGTGGGGGTGTCTGTGGGTGGGGGTGGGGAGTGCCTGTGGGTAGGGAGTGTCTGTGGGTGGGTGGTGTCTGTGGGTGGGGGAGTGTCTGTGGGTGGGGTGTGGGGAGTGTCTGTGGGTGGGGTGGGGAGTGTCTGTGGGTGGGGAGTGTCTGGGTGGGGGTGGGGAGTGTCTGTGGGTGGGGAGTGTCTGTGGGTGTTGGAGTGTCTGTGGGTGGGGGGTGGGGAGTGTCCTGTGGGCGGGGGTACATGTAGGTGGGCATGGCGAGTGTCTGGTGGTGGGGGTGGGGAGTGTCTGTGTGTGGGTGGTGTCTATGTGTGGGGGAGTGTCTGTGGGTGAGGGTGGGGAGTGTCTGGGGGTGGGGGGGTTGTCTGTGGGTGGGGGTGGGGAGTGTCTGTGGGTGGGGGTACATGTGGGTGGGGATGGCGAGGTGTTGTCTGGGTGGGGGGAGGGGATTGTTGGGTGGGGTGTGGTGAGTGTCTGGGGGTGGGGAGTGTCTGTGGGTGGGGGTGGGAGAGTGTCTGTGTGTGGGTGGTGCCTATGTGTGGGGGAGTGTCTGGGGTGGGGGTGGGGAGTATCTGTGGGTGGGGGGTGCCTGTGGGTGGGGGTTGGGAGTGTCTGTGGGTGGGGGTGGGGGAGTGTCTGTGTGTGGGTGGTGTCTATGTGTGGGGGAGTGTCTGGGGTGGGGTTGGGGAGTGTCTTGGGGTGGGGGTGTTGTGGCTGGGGGTGGGGGAGTGTCTGGGTGGGAAGTGTCTGGGTGGGGGGGGGGTTGTGGGGGTGGGGAGTGTCTGTGGGTGGGGGTGGGGAGTGTCTGGGGTGGGGGGTGTCTGTGGGTGGGGGTGGGGAGTGTCTGGGTGGGGGTTGTCTGTGGGTGGGGGTGGGGGAGTGTTCTGGGTGGGGGTTGTCTGTGGGTGGGGGTGGGGAGTGTCTGGGTGGGGGGTGTCTGTGGGTGGGGGTGGGGAGTGTCTGTGGGTGGGGGGGTGTTTGTGAGAGGGGGTGTGCACGGTGCGAGGGAGGGTGGTGTTCTCACTTAGAGTGATGTTGTTCCCACTTACAGTGTTGTTGTTCCCACTTACAGAGTGTTGTTGTTCCCACTTACAGAGTGATGTTGTTCCCACTTACAGAGTGTTGTTGTTCCCGTTGTTCATCAGCGAGTCCCCGATGCGGATCTCGGCGCCTCGCAGCTGACGGGCGAAGCGGCTGGGGGCGGTGATGCTGACCACGAAGATGCGGTAATGTTCATGCAGATCCACTCTCCACCAAGGGCGGCACTGCTTGCTCGTGCTGCTGCAGGAGCCGTGCCGGAAATTAGTGTCCAGGTTCCCATCAATGGCGTTGTTGGGGTCAGCGAAATGACGGTAGGTGGTGGACTGCGTGGCTCGAAGTCCAGCAGCCAAGTTCTCTGCGTCACAAAGCTCCAAGTGAAACGCCTGTCTATACAGGAGCAGCCAGCTGCTGTCATGCAGCGAGGCGCACGCCATCCCCAGGGCCACTCCCTTTACTTTGGTGGATATTGTCACCATTGGGTTTTACAGCGTATAAACATGCACCCGCAACAGCAGACCCCGCCGATTTGCCGGCATTATCCCCATCAATTCGCCAACATAATTTCTGCACCAATGCTAAGTTCCTTCGATTATTCCCTCAGTGAATCCTCAGTTCCAAATTATCAAAGGCATTCAGTCATATTGCACTCTTCTGCCCACGCGTCCATGCTGCCGCCAATTTAGTCCATTTACCGGCGTTTGGCCCCTCATTCGAAACCTTTCCCATCCACATGCCTGTGCAAATGTCTCTTAAGTGTTGCTATTGTGCCTGACTCAACTACGTCTGACGGCTCCTTCCATACACCCACCATCGAATAGAACCGTTGCTGCTCGGATTCCTTTGAAATCTTTCCCATGTCACCTTTCCCAGTGGTTTATGATTCCCCGGGGGATTATCCTGGGGGAAATTCACCCTATCTGTTCCTCTCATGATTGTGTACACTTTTATAAGATCATACCCCATCCTCCTGCTCTCCAAAAAATAGGGTGCTAGCTTGCTCTGCCTCACCCTAGGAAGTTACAAACTACCCCTGCCGGCTCCTCCATTGTTCTCCCTCCTCTCCCCCCACCCCCCTGTCCCGCTGAGATGCCGCCTGTCCCGCGGAGTTACTCCAGCTTTTTGTGCCTCTCTTCGATTTAAACCAGCAGCTGCAGTTCCTTCTTACACATAAACGGATGCTTTGGATGGCCGTCATATTTGGCGCGGTCACGGTAGGCCTGCCTGCTCCTGTATCGAACTGTTCTATGATTTGTGTTCCTTCATTGCCAATTTATACCTCATACCTCCGCAATTTCCTTTGTCAAGATTGAGAACCACACCTCCTGAACGCTTTGCAACATCACAAACACGCATCGATACAAAGAGACTGAGAGAAGGACAGAGAAAAACAGAGAGAGACAGGCATTGAGACGCACAGGCAGAGAGAAACAGAGAGAGAGACACAGAACCCCCCCCCCCCCCCACCCACCCCCCCCCCCCCCCCCCCCCCCCCCCCCCCCCCCCCCCCCCCCACCCCCCCCCCCCCCCCCCCCCCCCCCCCCCCCCCCTCCCCCCCCCCCGCCCCCCCCCCCCCCCCCCCCCCAGCCCCATCGCCGCCGTCCTCCCTCCCCGCGCGGCCCCCTCGCCCCCCCCCCCAACCCCCCTTCATCCAAAACCTCGTCCCTCCCTGTCCCGGACACAGTAGGACTTACCCTGTGCCCTTGTTAGGTGCAGTATCAGACAGAGAGAAGCGAGCAACAACAGGCGACGAGACTTCATCCTGCGGGGCCCAAACACACGGGATGTGATTGACGCCGAGGACAGGTGTGAGCGAGCGGCCAGACATTGAAGGGGAGCGCGGGAAGGTGTCATTCCACCCATCTAATGTGTGCTAGTTCTCGGGTAAAGCCAGCGCTTCCTCCTTTTCCCCGCAGCGTTGCAAGATTCGCCTTTGAATTGAGGCACCCCAGTGCCCCAGAGATCCGGGTTCGATCCTAAGCTCGGCTGCTGTCTATGTGGAGTTTGCTCGTTCTCCCCGGGTACTCTGCTTTCCTACCACATCCCAAGATGTAAGTCGTCGTCCCCCCCCACCCCTCCCCCCAGGACAAAGAGCCGCGGGGCTGTAGATGCTGCAATCTGGAGCATTAACCAATCTTCTGTGGGAACTCAACGAGTCGGGCAACATCTGTGGGGAGATGCTCATGTAGGATCCTGATCCAGAACATCGACCTCCACAGATGGCGCTCGAACCGCAGGGTTATCCTCACGAAGCTTGCTTTTGTCTTTAAAAAATAACCTACTGCATGTGCTTCAAGCTCTCGTGGTCTAGCGAGTTTCAACTGTTCTCAAACGGTGAGGGAAGTGTGGTTGAGGCTGAGATCAGGCGCTGAACTGTTGAATGATGTTGGAGACGAGGGGCCGTAGGGCCGTCTCCTGCTCCACGCGTGTTCCCATTACACACGGGCTGCGAAAACTAACTCCTCTCCCGCACCAGCCCGCCCACCCCCCTCGCCTGTGCGAAAACGTCTCGTTAACCCTCTCTGCTCCATAGAAACTCGTGACCCGAGCCCCTGCGCAGCAGAGTAATCGAGCACGGAAACCGGCCCTTCGGCTCACATTGTCCGTGCCATCTCCTTCTCCAAGTTAATATTGCGGGAAGGTACCATTTGCCTGCACTTGATCCATATCGCTCTGATCCCATCCCATCAATATAGTTGCCCACGTGTTTCTTTTTCGAAGTTGTTATTGTACACACTTCCATCCGTTCCTCTGGCAGCTCATTCGAGATACGGTCTGCCATCTGAATTTTGTTTTTAAGTTGCCCATGAGGTCCCTGTTAAATCTCTCCCCTCCCACCTTAAGCATGCAGTACTCTCTTATTTTAGAAACCTCTACCCTGTGGATAAGACATGTTTATTTTATCGATTCCCTTCGTGATCTTATACACCTCAATAAGGTCGCCTCTCAGCCTCCTACGCTCTAAATATAAAGTCTGCAGCTTTGTGCGACCCCGTATAAAAGTTAAGGGTAAAAGTCTCAGCGCTCAGATTGTGTCCCAGGAGCAAAGAAGCGACTCACCTTCCGCAAGGCGTCCACGGGAGCTACGGGACGTCTGTGATGCGGGTTTATATGGGACAGCCCAAGCGGTCAGGTGCAGGCGAGAGCTGGCGGCACATTGGACGCTGGGAGAGGGCGTTGGGCAATGAGACATTGAGCAAGGGTCGAGTGGACAGGGAAGGGGTTACAGTGTGTGGGCCCCTCACTGGGGGCTGAGGAAGGGCAAGTGTGGACAGAGAGGGGATTTACAGTGTCCGTGGCCGTTACTGCTCAGGGCCGAGTGAAGCTGAACACAATAGACAATAGACAATAAGTGCAGGAGTAGGCATTTCGGCCCTTCGAGCCAGCACCGCCATTCAATGTAATCATGGCAGATCATCCCCAATCAGTACCCGTTCCTGCCTTCTCCCCATATCCCCTGACTCCGCTATTTTTAAGAGCCCTATCTAGCTCTCTCTTGAAAGCGTCCGGAGAACCTGCCTCCACCGCCCTCTGAGGCAGAGAATTCCCCAGACTCGCCACTCTCTGTGTTTCCTCGTCTCCGTTCTAAATGGCTTACTCCTTATTCTTAAACTATGGCCCCTGGTTTTGGACTCCCCCAACATCGGGAACCAGTCTCCTGCATCCAGCGTGTCCAAACCCTTAACAATCTTCTATGTTTCAATAACATACCCTCTCATCCTTCTAAACTCCAGAGTGTACAAGCCCAGTTGTTCCATTCTCTCAGCATATGACAGTCCCGCCATCCAGGGAATTAACCTTGTAAACCTACGCTGCACTCCCTCAGTAGCAAGAATGTCCTTCCTCAAATTAGGGGACCAAAACTGCACACAATACTCCAGGTGTGGTCTCACTAGGGCTCTGTACAACTGCAGAAGGGCCTCTCTGCTCCTATATTCGATTCCTCTTGTTATGAAGGCCAACATACCATTTGCTTTCTTCACTGCCTGCTGTACCTGCATGCTTACTTTCATAGACTGATGTACAAGGACCCCCAGATCCCGTTGTAATTCCCCTTTTCCCAACATGACGTCATTTAGATAGTATTCTGCCTTTCTGTTTTTGCTACCAAAGTGGATAACCTCACATCACTGGGTGCTGTGGGGAACAGGAGCTTCGGAGCACAATCCCACGCCCGGCTCCGGGCCGGGACCTGGTGCGTTAAAATTGGCATGTGACAAAGGTAATGCCCGTGTGGTTATGGGAGATTTCAATATGCAGGTAGACAGGGGATATCAAGTTGGTTCTTGCCCCATGAAAGAACGTTTTGTAGAGTGCCTCCGAGATGGATTCTTAGAGCAGCTTGTACTGGAGCCTACCAGTGAGGAGGCACTTCTGGATTTTGTGTTGTCTAATGAGCCAATTTAATAAGGCGTAATGACCACAATATCATACGTTTTAAACTGCAATTTCAGAGGGAGATGGTTCAATCAGATATGCCAGTGTTACAATTGAACAAGGGCTCTATGAAGGCATGAGAGAGGAGCTCACCGAGGTCGACTGGAAAAGGATCCTCGCAGCAATGACAGTGAAAGGGCAATGGCAGGATTTTTGGGGCGTAATCCAGAAGATGCAGGATAATTTAATTCCAAAGAGTAAGAAAAAATCCAAGTGGAGTAATAGGCAACCTTGGCTGACAAGGGAAGTTAAGGATGGAATAAACTAAAACAAAAGGTGTATACCATAAGCCAAAGGATTGGGATAATTTCAAAGGACAACAGAAGGTACCTCCAAGGGCAATACGGTGGATACACTCATACACTCCAGTGGATGTAGTGTATCTGGACTTTCAGAGAGCCTTTGATAAGGTCCGACACAGGAGATTAGTGGGCAAAATAAGAGCACGTGGTATTGGGGGTAGGGTATTGACATGGATAGAGAATTGGTTTGCAGGCAGGAAACAAAGAGTGTGAATAAACGGGTCCCTGTCAGAATGGCAGGCAGTGGCGAGTGGAGTGCCGCAAGGCTCGGTGCTGGGGCCGCAACTATTTACAATATATATCAGTGGTTTAGATGATGGTATTAAGCAGATGACATAAAGCTGGGTGGCAGTGTGCACTCCGAAGGGGATGCTAGGAGGTTGCATGGTGCATTGGACATGTTGAGTGAGGGAGCAGATGCATGCTAGATGCAGTATGATGTAGATAAATGTGAGGTTATCCACTTTGGCGGCAAGAGCAAGGAGAAAGATTATTATCTCAATGGTGTCGGATTAGGAAAAGGGAAGTGCAATGAAACCTGGGCGTCCTTGTACACCAGTCACTGAAAGTAAACATGCAGGTACAGCAGGCAGTGAAGAGAGCTAATGGCATGTTAGCCTTCATAACGAAAGCATTTGAGTATAGGAGTAAAGTGATCCTTCTGCAGTTGCACATGGCCCTGGTGCGACCACATCTGTAGTATTGTGTGCAGTTCTAGTCCCGTAATTTGAGAAAGGACACGCTTGCTATTGAGGGAGTGCAGCGTAGGTCCATGAGGTTTATCCCCGGGATGGCGGGACTGTCGTATGGTGAAAGATTGGAAAGACTGGGCTTGTATTCACTGGAATTTAGAAGGATGAGAGGGGATCTTATAGAAACATATACAATTATAAAAGGACTGGACAAGCTCGATGCAGGCAAAAATGTTCCCAATGTTGGGCAAGTCCAGACCATGGAGCACAGTCTAAGAATAAAGGGGAGGCCATTTAAAACTGAGATGAGAAAAAACGCTTTAACCCAAAGAGTTGTGAATTTGTGGAATTCTCTGCCACAAAAGGCACCGGAGGACAATTCGCTGGATTAATTTTAAATAGAGTAAGATAGAGCTCCAGGGGCAGCGGAATCGTGGGATATTGGAGAAGGCAGGCACGGATAACATATTGTGGGTGATCAGCCATGATCATAATGAATGGCGGTGCTGACTCGAAGGGCCAAATGGCCTACTCCTGCACCCATTGTCGATGTTACTATGTTTCTATGTCCTTCCGCAAATTAGGAGACCAACAATGCGCACAATACTCCAGAGGCTCACCAGAGTCCTTTACAACTGCAGTAGGATCTCCTTAATCTGAAACGCTAGCTTTGTTCACTGCCTGCTGTACCTGCATGCTTACATTCAGTGGGTGATGTACAAGGACAACCAGGTCTCGTTGCACCTCTCCTTTTATTAATCTGACAGCATTCGGATAATATTCTGCCTTCTTGTTCTTGCCACCAAAGTAGATGAGCTCACATGTATCTACATTATACTGTATCGGCCATGCATCTGCCCACAACTAATCTATCCAAGTCACCCTGCAACCTCATAACATCCCCCTCGCAGCTCAGACTGCCACTGAGCTTTGTGTTATCCGCAAACGTGGAGATGTTTTATTTGGAGATGTTACATTGGAGATTACATTGGTGAGACCGCATATCGAGTATTGTGTACAGCACCATGTTGCAGGAAAGGTATTGTCAAACATGATAGGGTTCAGAGAAGATTTACGAGGATGTTGCCAGGACTAAATGCTACAGGGAGAGGTTGAGTAGGCTGGCTCTCTATCCCTTGGATGGTATGATGATGAGGGGTGATCGTGATAGGAATAGGTCGGGTTGATGCATAGAATCTCTTGCCCAGTGTAAGGGAATCGAGGACCAGAGGACATAGGTTCAAGAAGAAGGGGGGATATTTAATAGGAATCTAACGGGCACCTTTTTCACACAACGGATGGTGGGTGTATGGAACAAGCTGCGTGGAGGTGATTGAAATCGGGACTATCCCAACTTTAAGAAACAGTTAGACAGGTACACGTATAGGACAGTTTGGAAGGATATGGATCAAGCGCAGGCACGTGGTACTAGTGTAGCTGGGACATGTTGGCTGGTGTGGGCAAGTTGGGCCGAAGGGCCTGCTTCCATACTGTATCACTCAATGACACCTCTCTTCATGGACTTTCACGAGTTGGTCCAAAGGCTCTGATCCGTGCTGCATGACTATATCACCAGAGGGCTGAATTGAGCTGAGACCATCATATCAGAGCAGCATGGGTCAAGGACCAGAAAGCAGGTTCCGCCACATGTCCCCTTGTCACAGGAGACACTAAGGTCCATGTGGTGAGCGGACAACCTCTCGGTTTGTGGACCAGGGACAGGTGGGTTAGGGGTGACCATATGTCAGTGAAAGCAAGTACACCGCACTCCTGACTCCATGAGGAAGTGCTGTCCGTCCACATTTCACAAGCCTCCACAAAACCTACCGTTTGCCTGTTGAGCCATCGGCTCGTTTCCCAATTGACAGTTTGTGGGAGCCACGTTCCGCTGGAGGTGAAGCAGAAGTTTCTCAACCTGACGCAACGGTGGCTCAATGGGACGTCCCACTCGGGGAGCCGCACGCAACGCACTGACCAGCGGGACAGGGCTTGGACAGACGGACCACTGGGGCAGGACTCCGACAGAATGACCATCGAGTCAGGACTCGGACAGATTGACCATCGAGTCAGGACTCGGTGACTAACCACCGGGTGAGAGCTCTCACAGACTGACGACCGGGTCCGAACTCGGAAAGACTGACCACCGGGAGAGGGCTATGACATACTGACCACAGGGCAGGGCGGGGACAGACTGACCACTGGGACAGGGCTCGGACAGACTGATCACCGGGACAGGACTCGGACCGACTGACCACTCGGACAGACTGTGGGAGAGGCGGTACTGAGGGAGCTGTGGGAGGGGCGGTACTGGGAGCGCCACACTGTGGGAGGGGCGGTACTGGGAGCGCCACACTGTGGGAGGGGCGGTGCTGAGGGAGCGCCACACTGTGGGAGGGGCGGTGCTGAGGGAGCGCCACACTGTGGGAGGGGCGGTACTGGGAGCGCCACACTGTGGGAGGGGCGGTACTGGGAGCGCCACACTGTGGGAGGGCGGTGCGCGGGAGCGCACACTGTGGGAGGGGCGGTTTTGCTGAGGGGAGCGCCACGCTGTGGGACGGGGGGGTATGGGAGCGCACAACTCTCCGGGAGGGGCCGGGGTGCTGAGGGAGCGCCACACTGTGGGAGGGGCGGTGCTGAGGGAGCGCCACACTGTGGGAGGGGCGGTGCTGAGGGAGCGCCGCACTGTGGGAGGGGCGGTACTGGGAGCGCCACCACTGTGGGAGGGGCGGGTGAGGTACTGGGAGCGCCACACTGTGGGAGGGGCGGTTGCTGAGAGCGCCACACTGTGGGAGGGGGCGGTACTGGAGAGCGCCACACTGTGGGAGGGGGCGGTACTGGGAGCGCCACCATGTGGGAGGGGCGGTGCTGAGGGAGCGCCACACTGTGGGAGGGGCGGGGTTACTGGGGGAGCGCCACCACTGTGGGAGGGGCGGTTACTGGGAGCGCCACACTGTGGGAGGGGCGGTACTGGGAGCGCCACATTGTGGGAGGGGCGGTGCTGAGGGAGCGCCACACTGTGGGAGGGGCGGTACTGGGAGCGCCACACTGTGGGAGGGGCGGTGCTGAGGGAGCGCCCGCCGAAACTGTGGGAAGGGGCGGGGTACTGAGGGAGCGCCACACTGTGGGAGGGGCGGTACTGGGAGCGCCACTCTGTGGGAGGGGAGGGGCGGTGCTGAGGGAGCGCCACACTGTGGGAGGGGCGGTGCTGAGGGAGCGCCACACTGTGGGAGGGGCGGTGCTGAGGGAGCGCCACACTGTGGGAGGGGCGGTGCTGAGGGAGCGCCGCACTGTGGGAGGGGCGGTACTGAGAGCGCCACACTGTGGGAGGGTACCGATGAACATTGAAAAGGTTTTGTTTGCATGCTTTCAGTCAAATAACAACTATACATGATTACAATCGAAGGTAGACAAAAGTGCTGGAGAAACTCAGCGGGTGCAGCAGCATCTATGGAGCGAAGAGAATAGGCAACGTTTCGGGCCGAAACCTTTCTGCAGACTGACGGGTCTCCAGCACTTCTGTCTACCTTCGATTTTCCAGCATCTGCAGTTCCTTCTTAAATGTGATTACAATCGAGCCGTCCACAGAGGAAGGGATCCTCCATTTGTATCCCGGGTTGCTCTGCCTTTCCGGGTGATGATTAGAGGATGGTCTGTACTGGAACTCTACTCCCCCGCTGTCTGAAACACGTGTCAGATTGTACCTCCCAACGCAGCCTGGTGACATCCCATTGGGCCCATAAGGATTAATTCACCTTTAAATCCGCAGAATGTGGAGCAGCAGATAGAGCACTGCCTCTGCAGCTTCTACCCGGTTCAAGGTTCTGCGGGAGGAGCACCTCCACACACATGTCCACCCCCCAAACCCCCCCCCCCCCCCCCCCCCCCCCCCCCCCCCCCACCCCCCCCCCCACCCCCCCCCCCCCCCCCCCCCCCCCCCCCCCCCACCCCCCCCCCCCCCCCCCCCCCCCCCCCCCCCCCCCCCACCCCCCCCGTGCACGGTAACAGCCCCACGGCCCAAGACATTCAACATGGTAAATGGTAGGGAATTGAGGAATGCTGTGGAACAGAGGGATCTAGGAATAACTGTGCATAGTTCCCTGAAGGTGGAATCGCATGTAGATAGGGTGGTAAAGAAAGCCTTTGGTGTGCTGGCCTTTATAAATCAGAGCATTGAATATAGAGGTGGGAAGTAATGTTAAAATTGTACAAGGCATTGGTAAGACCAATTCTGGAGTATGGTGTACAATTTTGGTTCGCCCTAGTTATAGGAAGGATGTCAACAAAAATAGAGAGAGTACAGAGGAGATTTACTAGAATGTTGCCAGGGTTTCAGCAACTATGTTACAGAGAAAGGTTGAACAATAGTTAGGTCTTTATTCTTTGGAGCGCAGAAGGTTAAGGGGGGACTTGATTGAGGTCTTTAAAATGATGAAAGGGGGATAGACAGAGTTGGACGTGGATACGTTTTTTCCCATTGAGGGTAGGGAAGGAGTTTCAATAACAAGAGGGCATGACATGAGAATTAAGGGACAGAGGTTTCGGTGGTAACGTGAGGGGGAACTTCTTTACTCAGAGGGTGGTGGCTGTGTGGAATCAGCTTCCAGCAGAAGTGGTGGAGGCAGGATCGATTTTAACATTTAAAAGTAAAGTGGATACGTATATGGACGTGAAGGGAATGGAGGGGCATGGACTGAGTGCAGGTAGATGGGACTAGGGGAAAACAAATGGTCGGCACGGACTGGAAGGGCCGAGAGGGCCTGTTTCCGTGCTGTGTTATATATGGTTATATGGTTATATGTTGGGCCCATATCCTTCTAAAGCATTCCTAACTACACAGCAGTCCAAATATTTTGTTATTGTACTTGCCTTGGCTACTTCCTCTGGTAACTAATCGCATAAAACCACCATCCACTGCGTGAAACAATTGCCCCTCGGGCTCCACTTAAATATTTCCCTCTCACCCTAAACACATTTTTCAATCTTAGTTATTTTACCATGGGGAAACTACTCTGTGCGTTCACCCTATCTATTCCCCTCATGGTTTTATACATCCTGCAAAAGATCATCCCTCATCTTCCTGTGTTCGAAGGAATAAAGTCCTAGCCTGCTCAACTCCTTAAGGGCCTGTCCCAGCCGCATGCAACTCCATGCGATGAGCGTGACCTAACGTGGTCGCTTGAGCCGTCCGGCGTCGCCGGAGCCGTGCAGAATTGTGCGCAGTTCGTCCCGACATCGCGCGGGGCTCCGAAAAACTGACCATGTTCAAAAATTCTGCGCGGCAACGGCTTGTCGGCTCGCAGTCGCCTCGACACATTACACACCGCCTCGACCTCGTGCCTCCATGACCCTCTCTGTAGGTGCTTCCGTGACCCTCTCTGTGTGTGCCTCTGTGCCCCTCTCTGTGTGTCCCTCTCTGTCCTGGCGAACTTACCTTTAAGACTTCGCTCCAAGTTCGCCTCACTTTTGCGCCACTCACCCCACCTCCGCGCGGCCCCCGCTGCCGGTTTGATCGCGCTCACCGCATGGGGTCGGATGCTGGTAGGACAGGCCATAGTTCACATCTTCTCGTCCTGGCAATGGCCTCGATAAATCTTCGCTGCACTCTTTCCAGCTCAATGACTTAATTTCAAAATAGTCCATGCCAACCAAGGTGTCTACCTAAGGCAGACAAAAGTGCTGGAGACCCTTCTTCAGGTTTCGGCCCGAAACCTTGCCTATTTCCTTCGCTCCATAGATGCTGCTGCACCCGCTGAGTTTCTCCAGCACTTTTGTCTACCTTCGATTTTCCAGCATCTGCAGTTCCTTCTTAAACAAGGTGTCTACCTAAGCTAGTTCCACTTGCATGAGTTTGGTCCGTGTCCCTCTGAACTTTACCTATCCAAATTCCTTTAAACATAATTTGACCCATCTTTAGCAGTTCCTCTATCAGCTCGTTCCGTTTGCCCGGCACCTGCAGGATATACCTACCTCAGTTTGCAAAGGTTGCCGCTCTCACTCTAAACCTATACCCTCTAATTTTAGATTTCCCTTCCCCGGGGGGAAAAAAAGACTGTGGCCACTCATCTTAACTGTGCCGCTCATGATTTTCTAAACCTCGATAAGTTTATCCCTCAGGCATTTGACTCCAGGGAAAACTGTCCCAGCTAATCTAGTCTCTCCTCAGTCCCGGCATTGTTGATGTGAATCCCTTTTGCACCCTTCCCAGTACACTGTGACCAGACCTCCACACCGTACTCCAAGTGCGGTCTCACACACCTCTTGCACCGCTTTACCATGACGTCCATCTCATGTACTCAGTGCCCTGACTGATGAAGGCACCTCTGTTCTAATGCGCTACTGCCGATTAGCACGGCCACTTACAGGGAACTATGAGCTTGTACCACTAGGTCTGTCCGTTCACTCCGCAGGGCCCTGCCATGATATATTAGAATGTTTGATTCTTTGATTGATTGAGAAGGAGAAAGCATAGAAGCCGGCCTTTCGGCCCACTGAGTCTACGTCGACCATCGATCGCACTAGTCAAATGTTATCCCACTTTCACATCCATCCCCTACACGCTAGGGGCAATTTCCAGACACAATTAACTTACAATCCCGCACGTCTTTGGGATGAGCGAGTAAACCGGAGCACCCGGAGGAAAGCCACGCGGTCACGGGGAGTATGAGCAAACTCTAGATAGACAGCACCCGAGGTCAGGATCGAACCCGGGTTTCGGGGGGCTCTATCCCTGCTTCACTGTTGGCGAGTTTAAGGGTCAGCCGTAAGTGAGATGCAGGATGAGATGCAGGATGAGAGGTGTGTAATATCTCAGTCCTTGCTCCTTCAGCCAGCTCCACTGAGCAGGATATTGCGCGGGTGAAAAACATTTGGAATTAATCTACACTTGGATGGTGGAGAATAATCACAGGCAGGCAGTGTGGTTGCCTGGGGTGGGTGTGAATCTGAATGGATAATTGAAAGTAATATCAAAATATATTGATCGAGGTAGGTTGTTATTAAGTTGGAAAGAGTGCAGGAGGGATTCACGAGGATGTCACTTGGCTATGTAGAAAGGAACTACAGATGCTGGCTTATACAGAAAAAAAACACAAAATGTTGGAGTAACTCAGCTGGGCAGGCAGCTTCCTGGAGAAAAAGCGTGGATGAAGTTTGGGTCCAGACCTTACTTCAGCATGCGTTACCTGGGCTTGCGGCCTTGAACTACAGGCAGAGGTTGGACGCCCTATCACTTATTTCATTTGAGCACAGGAGGCTGAGGGGTTATTTTGCTGAGGTCTGCAACATCATGCGGCTCATGGATAGACTGAACGGTGAGAGTTTTTCACATAGCCTTCAACTTTATAAAACTGGTCACAGGCCGTGAGGTCGGAGGACAAAGTGGTATACATTTTGAAGGTCTCTCTCTCTCTATATATGATAGAATATATATATATATATATGTCTGTTTTCATTCCTCTCTCTCCTCGCGGTGGGTCTCCATCTCTCCCTCTCACCCCCTCGCCCTCTCTCTCCGCCTCTCCCTTCCCCCGCGAACCATATCACCCTCCCTCTCTCATGCCGGACTCCCCAAATCCCAAGAAGCCTGCAAAGAAACTCTCATGGCCCTCTCCGCGAGCCCCTCTCCCTCTGTACCTCTCTCCTCCCTCTCCCCACCCGTTCTGCCCTGCCCCTCCTCCCTCTCCCTCTCGCTACCCCTCTCCCCCTCCTCACCCCCCTCTCTCCACCTCTACCCCTCTCCCTCCTTCACCTCTCCCACTCTTCCCATTTCCCCTCCCCCTCACGCTTTCTCACTCACCCCACTCTCCCCCCACTCTCACACTTACCCTCTCTCTATCCTTCGTCCCTCTCCTCCCCCACCTTTCTCTCTCTCCCCACCCATCCCCGCCGTACCTTATTCCCTTTTCCCTCTCCCTCTCTCTCTCCCTCTCTCCTCTCTCTCTCCCCACCCCATTCGTCCCTCCACCTATCCCCTCTGCCCTCCCCTCTCTCCATCTCTCCCCTCTCCCTATCCCCCTTCCTCCTGTCCCGCTCTCCTCGCACTCCACCGCTCGCCCTCTTCCCCTCTCCCTCTCTTCCCTCTAACGTGTCATAGAAACATAGAACATAGAAATTAGGTGCAGGAGTAGGCCATTCAGCCCATTCGAGCCTGCACCGCCATTCAATATGATCATGGCTGATCATCCAACTCAGTATCCCGTACCTGCCTTCTCTCCATACCCTCTGATCCCCTTAGCCACAAGGGCACATCCAACTCACTCTTAAATATAGCCAATGAACTGGCCTTCAACTACCCTCTGTGGCAGAGAGTTCCAGAGACTCACCACTCTCTGTGTGAAGAAAGGTCTTTCTCATCTCGGTCTTAAAGGATTTCCCCTTATCCTTAAGCTGTGACCCTTGTCCTGGACTTCCCCAACATCGGGAACAAATCTTCCTGCATCTAGCCTGTCCAAACCCCTTAAGAATTTTGTAAGTTTCTATAAGATCCCTCTTAATCTCCTAAATTCCAGAGAGTATAAACCGAGTCTATCCAGTCTTTCTTCATAAGACAGTCCTGACATCCCAGGAATCAGTCTGTTGAACCTTCTCTGCACTCCCTCTATGGCAATAATGTCCTTCCTCAGATTTTGGAGACCAAAACTGCACGCAATACTCCAGGTGTGGTCTCACCAAGACCTGTAGAACTGAAGTAGAACCTCCCTGCTCCTGTACTCAAATCCTTTTGCTATGAAAGCTAACATACCATTCGCTTTTTTTCACTGCCTGCTGCACCTGCATGCCTACTTTCAATGACTGGTGTACCATGACACCCAGGTCTCGCTGCATCTCCCCTTTTCCTAATCGGCCACCATTTAAATAATAGTCTGCTTTCCTGTTTTTGCCACCAAAGTGGATAACCTCACATTTATCCCACATTATACTGCATCTGCCAAACATTTGCCCACTCACCCAGCCTATCCAAGTCACCTTGCAGTCTCCTAGCATCCTCCTCACAGCGAACACTGCCCCCAAGCTTAGTGTCATCCGCAAACTTGGAGATATTGCCTTCACATTTCCCTCATCCAGGATCATTAATATTATATTGTAAATAGCTGGGGTCCCAGCACTGAGCCCTGCGGTACCCCACTAGTTACTGCCTGCCATTGTGAAAAGGACCCGTTTACTCCTACTCTTTGCTTCCTGTTTGCCAGCCAGTTTCTCTATCCACATCAATACTGAACCCCTATACCGTATGCTTTAAGTTTGTATACTAATCTCTTATGTGGGACCTTGTCGAAAGCCTTCTGGAAGTCCAGATATACCACATCCACTGGTTCTCCCTTATCCACGCTACTGTTACATCCTCGAAAAATTCCACAAGATTCGTCAGACATGATTTACCTTTTGTAAATCCATGCTGACTTTGTCCAATGATTTCACCACTTTCCAAATGTGCTGTATCCATTCTTTAATAAACTGACTCTAGCAGTTTCCCCACTACCGATGTTAGGACTAACTGGTCTGTAATTCCCCGTTTTCTCTCTCCCTCCCTTCTTAAAAAAGAGGGGTTACATTTGCTACCCGCCAATCTCACGGAACCACTCCAGAAATCTAAAGAGTTTTGAAAGATTATCACTAATGCATCCACTATTTCCTGAGCTACTTCCTTAAGTACTCTGGGATGCAGCCTATCTGGCCCTGGGATTTATCGGCCTTTTAATCTATTCAATTTACCCAACACACTTCCCGACTGACCTGGATTTCACTCAATTCCTCATTTGACCCACAGTCCCTGCTATTTCAGGCAGATTTATTTATGTCTTCCTTAGTGAAGACGGAACCAAAGTAGTTATTCAATTGGTCCGCCATATCCCTTGTTCCCATGATCAACTCACCTGTTTCTGACTGCAAGGGACCTACATTTGTTTTAACTAACCTCTTTCTCTTCACATATCTATAAAAAACTTTTGCCAGTCAGTTTTTATGTTCCCTGCCAGTTTTCTTTCATAATCTATTTTTCCTTTCCTAATTAAGCCTTTGTTCCTCCTCTGCTGGTCTCTGAATTTCTCCCAGTCCTCTGGTATGCTGCTTTTTCTGGCTACTTGTACGCATCATCCTTAGCTTTGATACTATCCCTGATTTCCTTGTTATCCACGGTTGCACTACCTTCCCGATTTATTCTTTTGCCAAACTGGGATGAACAATTTTTGTAGTTCATCCATGCAGTCTTTAAATGTCTTCCATTGTATATCCCCTACTCCTCTTCCCCCCCTCTCCCGCTCTCTTTCCCTCCATCTACCCCTCTCACCCTCCCTCTACTCCCCTCCCTCTCTCACCGGTATTCCTCTCTCCCACTCTTCCCTTCTCACCATCTTCCCCTCGCGCTCTCTCCCACCACTCTCCCCGCTCCCACACTTTATTTTCTCTCTCTCTCTACACTATGCCCCCCCTCCTCCTCCCCATCTCCCTCTCCCCCCCCTTACCTTCCCCTCTATCCCTCGCACCCTTTCCTCTCTCCCACCACTCCCTATCTCCCCCGCCCCATCTCTCTCCTCCTCTCCCTCTCCCCTCTCTTGTTCCCTCGCACCCCTCTCCACCTTTCCCCACTGCCTCCCCCCCTGCCTCCCCCACCTCTCCCCTCTCAACTCTCCGTTCTTCCCTCGCGCATTACCTCCCTCTCCCCATTCCCCTCTACCCATTCGCCCTCTCTGTCCCGTATATCCCTCTCCCCGACTCATCCCGCTCTCTACCCGGTCGCTCACGCTCCCCCTCTCAACCCTCTCCCCATCCTCGCTCTCCCATCACCCCCCCCCTAACCCTCCCTCTCTCGCCCCATCCCCCCCGCCTCTTTCCACTCTCCTCTTTTCCCCTACTCCCCCACTCACTCTCTCTCACTCTTTCCCTTCGACTGCTCTCCCCCTCTCATTGTCTCCTCCTCCCTCTGCCCCTCACACCCTCACCCCCTCACCTTCCCTCTCTCTCCCCCTCGCCCCTCCACCTCTCCGCCTCCCCATTCCTCTCTCCCCTCTCGACTTTCCCCTCTCCCCCTCTCTCCCGCTCTTCCCTGCCTCTCTCCCTCGCCCCCTCACACTGTCTCTCCCCCTCTCCCCCTCACCCCTTCTCAAGAGTTCAAGTTCCAGAGTTCAAGAGAGTTTATTGTCGTGTGTTCCAGATAGGACAATGAAATTCTTACTTTGCTTCAGCACAACAGAATATTGCAGGCATAAATAATACAGAACAGATCAGTGTGTCCATATACCATTGGAATTATATATACACACATAAATAAGCATATAAAGTGCAGTAGGTTAATTAAAGTTCAGATTTCGTTTGCGTTGAGTTCAATAGTCTGATGGCTGTGGGGAAGCAGCTATTCCTGAAACTGAAGGCAGCGGGGAGATGAGTGTGTGGCCAGGATGGTGTGGGTCCTCGATGATGATGCAAGACTTTTTAGGGTGTGACTGCGGTAGATCCCCTGGATGGTAGGGGGGATCATAGCCGATGATGGACTGGGCAGTGTTTACCACTTTTGCAGTGGGGACCGCCGAATTTCGTTGGGCGCTCCAGGGCGCACGTTGCTGAAACCAAGCTCTCTCTCTCACTCCGCCTCTCTCTCGCTCCCATTATCCGTTCTCCCCTCTCTCCAGAGCCCTCTCTTCTCTCCATCTCTGTCTCCCTATTCCGCATCCCCCCTCTCCCCCATTGCCTCGCACTCCCCTTTCCACGTCTACTCCTCTGCCCTCTCCCCTTGTCCCCTTCACCTCTCCCCTTCACCTCTGAGAAAAGGGAAACTCCCTCTCCCCCACTTCCCTCCCTCCCGCTCCCCTCCCTCTCTCCTCAATCTCCCCCTCTTCCCCACCCACTCTTCCACCGCACCCTCTCTCTCTCTCTCTCTCTCTCTCTCTCTCTTCCCCACTCCCCATTCTCTACTTCACTCCTCTCCCCTCACCATCCCCTACCTCTTCTCCCTCCCCCTCTCCCAATCTCCCCCCTTTCCCCTTTCTCCCTACTCCACTCTCTCACTTTTTTCCCCCTGCTCCCTTTTCCTCTCTCCCCCCCCTCCCCCTCTTCCCCCCCCCCCCCCCCCCCCCCCCCCCCCCCCCCCCCCCCCCCCCCCCCCCCCCCCCCCCCCCCCCCCCCCCCCCCCCCCCCCCCCCCCCCCCCCTCCTCTCCCCCTCCCCATCTCTCCTCACCCCTTCACTCCCCTCTCCATCTCTTCCTTCTCTTCTCCCCACTATCTCTCTCTCCCTCTCCCCTCCACCTCCCTCTACCTATTTCCTCCCTCCCCTATCTATCTATCATTCTATCTTTCTCATTCTGTCTACCTCCACCTCCACTTCCCCCCCTCTTCCTCTCCCACTACCCCCCTCTGCCTCTCTCTCTCCGTCCGTGGTTGTGCACGTGGGCACAAAGGACGTCGGGTAGGAGAGGAAGTAGATTCTGCAACGTGAGTTTAGAGAGTTTGGAGATTTCGTGGGCGGTTATCTCTGGATTGCTTCCAGCACCTCGTGCTAGTGAGGACGGGAACAAGGAGATGGGGGATCTGAATGTGTGGCTGTGAGGCTGGTGCAGGGAGCAAGGATTTAGCTTTATAGGGGGGTTGCACGTATGATCACTGGGTTATAGGGCTTGACGCACGGAGCCGCTCAATCCTTCTGGAGGACATCCGTAACTTCCGGTATATGTTCTTAATGCAAGAAACGCGTACTCTCCTACCTGTTAATAACGGCCAAAATTTTGATTTTTTGCGCTGTGAGAAGTTGTGGAAGTCAGGGTAAGCGTGAGAGGCACGTACCCAACTTCACAATTCCAAACGTGAAGCGAAATGAAGGTAAAGAGAAGCGAGAGCTGAAGGGGCAACAGCAGCTAAAGTGCGTGGCGAACATTGGCCGTGCAGATATCGGAATTGAAAATATTGGGAATTATCGTGTTTGCTCACTGCATTTCATTTGTGTTTTTTCTTGATTCCTTTGGTATCTAAAAAGTCTCAGAAGTGATAAATCTGGCTGTAAATTTTGTTTCAGAAGCGTTTTCTTTGTGTATGTAAAATCCCACTTGAGAACCATGGGCGATTTTTAAATTTTACAGCCAGATTTATCGCTCCTGAAACGTTTTAGATGCCAAAGGAATCAATAGAAAACACAAAGCATGCCTTACTGTTGATGAAATGCAGTGAGCAAACGGCCAATGTTCGCCAAGCACTCTGGCTGTTGTAGTCCCTTCAGCTCTCGTTTCTATCTACCGTCATTTCTCCTCACTTTTGGAATTCTGAAGTAGGCTAAATATCTCTCACGCTTATCCCGATTACCATAATTATTTACAGCGCAAAAATTGACCATTTCGGCGGATTTTAACGGGCCCGCTACGGTGGAAACAATGGTCAGTGCTTACCTGTAGTTCATCGCATGTACTCCAGTTGGCGTAGCATAGCAACAGTACGGGTCACGGGTCGTGACCCGACTGCCGTGAAACCTCCCTATAGAGCATCTTCTCGGGTAGGGGTGACGTACACAAAAGGGACGGGTTTCACCTTAACTGGAGGGGGATCAACGTTCTGGCAGGAAGGTTTACTAGTGCTACACGTGGGTGTAAACTACATAGTATGGGGGAGGGGGAATTCACAAATTGGGAGTATAAAGATGGAGTTAAAGAGGAAGTGAGTACAGGAAAAGTTACAAAAGAATCCCGAAATAAGGGGAAGGGAAGTTCAAGATAGAAAAGAGAGCAAGGTCAGGGCAAATAGTGAACGGTGTGAGAGGAAATGCAGTGGATGAGCTTGAGGCTCAGTTAGAAATTGGCAAGTATGATGTTGTGGGAATTACAGAGACATGGATGCAAGAGGGCCAGGGCTGAGAACTAAATATTCAGGGGTATACATCCTATCGAAAAGACAGGCAAGTGGGCAGAGGGGTGGGGTAGCTCTGTTGGTGAGGAATGGAATTCAGTCCCTTGGGAGGGGTGACGTAGAATCAGGAGATATACAGTAATTTTGGGTAAAAGTGAGAAATTGTAAGGGTAATAATACCCTAATGGGAGTTATCTACAGACCCCCGAGCAGTAGCCTGGATATAGGGTGCAAGTTGAATTAAGAGTTAAAATTGGCATGTTGCAAAGGTAATGCTACAGTGGTTATGGGAGATTTCAACATGCAGGTAGACTGGGAAAATCAGGTTGGTACTGGAGCCCAATAAAGGGAGTTTGTAGAGTGCCTCCGTGATGGATGCTTAGAACAGCTTGTACTGGAGCCTACCAGGGAGATGGCAATTCCGGATTTAGTGTCGTGTAATCAACCAGATTTGATAAGGGAACTCGAAGTAAAGGAGCCATAACGAGGTAGAGACCATAATATGTTAATTTTTAATCTATAATTTGAGAGGGGGAGGGGGAAACCGGAGGTGTCAGTGTTACAGTTGAATAAAGGGGACTATGGAGCCATGAGGGAGGGGTTGGCCAAAGTTGACTGGAAATATACCCTAGCAGGGATGACAGTGGAACAACAATAGACAATAGATAATAGACAATAGGTGCAGGAGGAGGCCATTTGGCCCTTCGGACCAGCACCGCCATTCAATGTGATCATGGCTGATCATCCCCAATCAGTACCCCGTTCCTGCCTTCTCCCCATACTGCCTCGACTCCGCTATCTTTAAGAGCCCTATCTAGCTATCTCTTGAAAGTATACATAGAAACGGCCACCACCGCCCTCTGAGGCAGAGAATTCCACAGACTCACAACTCTCTGTGATAAAATGTGTTTCCTCGTCTCCGTTCTAAATGGCTTACCCCTTATTCTTAAACTGTGACTCCTGGTTCGGGACTCCCCCAACATCGGGAACATGTTTCTGCCTCTAGCCCAAACCCTTAACAATCTTATATGTTTCAATAAGATTCCCTCTCATCCTTCTGTACTCCAGATTCTACAAGCCCAGCGCTCCATTCTCTCAGCATATGACAGTCGCGCCATCGCGGGAATTAACCTTGTAAACCTGCGCTGCACTCTCTCATGGCAGGTATTTCTGGGAATAATACAGAAGGTGCAGAATCAGTTCATTCCATCGAGGAAGAACGATTCCATAGAGATTAAGGGGGCGACCGTGGCAATATAAAAATAAAAGAGAAGAAGTGTAACATAGTATAGATGAGCGTGAAACCAAAGAAAGGGTAACTTTTAAAGAGCAATAAAAGATAACCAAAAAGGCAATACGGAGAGAAAAGATGAGGTACGAAGGTAAGTTAGCCAAGAATATAAAGGAGGATAGTAAAAGCATACAAGCCCAGGTATGTGAGGAATGGAATTCGGTATTATGGAATGGAATTCGGAATTAGGTATGTGATGAGGGAAAAATTAGTTAAGACCAAAGTTGGACCATTGAAGACATATACAGGTGAATTCTTCATGGGGATCAAGGGTATGGCAAACGAGTTGAACAGGTACTTTGGATCCGTCTTCACTAAGGAGGACACAAACAATCTTCCTGATATAATAGTGGCCAGAGGATCTGGGGTGACAGAGGAACTGAAGGAAATGCACATTAGGCAGGAAATGGTGTTGGGTAGACTGATGGGACTGAAGCTGATAAATCCCCAGGGCCTGATGGTCTGCATCCTAGGTACTTAAGCAGGTGGCTCTAGAAATCATGGACACATTGGTGATCATTTTCCAATGTTCTATAGATTCAAGATTAGTTCCTAGGGACTGGAGGGTGGCTAATGTTATCCCACTATATAAGAAAGGCGGGCAAGAGAGAAAACATGGAATTATAGACCAGGTAGCCTGACATCGGTGGTGGTGAAGATGCTGGAGTCAGTTATGAATAAGAAATATCGGCAAATTTGGATAGCAGTAGTAGGATCGGTCCGAGTCAGCATGGATTTACGAAGGCGAAATCATGCTTGACCAATCTTCTGGAATTTTTTGAGCATGTAACTAAGGAAATGGACAGGGGAGAACCAGTGGATGTAGTGTACCTGGACTTTCAGAAAGCATTTGATATGGTCTCACATAGGATATTAGTGGTGCTGACATGGATGGAAAATTGGTTGGCAGACAGGAAACAAAGAGCTGGGATTAACGGGTCCCTTTCAGAATGGCAGACAGTGATTAGTGGGGTACCGCAAGGCTCGGTGCTGGGACCGCAGCTATTTGCAATATACATCAATGATTTAGATGAAGGGACTCAAAGTAACATTGACAAATTTGCAGATGACACAAAGCTGGGTGGCAGTGTGAACTGTGAGGAGGATGCTATGAGGGTGTAGAGTGACTTGGACAGTTTGGGTGAATGGGCAGTTGCTTTGCAGATAGTTTAATGTGGATAAATGTGAGTTTACCCACTTTGGTGGCAAAATCAGGAAGGCAGAATGTTGTCAAGTTGGCAAAGGGGGAGTACAACGGGATCTGGGGGGTTCACCATTCACTGATAATAAGCATGCAATTACAGCAGGCAGTGAGGAAAGCGAATGGCATGTTGGCCTTCATAACAAGAGTAACTGAGTATAGGAGCGAAAAGGCCCTTCTGCAGTTGTAAATTGCCCTAGTGAGACCACACCTGAAGTATTCAGTGCAGTTATGGTCCCCTAATTTGAGGAAGGACATTCTTGCTATTGAGGGAGTGCAGCGTAGGTTTACAAGGTTGATTCCCGGGATGGCGAGACTGTCATATGATGATGGAATGGAGCGGCTGGGCTTGTATGCTCTGGAAATTAGAAGGATGAGGGGGGATTTTATTGAAACATATCAGATTATTAAGAGTTTAGACAGGCTAGAGACAGGAAACATGTTCCCGGTGTTTTGGGAGTCCAGAACCAGGGGCCACAGTTTAAGAATAAGGGATAAGCCATTTAGAACGGAGATGATGAAATACCTTCTCACAGAGAGTCTGTGGAATTCTCTGCCTCAGAGGGCGGTGGACGTCGGTTCTATGTATGCTTTCAAGAGAGAGTTAGATAGAGCTCTTATGGATAGCAGAGTCAAGGGATGTGAGGAGAAGGCAGGAAATGGCTCATTGGGGATGATCAGCCATGATTTCATTGAATGGCGGTGCTGGCTCGAAAGGCCGAATGGCCTACTCCTGCACCTATTGTCTATTGTCTATCTATTCTCTATTGTCCTCAATTCTCCCGCTCCCCCTCTCTCTCTCCCTCTCCCCCTCTCACTCTCCCCCTTTATTCCCCTCTCCCATTCCCCCTCTCCCCCTTTGCATCACTCACCCCCTCTACCCCTCTAATCGCTCACCATCTACCCCCACCTTTCCCCTCTTCCCCACATCCCTCCATCGCTATCCCCCTCCCCCTTTCCCACTCTCCCTCTCTCTCTCTTCCCTGTCTCCCCCTCCCCCCACTCACTTCCTCTCCACCTCCCCTATTGCCACCTCTCTTAGTGGCGGGGCCAGTTGGTGGTGGGTTGGGGGAGGGAGGGCTTGCTGGGGATGGATACACTCTTAACCCCCTCTCTCTCTCTCTCTATCTCTTTCCTCTCCATCTCTCTCCTCCCTCCCCACTGTTCCCCACACTCCCCCTCCGCTTCTCACCCTTCACCCTTCTCCCCCTTCCTCTCACCCCCTCTCTCCGCCTCTACCCTTGCTGCCGGACTCTATCTCTACCCCTCCCCCTACCCTCCCCACCCCCTGTCTCCTTCTCTCCCCCTCTAAGCCTCTCCCCATCTCCCCTACCCTTCCACCTATCCCCCTCTCCCCCACTCCCATCCCTTCCTCTTCTCCCCTCCCCGCAACTACTCTCCATTTCTCCCTGTATCCCCCTCTCACTCTTCCATCCCCCGTCCCCTCTCTCTGCCTTCCCACTCTCCCTCTCTCTCGCACTCTCTCTCTCTCCCTCCCCATCCCTCTCTCCCTCACTCCCCCTCCCCTCTCACTCCCACCTCTCTCCCTCTCCCCTCCCCTCCCATCCCAGCCCGCCAATCATCCCCATCCCCCTCCCCATGCCCCACTCTCGGCCCCTCTCTCTCCCCCCCGCTTCCCCCCACACACCTCTCCCGCTCTCTCTCCCTTCCCCCATCCCCATCCCCTCGCCAGCTCTCCCATCTCCTTCTTCGCCCCCTCACCACCTTCCCCCCTTCCCCCCTCCCCTCCACCCCCTCTCCCCTCACCTCCCCCACGCCTCCCCCTCTCCTCCCTCTCCCCCTCTCCCCTCTTCCCTCTCTTCCCCTCTCGCTCCCACTCCCCCCTCCCCCTGTCACCTCAACCCTCCACCCCCCTTCTCTCTCCCACTCTCCCCTCTCTCTCCCACTCTCCCCCTCTCTCTCACCACTCCATCCCCCTGCCCTCTCCCCTTCCCCTCCGCCTCCCCCCCTCCCGCTCTCCCCCTCTCCACTTCTCCACTCTCTCCTCCACGTCCCCCCTTTCCCGTTATGTAAATGAAGGAGATCATTAAGACCATTTACCCCCAAATATTCCCATATCAATTGTACAAAATAACATCTCTGAACAAACGTTTATGCTACCCTGATAATCGTGCAGATACTGAGGTCTCCTTCGCGGAGAGAAGGACGGAGCGGGAATAGACGCTCAGCGGTGTGATGGACCACAATCAATGTCTTGAATGAAATTGTTAAGGAAAAGTGTCAATTAGCTTCCTGACCTAGCACAAAAAAAAACCCCCCCTTTATATGGGGAACCCCCCTTCCCCCTACAGATCACCAAGCACTAACTACGTTTGCTGGACATGACAGAGAGGCTCAGGACACCGTCCGCTCAGGATCTACAGATGGCCCGACCGCCTTCACCCAGTAATACTTCAAAGTGAATACAATCGCAGGTTCTCGACTCGCATCGTAGACATCTCAGTCTCGTCCCAACGGTGCACCCGCAGGGGACACGCGATCACCTAGCCCTCCCTAAAGCTCTGCGATACCCCCGGGACCCCTCCCTGAGAAATTGCAGGACTCCCTATCCCCCCTCCCCTTCTCTTCCCCCTCGCTCCCACTCCCTCCCCTGTCACTTCCCTCTCCCCCTCCTTCTCTTCCACTCTCCCTCTCCTCATCTCCCCTCTCCCACTTCCCTGCTTCTCTTCACCACCTCTCCCATACCTCTGCCCCTCTAATCCCTTCCCCTCCGCCTCCCCCCTCGCCCCGCTCTCCCTATCACTTTTCCTCTTCTCTCTCTCCCGTCCCACTTTCCCTTCTTGTAAATGAGGAGACTCATTTAAGTCCATTTATCCCCCAAATATGTCCATATGCAATTTGTCCAAAAATAACAGCTCGGTGAAATATCGTTTATGGCTACACAGTGATAGAGCGTTGCTGATTATGAGGTTTCTGTCGTGAGAGAGTCGAGGGTGACTAGACTGCTCTGCTGTGTGATGGCCTCAATCAAATGTCTTGACTGGATAATTGTAGAGGGGAAAAGTTGTCATTAGTTCTTCTCCTGACACTTAGCAGTATACCTTATTGGGAGACATTCACTCTTCCGTTACCGTTCCCATGCCACTAACTTACGTTGCTGGACATTGTCAGCTCAGGACACCGTTTCTCGTCAGGAATCTTTCAGATGGCACGATCGCTTCACAGTACAACTTCATAAGTAGAATACATCGCGGTTCTCGCAATCGCATCGTTCGACATGCTCAGTCTCGTCCACAAAAAACCGGTGGCACCGCAAGCACACGCGATAGCGAGCTTCAAGCCAAACAGGGCTGCTGCTAAAGCTCTGCAGAGACCCCGGGGACCCTCCTGAGGGAAGTGCAGGCCACACAGAAATCTCCCTCTCCCTCTCTCCTCCATCCCTCTCGGCCGCTCCGCACTCTCGCCCCCTCCCCTCCTTCTTCTCCCACTCCCCCTCTCTCGCGTCCACCACTCTCACTTCCAACACTACCCCACCCTCCTCTCACTCACTCTCTCCCCTCCCTTCTCATCCCTCTCCCCATCTCCCTCTCTCCCCCTATCCCGCTCCTCTCCCGCTCTTCCCATGCCACCCACCCCCCTCCCTTCCGCTTCTCCCTCCTCTCTTCCCCACACCTAATCTCCCCAACCCCCCCTCTATCTCCCGCCCCTCTCCCACACTCTAGCACTGCAAGTTGCTGCCTTGCAGTGCTAGAGACCCGGGTTCGATCCTGACCACGGTTGCTGTCGGTCCGGAGTTTGTATGTTTCTGAATGAATGAATGAATGAATGAATGAATGAATGAATGAATGAATGAATGAATGAATGAAATGAATGAATGGTATGAATGAATGAATGATATGAATGAATGAAATAATTTATTGTTACTTGCACCAAGTCGCCGCTTGCTATACTCCAGGGTAAGCAATAGTCTGCCATAAAGGTTGGGGGCCACCCCCCCGAGTTTTTATCCTGGCGCCAGGTCCCCCCTGTACTCCCTCCTCCCCCTCCCTCACGGCGGTCCCCCCACGGCGGATCCTCCATTGTTTCTTCCCTCGGCCTCTGCGCCCTCACTACGCGTGTCGGTCGGTCGGCGCCATCATTGATCGCCGCGCCAACCTCTCCACTATCGCTGCCGGGTCCTCTCCGGATGCCGACCCAGGACCCAGCTGCGGGCTTCGCTGACCCAGGAGCCGGCCGCGGGCTCCGTAGCCTGATGTTGTGGTACACATAGGTACCAATGACATAGGCAGAAAAAGTGACGAGGTCCTGAAGGGAGAATTTAGGGAGTTGGGGGGAAAGTTAAGGAGAAGGCCCAAAAGGGTAACAATTTCAGGATTACTGCCTGTGCCGCGTGACAGTGATAGTAGGAATGAAATGAGGTGGAGGATAAATGCGTGGCTGAGGGACTGGTGCAGTGGGCAGGGATTCATGTTTCTTGATCACTGGGACCTCTTTTGGGGAAGGCATGATCTGTACAAAAAAGGACGGGTTGCACTTGAGCCCGAGGGGGACCAATATCCTGGCAGGGAGATTTGCAAAGGTTACTGGGGAGACTTTAAACAGAGCTTCCAGCAGAAGTGGTGGAGGCAGGATCGATTTTAACATTTAAAAGTAAAGTGGATAGGTATATGGACGTGAAAGGAATGGAGGGGTATGGTTTGAGTGCAGGTAGATGGGACTAGGGGAAAACAAATGGTCGGCACGGACTGGAAGGGCCGAGAGGGCCTGTTTCCGTGCTGTAATTGTTATATGGTTATATGGTTATATGGAGGCGCCGGGGGCTCCGACCTTGGCCGCTTGCTCTGTTCTCGCTGTGATCGTGTGAGTTTTCTCTGGGTGATCCGGCTTTCGCCAACACACCAACGTCGTACAGGTTTGCAAGTAAATTGGCTTTGGTAAAATATGTAAAAATGTCCCGAATGTGTGTGGGGTAGTGTTAATGTCCGGGGGTCGCAGGGCCTGTTTCCACGCTGCGTCTCCAAACTAAACTGAACTAAACTGCAAGGTGACTGAAATGCTCAGGTGAGAGGAAAAGATGTAATAGGAACCCGAACTATTTCACACGGAGGGTGGTGGGTGTATATGGAACGAGCTGCCAGAGGAGGTTGATGAGGCAGGCACTGCAACAACATGTAAACATCATTTGGACAGGTACATGAATAGGAAACGCTTAAGAAGGATGTGGCAAACGCGGGCAGGTGGGCCTAGTGTAAAGGCGGGCAGGTGGGCCTAGGGGCATGTTGATCGCCATGGGCAAGCTGGGCCGAAGGGCCAGATTCCACTTGTGTGACTCTAGATGGAGTCACGACAGTCATGGGTGTCTGTAGACTTGGCTTATTTATCTCTTGAGCTAGATGTAGAGTGATTCAGGATGGGAGGGGAGACTCTGGGATGGACGCTGTAAAGGTGAGGGCATGGTTTAACGTGGCAGCAACACTGAACCATCCTTTTACCAATTAGAGGATGGTTCTGAGCTATCTACCTCATGAGAGTCCCTCAGACTATCTTTAATCGGACTTTACTGCACAAAACATTATTCCCTTTATCGTGTATCTACACACTGTGGACGGCCCCATTGTGATGATGTGCTGTCTTTCCACTGACTGGTTAGCACACAACTGAAGATTTCCACTGTACCTCGGCACACGTGACATTAAACTAAACTAAACCCAACACAAAGTTGGCGACTGACTCATCGTTGGCATGAAACAACGTCTGCGTCACTCTCTTTCCCACGGCATCCCCTTTGACCTGCAGAAGCTGAGAGGAGATGGGCAAGTTGTTCAGTGT
Organism: Okamejei kenojei; assembly: GCA_035221665.1. Taxonomy (NCBI): domain Eukaryota; kingdom Metazoa; phylum Chordata; class Chondrichthyes; order Rajiformes; family Rajidae; genus Okamejei; species Okamejei kenojei. The sequence continues at coordinate 295,916 of JAVHYY010000276.1, read as the reverse complement.
GAGTGGTTGGGTCTGTGCCGGGACTACGGGAACAATGCAGAAAATGTGGTCCCGATCCATGCTTGGTAATTCAGAAACCGCGGCTCTGGAGTTCTGTAGCACCTCGACTGGCTTTGCCTGGTCTGCATATTAGTATTTTAGTTAAACTTATTATTGTCACGTGGACCTAGGTACGGTGAAAAGCTCTTGTTTGTGTCCTGTCCAACAAAGAGAGGATTCCCTGGTCTTTTCGCGCACCCACACTTTCAGTCTGAACAAGGATTCCAAAACGACTCACTTTATTTTTCTCCAGAGATGCTGCCTGACCCGCTGAATTCCTCCAGTTTCTTCCCAGCTGTTACCGGGCAACTGAATCATTCTACCACAACCAGAGAGCAGTGCTGAACTACTATCTACCTCATTGGAGACTTTGCTGGCTTTATCTTGCACTAAACGTTCTAACGTTATTCTCCTTATCCCATATACAAGATACAATGTACAATATACAAGATACAAGATACATTTATTTGCCATGTACCTATTGGTACAGTGAAATTTGTGGTCGCCATACAGCCGTACGAATAATAAAGAGCACAGAACAAAGTAGTTTTTTTAACATAGACATCCCCACACAGCGGGATCAGTTTCCCACTGTGAGGGAAGGCTCCACAATTCAGTCATCCTCCTCTGTTGTCCTCCCGTGGCCGGGGGGCTCCCGAACCCCCGCTGTCGCCCGATGTTCAGGCGGGACTGGATCGATTGTAATCATGTATTGTCTTTAAAATGATGAAAGGGATAGACAGAGTTGACGTGGATAAGCTTTTCCCATTAAAGGTAGGGAAGATTCAAACAAGAGGGCATGACATGCGAATTAAGGGACAGAAGTTTCGGGGTAACGTGAGGGGGAACTTCTTTACTCAGAGGGTGGTGGCTGTGTGGAATGAGCTTCCAGCAGAAGTGGTGGAGGCAGGATCGATTTTAACATTTAATGGTAAAGTGGATAGGTATATGGGCGTGAAGGGAATGGAGGGGTATGGTCTGAGTGCAGGTAGATGGGACTAGGGGAAAACAAATGGTTGGCACGGACTGGAAGGGCCGAGAGAGCCTGTTTCCGTGCTGTAATTGTTATATGGTTTTATGGTTATTGTCTTTCTGCTGACAGTTAGCAATCAACAAAAGCTTCCCATTGTACGTCGTGACTTAAACTAAAGTAAACACTCTGTGTCTATCTAACGAAAAGACTACATGATTACTATCAGGCCGTCCACAGCGCCGACTGATGGATGAAGTGTACAGCATTTACTGCAAGATGAAGACTGATAAAGTCCGATTAAAGGTAGTTCAAATGGCTCCAATTATTTCATGCATTATTGGATTAGAACTACAGGGTAATACAGGAAATGTGGATTTGGATTTCATGCTGAACATGACTGGAACTGCTGGGTAATTCGGAAACTGTGGTTCCGGAGCCATGCTGCCCTGGATGGGACTGTGGGGGGGGGGGGGGGGGGGGGGTAGGCGGGGGGTTTCTTTTTTCTCTTCTTTTTCTTCTTTTTTCAGGCCCAACAAGGGTGTGTGCTGGGTTGCAGATGCCGATGAGTGCACAGTGGGGAACGGCGGCTGCCAGCGACAGTGTGTGACTGCAGCAGGCGGCTTCCAGTGCCGGTGCAACACAGACTATACCCTGGCCAAGGACGGCAGGTCCTGCACAGGTAAAGCCCCCAGGGCAGGCAGCGGGCAGCCGACCGAGACTGGGGAGGGGGGTGGCAATGGGCAGCTGTCTGGGACTGGAGGGGAGGGGGGAACAATGGGCAGCTGTCTGTGACTAGGGGAGGAGGGCATGGGCAGTTGGCTGGGACTAGGGGAATAGGGGCAATGGGCATGTCTCCCCCGGCCCCCTCTTCCACAGGCCTCCTCCTTCCCAGGCAGCTTTTCCCCCATTATTCACCACCTGCTCCCTCTCCCTCTGCTCCCTCTGCCTCCCTTCCCATTGCCCCTTTCCCCCCTGCGCCCCCCACCCATCCCCCTTCCATCATCTGTCTAACTGTGCTCCTCCCCGCAGACTTTGACGAGTGGTTGGGTACCGGCGGTTGCTCGTACCCCTGCACCAACGCTGCTGGCAGCTACAGCTGTACATACTCCCTGCACCTCGCCCTGGCTGCAGACCAGGGGGTAGAGTGCTGACATGGATAGAGAAGTGGTTGGCAGACATGAAACAAAGAGTAGGGATTAACGGGTCCCTTTCAGAATGACAGGCAGTGACTTACAGTGGGATACTGCAAGGCTCGGTGCTAGGACCGCAGCTATTTACAATATACATCAATGATTTGGATGAAGGGATTGAAAGTAACATTAGCAGATTTCCAGATGACACAAAGCTGGGTGGCAGTGTGAACTGTGAGGAGGATGCTATGCGAATGCAGGGTGACTTGGACAGGTTGGGGGAGTGGGCAGATGCATGGCAGTGGAATTTTATGTGGATAAATGTGAGGTTATCCATTTTGGTATCAAAAACAGGAAGGCAGATCTAAATGGCATCAAGTTGGGAAAAGGGGAAGTACAACGGGATCTGGGGGTCATTGTTCATCAGTCTATGAAAGTAAACAGGGTACACAAAAAGCTGGAGAAACTCAGCGGGTGCAGCAGCATCTAAGGAGCGAAGGAGATAGGCGACGTTTCGGGTCGAGACCCTTCTTCAGACGAGACCCTTCTTCAGACTATGAAAGTAAACATGCAGGTACAGCAGGCAGTGAAGAAAACGAATGACATGTTGGCCTTTATAACAAGAGGAGTCGAGTATAGGAGCAAAGAGGTCCTTCTGCAGTTGTGCAGAGACCACACCTGGAGTATTGTGTGCAGTTTTGGTCCCCTAATTTGATGAAGGACATTCTTGCTATTGAGGGAGTGCAGCGTAAGGTTACAAGATTAATTCCCGGGATGGTGGGACTGAATGGGGCTCCTCGGCTTGTACAACGTGTAGTTTAGAAGGATGAGAGGATATCTTATTGAAACATATACGATTGTTAACGGTTTGGACACGCTAGAGGCAGGAAATATGTTCCCGATGTTGGGGGAGTCCAGAACCAGGGACCACACTTTAAGAATAGTAAGATTAAACGAGAACTTACCAGTTCGAAGTTTGATCGTTATTTTATGAGGAGTAACGATGAGGGATTACGTGAAGAAGCCCGGCCTGGTGCTGGAACGGCATACTTCAAAGCAGTGGCATGAAAAACACAGAACATAATAGCCGGAGTAAGATAGTAAGGCCCAACATAGATTTAGAACTACCAGATGATCATTTATTTTATGAGGGTCGGGAGTGGAGGGCACGTAATCCCTCATCGTTACTCCTCAAAATAACCGATCAAACTTCGAATGGTAAGTTCTCGTTTGTAATTTACTCATTTTACTTCGGAGTCACGTGAGTGACAACGTGAAGATTTTGAAGCTTCTGTGTTTTTCATGTCGTAGACTCCTTCCTACGACACTCTGGCTCACACAACACAGTAATGAGACAAAATAACACATTTTGTCCCCAAAACATTGCCCTCAAGTTGTGTGTAAATTATTTCACATTATAAAAGATAAAAGTAATGCCCATTCTATTGAAAGAAGCAAGCTTTAATGACAAAACATCAATTGATATAATATAATTTGATGGTATGACCAACAACTACAAGCAACAATTATAGAGAACCCAACACCCCATGTCCAATCATGACACAATGACTGATTTCATTTAATTTAATATTTATTTTACACCTCCTGTTCCCCCCCCCCACTTTTTTGGCCTTGCATCTTTGCTCGAAACGACTCATCCTGTGCCATTCCTGTGAATGTATCAACCTCCTTAACAGAGTAATTTTCCACATTTCAGTATCTAGTTCCACTGAGTGTTATTCAATGTTTAACCATCTAGAATACATTTCTCTAGAACCATCAGTTTTACTGAAACGTAATGTGGTTTTTTGTGTGTAATAAATAGTGCTGTTCATACCACAGAGACTCTTAGTTACTTTAAACATATTTCATCAATGTTCACACAACACACAATTTAAGGCCGACAGGATATGCTTATAGGTTTAACCTTGGTTCCAGCTCTTCTTGGTCTGCATTGTTTGGTAAATTCATAAACATATGATAATGTAATCTGTATCGACATAAATTTATAACGTAATAGTTTACCAATATTTGCACTCTTATCTTGATACTAAAGTCATCCAGTATATTACGTTCAATGTTAACTGTTTTGAATATTGATAGAACTGGAGTCCATTGCCTAAGGCAATTCAGGACTATATTGATCTCCAGACTTATGTATTGCAATTTTGGACAGATTATATATACACATATGCATATATATACTTATAACCATATAACCATATAACAATTACAGCACGGAAACAGGCCCTCTCGGCCCTTCCAGTCCGTTGCCGACCATTTGTTTTCCCCTAGTCCCATCTACCTGCACTCAGACCATACCCCTCCATTCCCTTCACGTCCATATACCTATCCACTTTACTCTTAAATGTTAAAATCGATCCTGCCTCCACCACTTCTGCTGGAAGCTCATTCCACACAGCCACCACCCTATGAGTAAAGAAGTTCCCCCTCACGTTACCCCGAAACTTCTGTCCCTTAATTCTCATGTCATGCCCTCTTGTTTGAATCTTCCCTCCCTCAATGGGAAAAACGTATCCACATCAACTCTGTCTATCCCTTTCATCATTTTAAAGACCTCAATCAAGTCCCCCTTAACCTTCTGCGCTCCAAAGAATAAAGACCTAACTTGTTCAACCTTTCTCTGTAACATAGTTGCTGGAACCTGGCAACATTCTAGTAAAATCTCCTCTGTACTCTCTCTATTTTGTTGACATCCTTCCTATAACTAGGCGACCAAAATTTGTACACCATACTCCAGAATTGGTCTTACCAATGCCTTGTACAATTTTAACATTACTTCCCTACTCCTATATTCAATGCTCTGATTTATAAAGGCCAGCACACCAAAGGCTTTCTTTACCATCCTATCTACATGCGATTGCACCTTCAGGGAACTATGCACAGTTATTCCTAGATCCCTCTGTTCCACAGCATTCCTCAATTCCCTACCATTTACCATGTACTTCCTATTTTGATTTGTCCTGCCAAGATGTAGCACTTCACACTTAACAGCTTAAACTCCATCTGCCATCTTTCAGCCCACTTTTCCAAATGGCCCAAATCTCTCTGTAGACTTTGAAAATCTACTTCATTATCCACAACACCACCTATCTTAGTATCATCTGCATACTTACTTATCCAATTTTTCCACCCCATCATCCAGATCATTGATGTACATGACAAACAACAGTGGACCCAACACAGATCCCTGAGGCACCCCACTGGTCACCGGCTTCCAACCTGACAAACAGTCATCCACCATTACTCGCTGACATCTCCCATTCAACCACTGATGAATCCATCTTGCTACTCCGCCATTAACACCCATTAACCAACCTTCCATGGGGAACCTTGTCAAAGGCCTTACTGAAATCCATATAGACAACATCCACTGCTTTACCCTCATCAATTTCCCTAGTTACCGCTTCAAAAAATTCATGAAAGTTTGTCAAACATGACCTTCCAGGCACAAATCCATGTTGACTGTTCCTGATCAGACCCTGTTTATCCAGATGCTTATATATATTATTTCTAAGTATTATTTCCATTAATTTGCCCACCACTGACGTCAAACTAATAGGTCTATAATTGCTAGGTTTATTCTTTGAACCCTTTTTAAACAATGGAACAACATGCGCAGTACACCAATCCTCCGGCACTATTCCCGTTTCTAATGACATTTGAAATATTTCTGTCATAGCTCCTGCTATTTCTACACTAACTTCCCTCAATGTCCTAGGGAATATCCTGTCAGGACCTGGAGACTTATCCACTTTTATATTTTTCAAAAGTGTCAGAACTTCCTCCTCTTTGAATCTCATAGTTTCCTATATATTTATATCTACATATATATCCCTTTTCATATCGGGATTTTACTAATGAACCTGATAACTTCTTGGTTAGTATATTGTCCGTAATTAGGACGAAAACACTCTGAGCCCTATTATTGGCTCTATCAATTAGATACTCAGAAAAAATGCAATCCACAAGAACTCACATATATCTAATATGACAAGTAATTTTACTGTATACACACTTCCAATTTGTTATAAAATATCGTTGTTTTTTTTTTGTTTTTTTTCCTCTGCAAATTGCAGGTATAACACTTCTTTATACATAATTATTTTATTGTTATGTTGTTATATTAGTTAAACATTCATAGACTTCTTTGACCATTAAACTATTGTAATGGTCTGATCAACCTGCAGATAGTCAATTCATATTTTCATATTATGGATGCATTTGTACAACAATAAATTACTGCAACTATGAATCATCACAAGTGGTTCAACATCACTCAATATTTATGAAAACCATGAAGGATCCGTTTTAGACCACCAAAATGCGTCTGACAGTGTTTTGCTATATTTTCATCAGACACTGCCCTATCAGACAAAAATGAGGAACATAAAAACCCATTTTTCCTCATGTAATTGAGAGAAAAGCTCTCACGAGAATATTTGAAAAAATGGTTATTTAATCTGTATACCAGATTAATTGTAAGTAATCCATATTAATGACAATGTATTTCCGCCCCTTAATGTGCAGTCTGTGATAACATTGTCTCTCTCTTAGAGATAAACAGCTGGACTAAACATTTTAGAATATGCCACATCTGTTTACTCAGATAATCACATGATTATTATTTTACTTATCTTATGTGATTTAATATACGCCACATCCGTGGTATTGTACACCTTGTTATGACCTGGACACTTCCATAATAGAACAATCGATATTTTAATCCATAATTCTATAATTATAACTCAATAATTAATACAAATGTTTGGAGAATTTCTTAGGACAATTCATTTGCATTTACCTGGTATTATTGTCCGTAGTCCCAACAAAGAGACGTATCAATTATCTTTATAAGAATAGATAATATTTTTTTCTTACCCAAATATTCACAGAAACTGTCCATCATCTGTTAATACTTGCTTCAGCTTGCAATAGCTGCTAAGCTTATAGTTGAAGCAACTTGTGAACCCCTTCTTTTTTTTTTAATCCATTACTTTAATAATGATAACGTATCATTTGGTATTTGTATAAGCCTCTCTCAAAGGCATACATATTCTTATAATCTTCTGTATTTCTTCTTTTGGAGCTTTATTACTCTTACCTAGGCTCCTTTTCTAATGGAGGGACAAAGTATGTCAACAAAACCATAAGATATTTGTATCATGGAACCATTTTCCCCTCTTATGGTGCTGAATTACTCCTAAATTGTAATTTATGAATATTTATGAATGCCTAAAACATAGGCTTTATGTGATGGGTCAAGTTCAACATACTTGTAATTGCAGCACTAATTTGCAGCTGACTCTAATTTAAATGTGATCAAGATAACCATGACCATGTCCTCATTAGTGCAAGTGCTGATCTTATCAGTGCAATTGTTCTTCCAGTATTCTGTTTAACTGCCTTAAACTGGATTTAATCATTTAGACAATGTTTTAACTTGCACTGCTTGACCCATTTTAATTAATTTCAAGCACCTGTAATATTTGATTAACACTTTGTTAATAACAACTGTATTTCAATGTTGAAGATGTTCCATTTTAATAAAATGTTCTTACACTGTGAAAGTGTATATAAAACGATGTTTTGTATGGTTTATACCATCACATCTGTACACTGAGGTAATTTATAATATATATATGTACGTTGGTGTTGCGGGAACCAGGCCCAGGCAGTGTCCTTTTACACCAGATCCCGCAGAGGGGCACTCAGTTCACTCAGGTCGGGGATGAACTTTCCCAGGTAGTTGACCATGCCCATAAACCAGGATGTCGTCGACAATGATGGCACACGGAAGTCCAGCAAACAGTTGTTCCATGGTCCTTTGGAACACCTCGCTGGCAGAGTTGATCCCAAACGGCATGCGGAGGAAGCGATACCTGCCGAAAGGCGTGCTGAAGGTCGTCAGGTGCGAGGATCGCTCGTCTAGAGGTATCTGCCAGAACGAACTCTTGCCATCAAGAACCGAGAACACGGTGGCAGGGCCGACCTGTGCAGCAACATCCTCCACCGTCCGCATGGGATAGTGCAGGCGCCTGATGGCCAAGTTCAAGTCCTTGGGGTTGACTCAGATCCGTATTTCGCTCTTGTCTTTCTTCGCAGCGACAACCATAGTAGAAACCCACCGGGTGGAGTCCGTTACTGGCTTCAGGATGCGGGTGCGGACCGGCGGCCTGACCAGGCGAGGTGCGGACCCGGTCTGGTCGCCTGGCCAGGCCGCCGGTCCGTTACGGCAATTATGTGTGATTCT
>JAVHYY010000276.1:127500-282500 GCA_035221665.1 Okamejei kenojei | reverse complement strand
ACTCCCAATTCCTCCGTCTACACTGCATCTGTTCCCAGGATGAGGTGTTCCACATCAGGGCATCGGAAATGTTCTCATTCTTCAGGGAACGGGGGTTCCCCTCCCCTACTATAGATGAGGCTCTTACCAGGGTCTCTTCCTTACACCGCAACACTGCTCTCTCTCCCCATCCCCCCTCTCGGAACAGGGGCAGAGTCCCCCAAGTCCTAACCTTCCACCCCAGTAGCCGTCACATACAACACATAGTCCTCCGTCATTTTCGTCACCTCCAACGTGACCCCACCACTCGCCACATCTTCCCATCCCCCCCCCCCCCCCCCCCCCCCCCCCCCCCCCCCTCCCCCCCCCCCCCCCCCCCCCCCCCCCCCCCCCCCTCCCCGTCTGCTTTCCGCAAAGACCGCCCCCTCCGTAACTCCCTGGTCACTTATTCTCTTCTCACCCGCTCCACCTCCTCCCCGGGCACTTTCCCTTGCAACCGCAAGAGATGCTACACTTGTCGCTTTCCCTCCCCCGTCGACTCCATTCAAGGACCCAAGCAGTCGTTCCAGATGCGACAGAGGTTCACCTGCACCTCCTCCAACCTCATCTACTGCATCCGCTGCTCCAGATGTCAGCTGATCTATATCGGTGAGACCAAGCGGAGGCTTGGCGATCGTTTCGCCGAACACCTCCGCTCGGTCAGATTTAACCAACCTGATCTCCCTGTGGCTCAGCACTTCAACTCCCCCTCCCATTCCGTATCCGACTTCTCTGTCCTGGGCCTCCTCCACGGCCAGAGTGAGCACCACCGGAAATTGGAGGAGCTGCACGCCAGCGGCCTGAACATTGACTTCTCCAATTTCCGGTAGCCCTTGCTGTCTCCTCCCCTTCTCAGCCCTCCCTCAGCCCTCTGGCTCCTCCTCTTCCGTTCTTCTTAACCCCCCCCCCCCCCCCCCCCCCCCACCTTGCATCAGTCTGAAGAAGGGTTTCGGCTCGAAACGTTGCCTATTTCCTTAGCTCCATAGATGCTGCCGCATCCGCTGAGTTCCTCCAGCACTTTTGCCTACCTCTATCGTTGCACCACCTGACTTCTAAGTCAGCAGAATTCGTGTCTTGCCTGCGTTTGGCCCATAGCTCTCTCAACGTTTCCTATCCATATACCTGTCCAAATGTATTAAAAAAAGATGGTCCTTAGGTTCCGATTAACCTTTTCCCCTCTCACCAAAAACCTTATGTCCCTTGGTTCCAAATCCCCCTACCCTGGCAAAAAGACTTTGTGCATTCGCCATATAACCATATAACCATATAACCATATAACAATTACAGCACGGAAACAGGCCCTCTCGGCCCTTCCAGTTCGTGCCGTCCATTTGTTTTCCCCTAGTCCCATCTACCTGCACTCAGACCATACCCCTCCATTCCCTTCACGTTCATATACCTATCCACTTTACTTTTAAATGTTAAAATCGATCCTGCCTCCACCACTTCTGCTGGAAGCTCATTCCACACAGCCACCACCCTCTGAGTAAAGAAGTTCCCCTCACGTTCCCTAAACTTTTGTCCCTTAATTCTCATGTCATGCCCTCTTGTTTGAATCTTCCCTACCCTCAATGGGAAAAACGTATCCACGTCAACTGTCTATCCCTTTCATCATTTTAAAGACCTCAATCAAGTCCCCCCTTAACCTTCTGCGCTCCAAAGAATAAAGACCTAACCTGTTCAACCTTTCTCTGTATCATAGTTGCTGGAACCCTGGCAACATTCTAGTAAATCTCCTCTGTACTCTCTCTATTTTGTTGACATCCATCCTATAACTAGGCGACCAAAATTGTACACCATACTCCAGAATTGGTCTTACCAATGCCTTGTACAATTTTAACATTATTTCCCTACTCCTATATTCAATGCTCTGATTTATAAAGGCCAGCACACCAAAGGCTTTCTTTACCACCCTATCTACATGCGATTCCACCTTCAGGGAACTATGCACAGTTATTCCTAGATCCCTCTGTTCCACAGCATTCCTCAATTCCCTACCATTTACCATGTACGTCCTATTTTGATTTTTCCTGCCAAGATGTAGCACTTCACACTTAACAGCATTAAACTCCATCTGCCATCTTTCAGCCCACTTTTCCAAATGGCCTAAATCTCTGTGTAGGCTTTGAAAATCGACTTCATTATCCACAACACCACCTATCTTAGTATCATCTGCATACTTACTTATCCAATTTTCCACCCCATCATCCAGATCATTGATGTACATGACAAACAACAGTGGACCCAACACAGATCCCTGAAGCACCCCACTGGTCACCGGCTTCCAACCTGACAAACAGCCATCCACCATTACTCTCTGACATCTCCCATTCAGCCACTGTTGAATCCATCTTGCTACTCCGCCATTAACTCCCAAAGATTGAACCTTCTTAACCAACCTTCCATGGGGAACCTTGTCAAAGGCCTTACTGAAATCCATATAGACAACATCCACTGCTTTATCCTCATCCATTTCCCTAGTTACCGCTTCAAAAAATTCAAGAAAGTTTGTCAAACATGACCTTCCAGGCACAAATCCATGTTGACTGTTCCTGATCAGACCCTGTTTATCCAGATGCTTATATATATTATCTCTAAGTATCCTTTCCATTAATTTGCCCACCACTGACGTCAAACTAATAGGTCTATAATTGCTAGGTTTATTCTTTGAACCCTTTTTAAACAATGGAACAACATGCGCAGTACGCCAATCCTCCGGCACTATTCCCGTTTCTAATGACATTTGAAATATTTCTGTCTTAGCTCCTGCTATTTCTACACCAACTTCCCTCAATGTCCTAGGGAATATCCTGTCAGGACCTGGAGACTTATCCACTTTTATATTTTTCAAAAGTGTCAGTACTTCCTCCTCTTTGAATCTCATAGTTTCCATAGCTACTCTACTTTTTCCCCTTAACTCACAGAATTCAATATCCGTCTCCTTGGTGAATACCGAAGAAAGGAAATTGTTCAATATCTCCCCCATCTATTCCCTTCCTGATTTTATACATCTGTAAGTTCACCCTTCTGCCTCCTGCGTTCTAAGAAATAAAGTCCTAACGTGCCAAACCTCTCCCTTTTGCTCAGGCTCTCGAAACATAGCGTTACCCTCGTAAATCTTCTCTGCGCTCTTTCTAGTGAATGCCATTTTTGATACAGCAGGCTGACCAACCCTAAACACAGTGCTCTGTATGCGGCCTCACCAACGTCTTGTACAACTGAAACATAACTTCCCAACTACTATCCTCGGCTCTCTATTGTCCTTAAGTTTGAACTGGTTGTATTTATGTATGAAATATCTATCTGTTTGGATAGCAAAGGTTTAAATTAAGGGGTAGAAACATTAAAGGGGATAAGAGGGAGATTTCACCCAGAGAGTGGTAGGGGTGTGGAACTCAGTGCCCGAGGGTGTGGTGGCGGCAGAAACTCTTGCGGCGTTTTAGAAGCAAATGGCAAATTAATTCAATCACCAAAGGGGACAAAGTACGGGGCAATAGAACGGGCATGGATGAGAGCGTGTTCGTCAGCATGGGCAAGCTGGGCCCAAGGGCGTGTTTCCCTATTGCGTAACTGGGTGAGTTCTGTCAACCCCCCACCCCCCCCCTTACCCCCCCCCCCCCCCCCCCCCCCCCCCCCCCCGGGATTACCTGTCACTGAGATCGCTCGTGCTATACTTGCCCCGTTACGCTTGCACACTTACACTCGGTTTTGGTTGCAGTGGTGATTCCTTGAATTTCCAACATGGACCTCTCGCGTGCTTGAGCCGGTTGGCGCAGCAGTCGGCCCTGTTGCTGATCTTCACCGAGAGCACACTTTCCTGCGCGAACAGGTCAACTCTCCACCACGGCTTCTTCTCCAATTGGGTGTGGGTGCACGATTTGTGGAAGTAGTTGCCGTCCCGCAATCCATCGATCGCTTTGTCTGCAGTTCCGTATCCGTAGTTGGAGGACTGGGTGGCTCTCCCCCGCATCGCTACGTTCCCTGAACAAACAAATATCTGCCTGCATTTGGGCCAGATCCTACTAATCCCTTCCTATGCATATATCTGTCTAAATGTATTTTTTAAATTGTCATTGGATCCATTTCTAAAGCATCCTTGGGAAGCTCTTTGGACAAACGGACTATCATCTGAGTGAAACAGTTGCGCCTGAGTTCCCTCTTGAATCTTTTCCCTCTCACTTTAAGTCGGTGTTCTATATTTCCTCTACACTGGGGGGGTGGGAGACTGTGTGCACTATATCCATGGCTTCATGATCCTGCAAATCTCAATAAGGCCACACAACAGCCTCCAACTCTCCAAAGAAAAGGATCCAACCAATCCAAACTCTCTCTGTAACTCAAGCCGGCAAGCCCAGATGAAACTCTGGTGAATCTCTTATGCACCCTTTCCAACTTCTTTTAGTTTAGATTAGAGATGCAGCGCGGAAACAGGCCCTTCGGCCTGATTCCGCACCGACCAACGATCCCGCACATTAACACACGCTATGGACAATTTACACTTATACCAAGCCAATTAACCTACAGACCTCACGTCTTTGGAATGTGGGAGGAAACGGAAGTACTCGGAGAACACACAAGCAGCTCACGGGGGGAACGTACAAAGTCCGCACAAACGGCCCCCGTTGTTGAAATCGAAACCGGGTCTCCGGAGTGTTCCTCACCGGCATAGAGGTGATCCAATCACCCAACCTAGCGAAGAATCTTTTTGTGCTGGTCCCAGAAGCAGATCTGCAATCATTCATTCCAATGGTTCCACTGTCTTAAACCTCTACTCTAACAGCACCATTTGTCACTTTAACTATGTTCTCCTTAATATCCTCACAGATCTGTCGATTCTCCGTCTCCTGGCATCCAGAGAACGGTCCTCACCTCCCATCTACCTTGTAGGTGACCCTTGGACTATATTCAATCTGTCATTATGGACCTTATATCGCACTAAACTTTATTCCCTTTATCCTGTTTCTGTACTTTGTGGACCACTTGGTTGTAATCATGTAGGAACTTTCTGCTGACTAGCTAGCACACGACAGCAAAGCTTTTCATTGTACCTCGGCACACTGAAAATAAATGTACCGAATAAATTAAATAATTGACAATAAATTAAGCGAAAATTATAATTAAACCCCTTTGACCTACAGAGGATACTCAAATGCCAGCATGTTTTCTCAGCTGCATCCTCTGCCATGATCAATTGGCGAATCTATCCGGGACCAGGCAGGTGGAGTTCCTGCCAGAGGAGATGGGATCCTTTGTGTGGGACACATCCTGACCTGGGAATCCACCTGAGCCCCGCTAACGGGACTTGGTCGCTGAACCGGCAGTACTCGAGGACAAATGTGGTTGCCGTCATTATGTACCCGTCAATAAACCGTGTACGCGCGCGCGTGTGTATGTGTGTGTGTGTGCGTGTGTATGTGTGTGTGCGTGTGTATGTGTGTGTGCGTGTGTATGTATTTGTGTTTGCGTGGTGTGTGTGTGTGTGTGTGTGTGTGTGTGTGTGTGTGTGTGTGTGTGTGCGTGTGTGTGTGTGTGTGTTGCGTGTGTGTGTGCTGTGTGTGTGTGTGTGTGTGTGTGTGTGTGTGTGTGTGTGTATGTGTGTGTGTGTGTGTGTGTGTGTGTGTGTGTGTGTGTGTGTGTGTGTGTGTGTGTGTGTGTGTGTGTGTGTGTGTGTGTGTGTGTGTGTGTGTGTGTGTGTGTGTGTGTGTGTGTGTGTGTTGTGTGTGTGTGTGTGTGTGTGTGTATGTGTGTGCGTATGTGTGTGTGTGTGTGTGTGTGTGTGTGTGTGTGTGTGTGTGTGTGTGTGCGCGCGCGCGCGCGTGTGTGTCGCGATGTGCGTGTTAGAAACATAGAAACATAGAAATTAGGTGCAGGAGTAGGCCATTCAGCCCTTCGAGCCTGCACCGCCATTCAATATGATCATGGCTGATCATCCAACTCAGTATCCCGTACCTGCCTTCTCTCCATACCCTCTGATCCCCTTAGCCACAAGGGCCTCATCCAACTCACTCTTAAATATAGCCAATGAACTGGCCTCAACTACCCTCTGTGGCAGAGAGTTCCAGAGACTCACCACTCTCTGTGTGAAGAAAGTCTTTCTCATCTCGGTCTTAAAGGATTTCCCCCTTATCCTTAAGCTGTGACCCCTTGTCCTGGACTTCCCCAACATCGGGAACAATCTTCCTGCATCTAGCCTGTCCAACCCTTAAGAATTTTGTAAGTTTCTATAAGATCCCCTCTTAATCTCCTAAATTCCAGAGAGTATAAACCGAGTCTATCCAGTCTTTCTTCATAAGACAGTCCTGACATCCCAGGAATCAGTCTGGTGAACCTTCTCTGCACTCCCTCTATGGCAATAATGTCCTTCCTCAGATTTGGAGACCAAAACTGCACGCAATACTCCAGGTGTGGTCTCACCAAGACCCTGTACAACTGAAGTAGAACCTCCCTGCTCCTGTACTCAAATCCTTTTGCTATGAAAGCTAACATACCATTCGCTTTTTTCACTGCCTGCTGCACCTGCATGCCTACTTTCAATGACTGGTGTACCATGACACCCAGGTCTCGCTGCATCTCCCCTTTTCCTAATCGGCCACCATTTATGTGTTCATGTGGGAGTGAGCGTGTGTATCCGTGTGTGTGCGCGCTGGGTAGCGGTGAGCCCCTAGTACAGGGGGGCGGGGGGGGGGGGGGGGTACGACCAGGCAAAAGTCCCCAGAGTCCGGACCTGGGATCTCCCCGTGCACCGAAATGAGGGGACAGGATGGACCTGAAGGAGAGTCGGCATCGGGAGCGTCACAGACAGCTATTCTCACCACAAGCAAACGCGTTGGTGGCACCGGCGGCGCAGCAAACAGCGATGATCGCCCACACTGCGGCCCGCATCCTGGCTACTCGTAAACAGCGGGAGCACCAGCACAACAAAAGCCAGCAGAACCAAAACCCTGAAACAAAACACAACGTGCTGCACTCTCGGAAGTGAAAGAGGGTGAGTTAGTCTACCCGCTGGAGACTGTGTGGCCGGCCCCGGAGCACTGAGCGCCCCCATCGTGGCCCACTCTGTAAGCCCTCGCTGATATCTCTCTGAAATATCCTATCCCGTCCCCCACACCCCCACCCTCACTGCTCTCCCGCACCACCCGCCGCCGTTCCCCCTCATCTATTCAGCGGCGGTGGCCCGGGCTGCAGCGTACCTCGCTCGGGATCCTCGTCAGAGCGCGGCGCCTCCGTTGCTGCCGCCTTTTGTGGAGACGCTCAGACACGCCCCGGCGCACCGCTGGTCCTCTCCACCTCCACTCCGCCCCACCCCACCCCACCCACCCCGCCGCTCCAAAATGTTGTTTTTTTCCTACATTTTGCACAGTATCATTTGGCTGTTTAGCCCCTATCCATGAACTCGCCCAAATATCGTTTAAACATTGTGATTTTGCCTGTCTATGGCAGCTTGTTGCAAATACCACTACCCTCTTTGTATCTGAATCAGGACAATGGCGCCCAAAAGGATTGGCATAGAAATGATAGGGTATCGTGGACCATAGATTTAGTGACGTGGTCACATATAAGGCGCGGGTGGCGGGAATGTGGCTTTTGCAAGGAAATATAAATGGAGTAGATGGAGAACACATGGCTCCCCTTAGCTTCCTGTTGGGGGAATCACCTTTCAAAGCACCGCGGTAGCAGCAGAGCCAGGGTCCATGGCACTGTGACTGGCTGTGAGAAGCCGGGAAGCGGAGAGTCAGACCGAGCGAAAGTGATCGGGGACGCATTAGTGAGGGACAGCAGATTCTGTGACCAAAGGGTGGACTCCAGGATGTGTCGCCTCTCTTGTGTCAGGGTCCAGGATGCCTCGGAGCGACTGCAGAACATTCTCATGGGAAAGGATGAGCCGGCCGGCGTCAATGGCCTGGGCATGTGCAGAACAAGGGGGGGGGGGGGGGGGGGATTCAGTGCAATGGATGTCAGTAGGTGACGAGGATTCCCCGTGAGGGCAGGCAATGAAAGTCGGACGTTACTAAAGCTTTCGACAAAGTCCAATAGTAAGCTAATCTGGCAGAATAAGGTACATGCGATACTTTGGGCTGATAGAAGGCAGTGGATAGTGGTGGGGGATGTTGTTTTAACTGGAGGTCTGTGACGTGGAGTTTTAGGTGATCAATCTTGATTGTGTTCCATGTAAACGATTTGAACGAAAATGTATTTGGTTTGCAGACGACACCAACATTGAGCTGCGCACAATGAGGGAGGCTGTGGCAGGATATAGACCAGATAGCAATGTATGCAGTGGAATAACAGATGGAGTTTGATCCGAACTAGTATGGGGCATTGCACGTA
Source organism: Okamejei kenojei (assembly GCA_035221665.1). Lineage (NCBI taxonomy): Eukaryota > Metazoa > Chordata > Chondrichthyes > Rajiformes > Rajidae > Okamejei > Okamejei kenojei. Next base: position 274,154 of record JAVHYY010000276.1, on the reverse strand, counting down.
GGGAGTTAGAGGATAGTATACGATACTGGCAGAACCGGTGGATTCATTCACGTACAGCGGGATTTTGGGTGCAAATCATATAACTTCCAGAAAGTGGCCGCACAACTGCTTATGCTGTTATAAAAGACGTTTGCGTACGCCAGGGAGTTGAGCATAAATGTCTTGCTGCAGCTTTATAACTCCTAGGTCAGGCCGCATATGAAGCAAGTTTTACAAAAATGATCTCAGGAGTTTGTATGTTAACATATGACGAGCATTTGGCGGCACTGGCGAAACTCGCTGGAGTTTAGAAGGATGAAGGGATGATTAGTTGAAACTTACCGAAGAGTGAAAGGCCTGGGTAAAGTGGATGTGGAGAGGATGCTTCGTGGGAAAGTCGAGGACTAGAGGCCATAGCCTCAGAGTGAAAGGACTTTCCTTTAGGAAGGAGAAGACGAGGAATTTCTTTAGTCAGAGGGTGGTGAATCTGTGGAACCATTGCCAACGTTGTCTGTGGAAGTCTTTTGCCGCATAAATTGATATATTCTGGATTAGTACGGGTGACAGGGGTTATGTTTTGTTTAGTTTAGTTTAATTTAGTTTAGTTTAGCTTAGTTTAGAGATACAGCGCGGAGAGTCTACCGAGTCAGCACCGACCAGCGATCCCTAATGATACACTAACACGATCATAAAATTTACAATTTACAATTTTACCGAAGAATTAACCAACAAACCTGTACGTCGATGGAATGTGGGAGGAACCATAAGCAACCGGAGAAAACCCACGCGGTCATAGGGGGAACATATAAACTCCGTACAGACAGCACCCGTACTCAGGATCGATCCTGGGTCTCTGGCATTGTAAGGCAGCAACTCTGTCGCCACCTCAAAGTTATGAAGAAAGATCAGACATGGTTGAATATAGATCAGACATGGTTGAATATAGATCAGACATGGTTGAATGGCGGAGTGGACATTGGGCCGAATGGCATAATTCTGCCCCTATCACTTATGAACATGAACTTGTGATTAAAATGTTAAAATAATATATTTGTAAAGAACTAATGTTTGGCATGTATCAGCGAGCAAACTCAAGTATGTGATATTGAGTGAAACTGGCTGAAGGTAATACGTAATGTAACGAAGGTCAAGGTTATGCTGAAGCCATGGACATTTTACATTAATTTAATTTCAGATTCTCTAGAAAAAGAGGAATTGGGGAACAAGGTTCATGTCAAATATGAACGGTTATAAAATATAACGGTTTGTGCATGACTTGAAGATCGGTTGGGGAAGATATTTTGGTGGCAAAGTGGAAGACATAAAGGAGAAGGAGAGAGATTACAAAAACTGCTCAGTTTAAGATAATTGACTTCACGGTTGTTGCTTGGAATTGCTGCAAGAGTTATGGGTTCCTAAAACAAGTAGATAACTATTATCTTACAAGAACACAAGTGAGCCGCGGATTTGAACAACAAATGACCGCAATCGGCACTTACTGTTTTTTTTGTTGACCTCTCTCGTTAATTAAAAAAAAACTCTTTACTTTTAATTTAGCAATCAACTGTGAAAGCAAAATTTCAGTTCAAAGATGAATTCTGGATTGAGAATATGTGGGGGTATTGGTAGCAGCATACGTGCGTGTGAGATGTTCAGGAGGAGTGAGTGCTGTGCGGTTGGACCTCGCTGGGTTATGTGGAACATGTATAACGGGAAAGAAGCTATGATCAGAACTCGTAACCCTAGGAACCTAAGGGAATGCGTCAATTTAAGCATTGACACAAGAAGGTAATAATAATAAGGATATTATGCTAGATTGGGACTAGGAGGGAAAGCCAGATTATCTAACTCACCTTGGAATCACAAGCCTCATTTGAGTGGAAAGATAATTGGCACTTCATGGGCAATCGGCTCTGTACTCATTCATAGGTAGTATGGACAGCGATAGAAGGTTGATGAGATAAATTTTACACTGGTATAAAGTAGGCCATACGTGCCTGGATTGGCCCCTGTCTGCAATCTGGTGCTAATAATAAGTGTTGGGGTGAGTGCTGCTTGGAATGTGATATCAAGGAGAGGTAATGACTGATAACATATAGGCAGATAGAAACATAGAAACATAGAAATTAGGTGCAGGAGCAGGCCATTCGGCCCTTCGAGCCTGCACCGCCATTCAATATGATCATGGCTGATCATCCAACTCAGTATCCTGTACCTGTCTTCTCTCCATACCCCCTGATCCCTTCAGCCACAAGGGCCACATCCAACTCCCTCTTAAATATGGCCAACGAACTGGCCTCAACTACTTTCTGTGGCAGAGAATTCCACAGATTCACCACTCTCTGTGTGAAAAACGATTTTCTCATCTCGGTCCTAAAAGACTTCCCCCTTATCCTGAAACTGTGACCCCTTGTCCTGGACTTCCCCAACATCGGGAACAATCTTCCTGCATCTAGCCTGTCCAACCCCTTAAGAATTTTGTTAGTCTCTATGAAATCACCCCTCAATCTTCTAAATTCCAGTGAGTACAAGCCGCGTCTATCCAGTCTTTCTTCATATGGAAGTCGTGCCATCCCAGGAATCAGTCTGGTGAACCTTCTCTGTACTCCCTCTATGGCAAGAATGTCTTTCCTCAGATTAGGAGACCAAAACTGTACGCAATACTCCAGGTGTGGCCTCACCAAGACCCTGTACAATTGCAGTAGAACCTCCCTGCTCTTGTACTCAAATCCTTTTGCTATGAATGCCAACATACCATTCGCTTTCTTCACAGCCTGCTGCACCTGCATGCCTACTTTCAATGACTGATGTACCATGACACCCACGTCTCGCTGCATCTCCCCTTTTCCTAATCGGTCACCATTCAAATAATAGTTTACCTTCCTGTTTTTGCCACCAAAGTGGATAACCTCACATTTATCCACATGAAACTGCATCTGCCATGCATTTGCCCACTCACCCAGTCTATCCAAGTCATCCTGCAGCCTCCTAGCATCCTCCTCACAGCTAACACTGCACCCCAGCTTCGTGTTATCCGCAAACCTCGAGATGTTGCATTTAATTCCCTCGTCCAAATCATTAATGTATATTGTAAATAGCTGGGGTCCCAGCACTGAGCCTTGCGGCACCCCACTAGTCACTGTCTGCCATCCTGAAAAGGACCCGTTCACTCCTACTCTTTGCTTGCTGTCTGCCAGCCAGTTCTCTATCCACATCAATAATGAACCACCAATACTGTGTACTTTAAGTTTGTATATCAATCTCTTGTGTGGGACCTTGTCGAAAGCCTTCTGAAAGTCCAGATACAACACATCCACTGCTTCTCCCTTATCCACTCTACTAGTTACATCCTCAAAAAATTCAATAGGATTCGTCAGACATGATTTACCCTTCATAAATCCATGCTGACTTTCTCCAATGATTTCACCACTTTCCAAATGCGCTGCTATCCCATCTTTAATAATTGACTCTAGCAGTTTCCCCACTACCGATGTAAGACTAACTGGTCTATAATTCCCCGTTTTCTCTCTCCCTCCCTTTTTAAAAAGTGGGGTTACATTAGCTACCCTCCAATCCTCAGGAACTATTCCAGAATCTAAAGAGTTTTGAAAAATTATCACTAAGGCATCTGCTATTTCTGGGGCTACTTCCTTAAGTACCCTGGGATGCAGCCTATCTGGCCGTGGGGATTTATCGGCCTTTAATCCATTCAATTTACCTAACACCACTTTCCGGCTAACCTGGATTTCACTCATTTCCTCCATCTCATTTGACCTGCGATCCCCTGCTATGTCCGGCAAATTATTGACGTCTTCCTTAGTGAAGACAGAAACAAAGTAGTTATTCAATTGGTCTGCCATGTCAATTGGTTCCTCATGTTAGGGATATATAGGTGGAAACATGCCTTTCGGCCTATATTGCTAATCCTGGTCAATTTGACATTCTGGAATCGCCCCTTATTGAAATGACACATTTCCCTCAAGGGCCTAGGGTTCGGGGTTTTGCCCACAGCTTCTTTCGCGTTATACTGGAATTGCCCCAGTTCAGGCACTTCAGTCCATAGAAACATAAAAACATAGAAACATAGAAAATAGTTGCAGGAGGAGGCCATTTGCCCCTTAGGGGCAGCACCTCCATTCATTGTGATCATGGCTGATCGTCCCCCATCAATAACCTGTGCCTGCCTTCTCCTCATATCCCTTAAATCCACTAGCCCTTAGAGCTCTATCTAACTCTTTCTTAAATCCATCCAGTTATTTGGCCTCCACTGCCCTCTGTGGCAGGGAATTCCACAAATTCACAACTCTCTGGGTAAAAACAGTTTTTCTCACCTCAGTCTTAAATGGCCTCCCCTTTATTCTAAGACTGTGGCCAATGGTTCTGGACTCGCCCAATATTTGGAACATGTTTCCTGCTTGTCCAGTCCTTTTATAATTTTATATGTTTCTACAAGATCCCCCCTCATCCTTCTAACTGCCAGTGAATACAAGCCTAGTCTTTACAAATTTCCTCATATGACAGTCCCGCCTTACCAGGGATCAATCTCGTGAACATATGCTGCACTGCCTCAATCACAAGGATGTCCTTCCTCAAATTAGGAGACTAAAACTGTACACAATACTCCAGATGTGATCTTACCAGAGCCCTATACAACTGCAGAAGGACCTCTTTACTCCTATATTGAAATCCTCTTGTTATGAAGGCAAACATTCCATTAGCTTTCTTCACTGCCTGCTGTACCTACACGCCAACTTTCAGTGACCGGTGTACAAGGACACCCAGGTCTCGCTGCACCCCCCCCACCTTACCTAACCTAACCCCATTGAGATAATAATCTGGCCCATTGTTTTTGCCGCCAAAGTGGATAACCTCACATTTAGTCCGGGCAACATCCGCGTTCCAGCTGAATATAGCAGCATGACTGAAACTGAGCACAATACACAAAGTGTAATTGCAGCAAAGTCTCATAAAACTGCAACATAACTCCATTTGTAACTCCTGTGTTCACTGCGTTCACCGATAAAGGCGAGTGAGCCAAAAGCCTTCCTCACTACTCTGTACAGCTGTGAAGCCACATTCAGGGGCCAATGTGTATTTGAACCATATCCCTCCAGATCCTTTACAGCAGGATGTCGAAGGACCTCGGTGTACAAGTAGCTAGGTACCTGAGAGTGGCATCAGAGTAATCAGTGTGGTGAAGAAGGCTCTTGGTATGCTCATCTTTTTCGGTAGAGGGATTGACGATAGGAATTGCAAATGGGGTTATATTGCCGTTCTCTCAGACCTGCTGAGATTGCACTTTATTGCAATCTCAGACCTGCTGTAATTGAGATTGCACGTAAATGTTCTTATCACTTCTCCAGCTTAATGGGATTTTGCCATAACATGGATAAGTGACAAGAACATTTACGCGGATGGTACCAATACCCGAGGTGCTTAGTTATAGGGAGAAGTTGGGCAGGTTAGGATTCCTTGCAATGCATTCCTTGCAATGCAAGAGGGTAAGGCATGATCTGATGTAGTTCTTGCAAGAGGCGGGATGGGAGAAGGTGTAGTCCAGATATCTATGGGAGTAGACTGTGGGATTTAGACCAGTAGACCAGTCAATCGCCCACCCCACCCCCGGCGAGAAAGAGTTGGAGAGTTGTGCTAGTGTACATTTGGAATAAGAACTATTCAGCATAGCCAACACAAAGGCTGGCTTAGCTGGGGCCCATTGCAGCACATTGGATTAAATAAAAGAAGAGTTTGTTAAGCAGGTGAAGGGACACCAGGCAAGTGAGAAGCTTCAAAAGGAGAGACGGGGAGTGTTGTGTCCTCACATGTTCCCATTAGAATGAAGGGCAAGGCATGCAGGAGAAGGGAACCCTGCATGATAAGGGAGTGGTGGGATTCTAGTCAGGAAAGAAGGAGGAGTCAAGAGTGTTTTATTCTACTCAGGCCGAAGGGCCTGTTTCCGCGCTCTATGATTATATGACCACATCTCCCAGAATAAATGACGCTTGCTCTTTCTGTGTGACAATTATCTCAACAAAAACTCTCTGTCTCAGAAGGAGAAATTCTTTGAATTCCGGTTTTTTGTTAAACTACTGTTATTAAAAGAAAAGTCATGTGGAAAGTGAATATTGGAACATTTCATATATCTAAACATTTATACTACTGTTTGTACCCAGCCCATTACATCTTGAGAGGCTGTGACAGAATGGTGAGCCAAATGCATTTCTAAATTGAGCACCTTTAGTCTTGGAGGGATTGAGACAGTACTGAGGGAGCGCGGCACCGTGGGAGGGGCGGTGAGGGAGCGCCGCGCTGAGTGAGGGATGGTGAGAGTGCGCTACAATGTGGGATGGGGCAGTACTGAGGGAGCGCTACACTGTGGGAGGGACGGTGAGGGAGCGCCACACTGTGTGAGGGGCGGTGAGAGTGCGCCACAATGTGGGATGGGCAGTACTGAGGGAGCGCTACACTGTGGGAGGGACGGCGACGGGTGTGGGGGATATCATTAGATTAAAGGAGGAGCAGCACGGTTCTGATATGGCTTTTTTTCATGTAACGGAGATAGAATTCGGAGATAGGGCCAGTGTACACCTGGAACAGGGATTGTTCAACGTATCCTACAAAGACGCAGACATAGCTGGGTCCCATGCGAGCGCCTATCGCTAGGCTGATTTGGAGGAAGCGGAAGGAGTCGAAGGAGAAATTGTTAAGGGTGTAAATCAGCTCCGCTCGGCGGAAGAGTGTTTGAAAAGGGAAATTGGCTGCTTCTGCGGTCGAGGAGAGAACGGAGGGCTTTAAGGCCTTCGTGGTGGGGGGGGGGGGGGTGCAGGTATAGAGTGACTGAACGTCCATAGTAAAGATGAGGGAGTGGGGGCTCGGAAAGCGGAAGTCATTAAAGAGATGCAGGGCATGTGAGATATCTTGGATGATAGGTCGGGAGAGATTGGACCAGGGGGGATAGGATGGAGTCGAGGTAGTGGGAATCATTTTAGTGGGGCAGGAGCAGGCAGAAACAATGGGTGCACTAGGGCAGTTGTGTTGATGTTTTGGGGAGAAGGTGGGGCTGGGGAACGATAAGGTTGGAGGCAGCGGAGGGCAGACAGCCGGAAGTGATATTATCAGAAGTGCACCGAGACCCGGATGTGCTTATTTCTGAAGATCTTTCCTGATCCCAGCACATTGATGCAGTTATAAAGAACGCGTCTGAAGAAGGGAGTCAACCCGAAACGTCACCCATTTCTTCTCTCCAGAGATGCTGCCTGTCCCGCTGAGTTATTCCAGCGTTTTGTGTCTATCTTCCGCCCTCTAAACCCTAATGCGTAAGTGCGCCTTACGCAATCTGCACCATACTGCCCACCTGATTCGCCAGTTTTGACTGAAGGAGTTTAATCGCCATGTACCGGTAACATAATAATGCCATTCTAACTTGCTGCTGCTTCACAGGCCCATAAACGCAATAAGGTTAATAAATATGCAATCATCAAGAATACTATAAATTGTATCAATAAAACTAGGAACCCATAATAGTGTAAACACAAACTCTGTAGTGCAACCAAAGGCACAGTCCATTGAAGATCATATTTGCTGAGGTTAGTGTTGTGGATTGTTGAACAGTCTGAAGGCATGGTGGCGCAGCCGTAGAGTTGCTGCTTTACAGCGCCGGAGACCTGGGTTCAATCCCGACTACCGGCGCTGTCAGGGCAGAGTTTGTACGTTCTCCCTGTGATCTGCGTGGGTTTTCCCCGGAGATCTTCAGTTTCCTCTCACACTCCAAAGACGTACTGGTTTGTAGGTTAATTGGCTTGGTATAATGTAAAATTGTCCTAGTGTGTGTACGGTAGCGTTAATGTGCGGTTAGTATACATATATTAAGAGATTAGCATACAAACTTAAAGCACACGGTATTGAGGGTTCAGTATTTATGTGGATAGAGAACTGGCAGGCAGAGAGGAAGCAAAGAGTAGGGGTAAACGGGTCCTTTTCAGAATAGCAGGCAGTGACTAGTGGGGTACCGCAAGACTCAGTGCTGGGACCCCAGCTATTTACAATATACATTAATACATTGGACGAGGGAATTGAATGCAACATCTCCAAGTTTGCTGATGACACGAAGCTGGGGGGCAGTGTTAGGTGTGAGGAGGATGCTAGGAGGCTGCAAGGTGACTTAGATAGGCTGGGTGAGTGGGCAAATGCAGTATAATGTGGATAAATGTGAGGTTATCCACTTGGTGGCAAAAACAGGAGGGTAGACTATTATCTGAATAGTGGCCGATTAGAAAAACGGGAGATGCAACGAGACCTGGTGTCATGGTACACCAGTCATTGAAAGTAGGCATGCAGGTGCAGCAGGCTGTGAAGAAAGCGAATGGTATGTTGGCATTCATAGCAAAAGGATTTGAGTATAGGAGCAGGGAGGTTCTACTGCAGTTGTACAGGGCCTTGGTGAGACCACACCTGGAGTATTGCGTACAGTTTTGGTCTCCAAATCTGAGGAAAGACATTCTTGCCATAGAGGGGTTACAGAGAAGGTTCACCATACTGATTCCTGGGATGTCAGGACTTTCATATGAGGGAAGACTGGATAGACTCGGCTTGCACTCGCTAGAATTTATAGAAACTTACAAAATTCAAAAGGAGTTGGACAGGCTAGATGTAGGAAGATTGTTCCCGATGTTGGGGAGGTCCAGAACAAGTGGTCACAGTTTAAGGATAAGGGGGAATTCCTTTCGGACCGAGACGAGGAAAACATTTTTCACACAGAGAGTGGTGAGTCTCTGGAATTCTCTGCCACAGAAGGTAGTTGAGGCCAGTTCATTGGTTATATTTAAGAGGGGATAAGATGTGCCCCTTGTGGCTAAAGGGATCGGGGGTATGGAGAGAAGGTAGGTACGGGATACTGAGTTGGATGATCAGCCATGATCATATTGAATGGTGGTCCAGGCTCGAAGGGCCGAATGGCCTACTCTTGCACCTATTTTCTATGTTTCTATGCTGGTTGTTGGGAATAAGCTGTTCTTGATGCTGGTGGTCACGGTTTCCAGGTTCGTGATAGCAGCGGGATATGAGTGTGGGCAGGGCGGTGTGACTTTGACCATATGTTGCTTTTTCGGGGCACACCCTGCCTTCGTTGTTGGGGAGGGCAACACCTGTTTTGGACCGGACAATATCTGTTATATCTATTATCATAGTATTGCTGTGAGGGCCTCTGGCTCTGAATATACATGGATAGGTCTGACCCACTAAGAAATACTTGGGCAATACCGCCAGCTGCAGGCTCCTCTCCTACTCCATTTTGCGCGGCACTACCGATATGTTAGCATGGAACTGTGTAAAACACCATGATAAACAAGAAAGGTTCAGTGTATGTATGTATACGGTGTGTGTGTGTGTGTGTGTGTGTGTGTGTGTGTGTGTGTGTGTGTGTGTGTGTGTGTGTGTGTGTGTGTGTGTGTATACTGTATGTATGTATGTGTGTGTGTATGTGTGTATGTGTACTATATGTGTGTGTATGTATGCACACGAATATATATATAACACAAAGTGGGCGGGAGCTGGAGGCGCTAAAAGTCCAGAATTAATCAGACCCTGCATTGGTACGGGTGGGGGCGCGGATTACTAATGGAAGTTTGAGGTCCTGAGGTAGGGTTCCGATCTGTACAGTCGACAACTCTTTCCCCTCCAAAAACGCCATGTGATAGGAGCAGAATTAGGCCATTCTGCCCATCAAGTCCACTCCACCATTCAATCGTGGCTGATCTATCTCTCCCTCCTAACCCCATTCTCCTGCCTTCTCCCCATAACCCCCGACACCCAGACTAATCAAGAATCGATCTAACTCTACCTTTAAAATAACAAATGACGGTCTCCACAGCCTTCGGTGGCAATGAATTCCACAGACTCGAGATACTGCCCGGCACGCTGAGCATCTTCGGTCGTCTACATTTGCACCAAAACTCTTTGTTGTTTTCACGGTGACCTGATTTTTCTAAAATGGTGACTGGTATCGACCAAGTTTGCTTAATCTTGAGTTTTGTTTAGTTTAGTTTAGTTTAGTTTAGAGACAGCGTGCAAACAGTCCCTTACGCACACCAGGTCGGCGCCGACAAACGATCACCCGTACACTAGCTTTATCCTACACAATAGGTAAAATTTTACTGAAGCCATTTAACCCACAAACCTGCACGTCTTTGCAGTGTAAGGGGAAATCGGAGCACCCGGAGAAAACCCACTCGATCACAGGGAGAACGTACAAACTCCGTACAGACAGCACCCGAGGTCAATATCGAAACCGGGTCTCTGGCGCTGTGAGGCAGCAACCCTACCGCTGCGCCACCGTGCCGCCCAATTCTTCAGGACAGGATCTATCCTCGTACAACAAAGCTCCATCCCTGGTATCGATCTGGCCAACTTTAGCCGCACTCTCTCTAACGCTGGTGTCTCTCTCAATCGTTCGGGAGACCAAACTCACCCATAACTTTCCAGGCATCATCTTACCAGGGACCCGCACAGCTTGAGCAAGACATCGCTATTCCTGGACCCAAATACCCTCACAGTAAACCCACCTGCATTCTATTCTAACCAAGACTCTCCGACATGAAGAGTCAACCGTGTGTCTGACCGACTGAATGTCTGCATTTTCTCTTTTTGTTTCAGATTCCCCCCCGTGGTCAGGTAGCATCTGTGGAGGGAATGGGCGACTGAAGAAATATCGTCCGTCCATTTCGTCCAGAGATGCTGCCTGCCTCATCGAGTTCATCCAACACTTGGCGTTTTACTGTTTATTTTCATTGTTGTGTCCAAAGAATCCCAGCTCCTCTGAACACCATCAACTTTCATTCCCTCGCCGTGTACGACATGCACTGCCTTTCTCATTTGCTCTACAATCCCAGTCGATCCAACCTTCTCCCTGGATACAGATCCGCAGACCTGACAGCATCCCGGAGCCCTGTCCCACACCAGTGGTTGGAGAGCTCGGGAAGACATGGATTCGCCCATCCCGGTGGAACGGGCGAAGTGTGGAGTCGGCCAACAGCTTCAATGGAAGATTCTTGTCCTTCTGTCATTTCCCAGGAATGTTCTGGAAGGCTTCGGACTAGCTGGTGAAAGGAGGCGGGTGGGAGCGATGTGATGGTTACCCTGCTGAATCGTTCACGCCCCTGTTTGACGAGGGTAAACGTGCCGATTGCAGCATCGGAGTTCGGTCAGCCGTGCCGGTCCGAAGGAGAGCGTCGCTCTGTCCGGGAGCTGCCCGGGACGTGGAGCTGCCGAGCGGAGATACAGAACCCGCTGATACGATGGGTGTGCGGGCGAGTCCCCACGTTCCCCGCGGCAGCAACAGCAGAAACGCGGGACAGAGACACAGGAGATCCGCCGTCCGCCGTGGCCGAGTGTGACAGACTGGGCGGATAGTGCGAGAAGCGGGCGGAGAGAGAGTGGAGAGGCGAGCGAAGAGGGAGAGAGGGAAAGGGGGAGAGGGTGATGAGGAGAGAGAGGGGGAGAGAGAGAAAGAGAGAGAGAGAGAGAGAGAGAGAGAGAGAGAGAGAGAGAGGGGGAGAGAGTGAAAAACCAAGAGAGAAGGCTGGAGAGAGAGATGATGAGGAGAGGAGAGCAGAGGGAACGATGGAGAGATAGTGAGGAAGAGAGAACGGGAGGAGTGCGAGGCAGAGAGGGAAAAGTGGAGAGGCGGGACAGGGAGAGACGAGGAAGGGAGCATGAGGAGAGAGGAGGGAAAAGGAAGAGCAAAGGCGAGGCGGAGGGCGATGATGAGGTCATCTTTGCATTTGCAGTTTTTTAAATCTGCACTTTCTGTGTAACTGTAAACTGTGTATTCTGCACTTTATTTATTTTCTATTTTGCGCCACCAGATATATGATGTGATTTGTTTGGATGATGAACCAATGTCCAATACACCCACCACTGTCTGAAGAAAAAGTCAGCTTTCGGGTTTAGTTGTATTCTATCCCCTCTCACGTTAAATCTATGCTCTCTAATACCGACGTTGACTTTCCACCCTATCTGCGCCCCTCATGGTTTAGATCTCTCTGGAAGGTCGCCCCTCAGCCCCCTTCGCTGCAGGAAAAAAGATCCCAGCCTTTCCTCTTAACCTAAGCCTCCCAATCCTGCTAATATCCTGGTGAATCTGTCCTGCGCCCTTTCCATCATAATGGCATATTTCCTGCGGCAGAGCGACCAGAACTGTGCCGAATGTTATTATCTCAGCACAATGGCAACGTCGCATCCAGACTCCAAACGTCATTCCCGTTATCCTGTATCTGTACACTGTGGATGATTTGAATGTGATCATGTATAGTCTTTCCGCTGACTGGGGCACGCAATAAAAAAACTTTTCGCTGTACCTCGGTACACGTGACAATAAACTAAACTGAAGTGCTCAATGCCCCGACTTGTAAAGTCAAACATCTTTTTCAGCACCCTGTCTACCTGTGTCGCCATTTTTATTGAACTATGTACCTGTGCCCCTGGGTCTCTCTGGTCTTCAACATGCCCTTACAATTCACTGTGTAAGTCCTACACGGGTTTAACTTACCAACATGCAATATTTCAATATTTCATACTCTCCGAGTTACATTAGATTTGCCACCCCCGGCCCACTCCCCCTGTGCATCTGTATTCTAATGTAATCTGAGCGAACTCTCTCCGCTCTCTACTACACCGGACACTTAGCAACCACGTTAACAACATTGTCATTATTCGTTGATACAAATGTCAAACCAAACTGGACCCAGTACTAATCCCCGCGGCACCTCCCTAGTCACAGACCTCCAATCCGATCTCCAACTTTCCACAACGCCAGTTTTGTGTCCGATTGTCCAGCTCCCCCTGATTCACATGTGATCAAGGAGTAGATAAACACCTGGTGGATACGGGACGATGGGCCAGTTGGATGGGCTACAGAGATCGCCAGCCGGGTTCAGCTGCAGGTTATAGTAGGAACAGGGCGCCCTGTCCCAGAACAGCCCTGAAAGATGGAACGGCTGATTTGACACGCACAATGGGCGCAGGGGAGGGAATCCACACTCCCCACCCCACCAGCTCCGGGAAGCCATGGCCAGGGACTCCATAAGCTCAGCCAGTGGGAACTGACCACGAGAAGCAGATTCAACTAGAGAGAGCGTGGATAGAGGGGGGGGGGGGGGAGTCCTAGATGGAGTGGATGGAGAGACGGTGGAATGAGGGGGAAGATAAACGGGCCAGAGGGAGGGGAGAATATGAGAGAGGGAGAAGAATGGAGGGGAAGGAAAGAGAAATGGAAAGTTGGAGGGCGAAATGGGGAAAGGGAGAGGGGAAAGATAAGTGGATATTGAGAGGGGAAGATGGGAAGGCATAGGGTGAGAGATGATGGAAACAGGTAATTCGGCCCACATTTATGCCCACCGAGTTGGCATTCTGGGCTAGTCCAATATCCTTGTATTTGTCCCATTTCCCTCTAACCCCTCGTTATCCATATTTATGTCTTTGAAAGTCAAAAGGCATCGCTTTTATGATTTCCTCTGGCAGTTAATTTGACATACGGACTACCCGCTGAGTGATGGCAAGAGCAAAGTATGGAGGAGAGAAGGAACTGCCCAAGATCCAAAGCATACCACCTCATCTGTGAAACACAGAGGTGTGGGTGTAATGGTCTGGGCATGTATGGCTGCTGAAGGTACTGGCTCACATCTTCATTGATGATACAACTGCTGATGGTAGTAGCATAATTAATTCTGAATCCTATCTGCTCAAGTTCAAACAAATGCTTCAAAACTCATTGGCCGGTGGTTCATTCTACAGCAAGGCAATGGTCCCAAACATAGTGGGAAAGCAACAAAGGAGTTTTTCAAAGCTAAAAAATGGTCAATTCTTGAGTGACCAGATCAACCACCCGAAAAGGCAATTGAGCATGCCTTTTATATGCTGACGTGAAAACTGAAGAGGACTAGCCCCCAGAACAAGTATAAGCTAAAACTGGCTGCAATACAGGCCTGGCAGAGCATCACCAGAGAAGACACCCAGCAACTGGTGATGTCTGTGAATCGCAGACTTCAAGCAGTCATTGCATGCAAAGGATATGTAACAAAATACTAAACATGACTACTTTCATTTACATGACATTACTGTGTTCCAAACATTATGGTGCCCTGAAATGGGGGGACTATGTATAAACACTGCTGTAATTTCTACATGGTGAAACCAAAATGTATAAAAATTGCCTTTATTAAAATCTGACAATGTGCACTTTAAGCACATGTGATTTTCTTCTATGACAAATCTCAAATTGTGGAGTACAGAGGCAAATAAATAAATGATGGGTCTTTGCCCCAAACATTATGGTGGGCACTGTATACACGGACTTCAGCAAAGCATTTACAAGGTTCCGCATGGTAGGATGCTCTGGAGGCTTTGAACGCATGGTCTCCAAGCAGAGATAGCTAAATGGATAGAGAATTGGCTTTATGGAAGGAAGCAGAGGGTGATGGTGGGAGGTTGCTTCTCGGACTGGAGGCCGTGACTAGTGGTGGGCCTTGGGGTTGGCTGCTGGGCCCGTTACTGTTTGGGCCCAGCATTGGCCTTTACCTGCCTGGGTATCGAGTATAGAAGTCATTATGCAGCTGTATTCTGTCAGTTCTGGGCACCGTGATCTAGGAAAGATGTTGTCAAGCTGGAAAGGGTAGAGAGAAGATTTACAAGGATGTTGCCGGGACTAGAGGGTCTAGGCTATAGGGAGAGGTTGAGTAGGCTGGGGCTCTATTCTTTGGAACGCAGGAGGACGAGGGGTGATCTTATTGAGGTGTATAAAATCACGAGAGGAATTGATTGGGTAAATGCATAGAGTCTCTTGTCCAGAGTTAGTGAATCGAGGACCAGAGGACACGTGTTTAAGGTGAAGGGCAAATGATTTAATAGGCATCGGACGGGTACCGTTTTCATGCAAAGAGTGGTGGGTGTAAGGAACAAATTGCCAGAGGAGGTTGTTGAGGCAGGAATTATCCCAACATTTAAAAAACAGTTCGATAGGAGCATGGACAGAGCAGGTTTGAAGGGATAGGGACCAAACGCGGCCAGGTGGAACGAGTGTAGCTGGTACACGTTGGCCGGTGTGGGCAAGTTGAGCAGAAGCGCCAGTTTCCACACTGTATTATTGTAACCGAGTGCAGTAATAGATTAACAATATCTGGGCCCGGGCTGATAGATACAAGTAACACTTGAGCGCCACAAGTGCAAGACAATGCCAATGTTCAACATGAGAAACTCGAGCTTTCACGCTGACATTCATGGCCCTGAATCCCTCACTGTCACTACTGTGCGGGCTGCCATTGCCCAGCAACTGACCTGCACAATGTGGCTTCCAGAGCGGGTCCAAGGCTGCGAATCCTCTAGCGAGTAACTTACCTCCTGACTACCCATCGCCTGCCCACCATCTACAAGGCTCAATTCAGGAGTGTGATGGAACAATCTCCACTTGCCTGGATCAGTGCCCTTTCAACAACATTCAGGAGGCCCACGACTACAAGGCCATCCATTCCATCACCCCACCACCGTACACAGCAGCAGCAGTTGTACCATTTACACGGGGTCCTCCAGCAAATCACCGTATCCTTAACCCCTGTCTCACGGTGCGAGTTGACCCACGAGTGACTACGAGTTGTCACTCGCGGTAATCACGTACACTAAACGTAGCGGGAACGTCGGAACTCTTGCGAGCAACTTAACGACTCGTGGCGCTAACGGCAGGAACCCGTGAAACTTGGTAACTCGTGAAAAAAAAATCAAACATGTTTGATTTTTTCCACGAGTCAAATTTACAGTTCAAGTTAAAAATTGAAACTTTTTAAACTCGTTTATAACGTGGTGGCCCGTGCGTTTACCTTAGTGATTCGTGAGTCTACCGTGGGAACTCTTTTAACTCAGCGGGCAGGCAGCATCTCTGGAGAGAAGGAATGGGTGACGGGATGACATTTCCAAATTTCTCCAGCCCCATGTGTTCACTTTTTTCAACTAGCATCTGCCTTTTCTTGTGTATGACATTATTTGTATCTACAGTGCCTTGTGTCTTGGCCATTGATGATTCACACACACACACAATGCTGGGGTAACTCACACACACACACACAATGCTGGGGTAACTCTCTCTCACACACACACACACACACACAATGCTGGGGTAACTCACACACACACACACACAATGCTGGAGTAACTCACACACAGAATGCTGGGGTAACTCACACACACACACACACACACACAATGCTGGAGTAACTCACACACAGAATGCTGGGGTAACTCACACACACACACACACACAATGCTGGAGTAACTCACACACAGAATGCTGGGGTAACTCACACACACACACACACACAATGCTGGAGTAACTCACACACAGAATGCTGGGGTAACTCACACACACACACACAATGCTGGAGTAACACACACACACACACACAATGCTGGAGTGACTCACACGCACACACACAATGCTGGAGTAACTCACACACACAATGCTGGGCTAACTCTCTCTCTCACACACACACACACAATGCTGGGGTAACACACACACACACACACACAATGCTGGAGTAACTCACACACAGAATGCTGGGGTAACTCACACACACACACACACACAATGCTGGAGTAACTCACACACAGAATGCTGGGGTAACTCACACATACACACACACACACAATGCTGCAGTAACTCACACACACAATGCTGGGGTAACTCTCACACACACACACAATGCTGGAGTAACTCACACACACACACACACAATGCTGGAGTGACTCACACGCACACACACAATGCTGGAGTGACTCACACACACACACACACACACACACACACACACACCCACACACACACACACACACACACACACACACACACACACACACACACACACACACCACACACACACACACACACACACACACACACACACACACACACACACACACACACACACACACACACACACACAATGTTGGGGTAACTCACACACGCACACGCACACACACACACAACAATGCTGGAGTAACTCGCACACACGCACACAGGCACACACACAATGCTGGAGTAATTCGCACACACACACACAATGCTGGAGTAACTCGCACACACACAATGCTGGAGTAACTCGCACACTCAGACACAATGCTGGGGTGACACACACAATGCTGGGGTAACTCGCACACACACACACACACAATGCTGGGGTAACTCGCACACACACACAATGCTGGGGTAACTCGCACACACACACACACACACACACACACACACACACACACACACAATGCTGGGGTAACTCGCACACACACACAATGCTGGAGTAACTCGCACACACACACACACACTCGCACACCACACAATGCTGGGGTAACTCGCACACACACACACACACACAATGCTGGGGTAACTCGCACACACACACAATGCTGGGGTAACTCGCACACACACACACACACAATGCTGGGGTAACTCGCACACACACATAATGCTGGAGTAACTCGTACACACACACACACACACACACACACACACACAATGCTGGGGTAACTCGCACACACACACAATGCTGGGGTAACTCGCACACACACACACACACAATGCTGGGGTAACTCGCACACACACACAATGCTGGGGTAACTCTCACACACACACACACACAATGCTGGGGTAACTCTCACACACACACACACACAATGCTGGGGTAACTCGCACTGGGGTAACACACACACACACACACACAATGCTGGGGTAACTCGCACACACACACAATGCTGGGGTAACTCGCACACACACACACACACACACAATGCTGGGGTAACTCGCACACACACACAATGCTGGGGTAACTCTCACACACACACAATGCTGGGGTAACTCTCACACACACACACACACACACACAATGCTGGGGTAACTCGCACACACACACAATGCTGGGGTAACTCGCACACACACACACACACACAATGCTGGGGTAAACTCGCACACACACACAATGCGTAACTCGCACACACACACACACACAATGCTGGGGTAACTCGCACACACACACAATGCTGGGGTAACTCGCACACACACACACACACACAATGCTGGGGTAACTCGCACACACACACAATGCTGGGGTAACTCGCACACACACACAATGCTGGGGTAACTCGCACACACACACAATGCTGGAGTAACTCGCACACACACACACACACACACACACACAATGCTGGGGTAACTCGCACACACACACACACAATGCTGGGGTAACTCGCAGACGCACACACGAACAATGCTGGAGTAACTCTCGCACACACACAATTCTGCAGTAACTCAGCGGGACAGGCAGCATCTCCGGAGAGAAGGAATGATGATGTCTCGGGTCGAGACCCTTCCTTAGACCACTACCCAGAGATGCTGCCTGTCCCGCTGAGTTACTCCAGCATTTCGTCTATCTTTAAACCAGCATCTGGACTTCCTTCCCACATAATAACCAATCGGATTCCCCACTAAACTTCCGTGTCCTCATTGTTCCCCTCTCTGTCTTCCACAGACCTCAGCTGCAATGTCACCGCTGGCAAATCCGTTCATTCTCGTTCTACTGCACCCGCTCCTCGGTGAAGCGGCTAACTTCATTCAAAATTGGATTGTCACATTGGCGGCGCAGCAGTAGAGTTGCTGCCTCACAGCGCCAGAGACCCGAGTCACACATGAAAGGGATAAGACGGTATAGTGTCTGAAGAACCGACCCGAAACCTCTCCTATTTCTTTTCTCCAGAGATGCTGCTTGAGCCGCTGTGTTACTCCAGCTTTTTGTGTCTATCCTCAGTGTAAACCAGCATCTGCAGTTCCCTTCCCGCACAATATAGTATGAACGTCGGGTTTCTAATCTGATACACAATAGATAGGGCACCATCCTCGGCCAACCTGGTGTCAGGCTGTAGGAAGCAGCTGCAGATGCTGCTTTAAACCGAAGATAGACGCTGTAGTCACTCAGCGGGACAGGCTGCCATCGTCCATATTCCAGTGACACTCAACACTTTGGTGTTCCCGTGCAGCTCTACACCAGAACAAAACACTGAAGAAGGGTCTCGACCCGAAATGTCACCCATTCCTTCTCTCCAGCGATGCTGCCTGTCCCGCTGAGTTACTCCAGTTGTTTTATTCTGGTGTAAAGCTGCACGGGAACACCAATGTGTCGAGTGTCACTAGAGTATGGACGGCGGCTGCTGGATCACAAAGCTTTTCCACGTGGATCCCACAGAACATATGCAGATCTTATCGTTGCATGCTTATTGCAATCCCACGTAAAACTCATTCTCACGACGTTCAATGTGAGGTGCCGCTGGCAATTCAAGTCTCGCCTGCCTTCGGAACATTGCACGCTATAGATACCAGAATGAGACTGATTTAGTCACTTTGCCATTGCACCACAAGTCTCTGTTCATTTAGGTTTCTGTTATGTTTCATTTTGGCCGTATCGTGTTTTTTTTTAATATCACTACCGTGAACTTTCCCTGAGCTTTGTACATTTAAAACGCTTGCATTGTCAATAATTCGTTCTTTTATTAACATAAAAAAGCTGATGCATATCTTGTAAATCGAGTTAACTTAAAGGCCGCATTCTGTAGCTCAGTCAACTGGCCCGCCAACCCGTGTCAGACAGGAGTGTGAACCATTCAACTATGGTGCCCGTGACCACACTCCCACCCGCCTCGACGCCAACAACCGCAACCCGCTGCCCTTCCGTGGGGAATTGTCCAATACACCCACGCACATCCTGTCCGTTTTGCCGGATTCACCGGGATGGGCGACAAGGCCGGGGATTGGGGGAGGGGCGAAGGTGGAGAGAGGCCAAGCGGTGCGCCGGGGCGTGTCTGAGCGTCTCCACAAAAGGCGGCAGCAACGAAGGCGCCGCGCTTTGCCGAGGATCCCGAGCGAGGTAAGCATCAGATCGCGCTACCCGCCCCGGGTCTGCGTGTGACTCTCTGGGTCTAACTCGCGGAATAGAAGAGCGGGAGCGGCGGATGTTGCGGGGGCATCCCAGTAAGATTTCAGCGAAGTGTTACCCAGGGGATCGATGTGAGTACGCTCGGGACCTGCGTTCATGGACTAGACTAGGGCTGAGAAGAGTGAACAAGCCGGTGGCTACAGACAGACCCTCGGGGCAGCAGGCGGCGGAGACCGAGTGGTCGTGGGGGGTCCGGTGATTCACCCTGTGGACCAGCGCTGTGACCGAGTGGAACAAGTGTCACATTTTCTGTGGGAACAGAGGCGAGAGTGAAAAGCAGGGTGGCGGGGGCCAGAGGGGTGAGCGGGCAAATGTACGGTGACGGAGCCGACACCCCTGGCAAGTCAACACAACAGCAGAGTGTGTGTGTACTGGTGAGGGCATTCCAATGCAGACGGGTATGTTTGTACATCAGTCACCGAGGGCAGACATGGAGGCGCGGCAAGCGATTAATAGGCAATGGGCGTATTGGCGTTTACATTCTGCGCGTTGACGGACAGGGGTAGGGAAGTCTTATTGCAACTGCACAGGCTCGGGTCGGGACCAGACCAGGGATGCCAGGCGCAGATTTGGTCTCCTCACCACATATAACCATATAACCATATAACAATTACAGCACGGAAACAGGTGCTCTCGGCCCTTCCAGTCCGTGCCGACCATTTGTTTTCCCCTAGTCCCATCTACCTGCACTCAGACCATACCCCTCCATTCCCTTCACGTCCATATACCTATCCACTTTACTCTTAAATGTTAAAATCGATCCTGCCTCCACCACTTCTGCTGGAAGCTGATTCCACACAGCCACCACCCTCTGAGTAAAGAAGTTCCCCCTCACGTTACCCCGAAACTTCTGTCCCTTAATTCTCATGTCATGCCCTCTTGTTTGAATCTTCCCTACCCACAATGGGAAAAACGTATCCACGTCAACTCTGTCTATCCCTTTCATCATTTTAAAGACCTCAATCAAGTCCCCCTTAACCTTCTGCGCTCCAAAGAATAAAGACCTAACTTGTTCAACCTTTCTCTGTAACATAGTTGCTGGAACCCTGGCAACATTCTAGTAAATCTCCTCTGTACTCTCTCTATTTTGTTGACATCCTTCCTATAATTAGGCGACCAAAATTGTACACCATACTCCAGAATTGGTCTTACCAATGCCTTGTACAATTTTAACATTACTTCCCTACTCCTATATTCAATGCTCTGATTTATAAAGGCCAGCACACCAAAGGCTTTCTTTACCATCCTATCTACATGCGATTGCACCTTCAGGGAACTATGCACAGTTATTCCTAGATCCCTCTGTTCCACAGCATTCAACAATTCCCTACCATTTACCATGTACTTCCTATTTTGATTTGTCCTGCCAAGATGTAGCACTTCACACTTAACAGCATTAAACTCCGTCTGCCATCTTTCAGCCCACTTTTCCAAATGTCCCAAATCTCTC
Source organism: Okamejei kenojei (assembly GCA_035221665.1). Taxonomy (NCBI): domain Eukaryota; kingdom Metazoa; phylum Chordata; class Chondrichthyes; order Rajiformes; family Rajidae; genus Okamejei; species Okamejei kenojei. Next base: position 252,710 of record JAVHYY010000276.1, on the reverse strand, counting down.
TGTAGACTTTGAAAATCTACTTCATTATCCACAACACCACCTATCTTAGTATCATCTGCATACTTACTTATCCAATTTTTCCACCCCATCATCCAGATCATTGATGTACATGACAAACAACAGTGGACCCAACACAGATCCCTGAGGCACCCCACTGGTCACCGGCTTCCAACCTGACAAACAGTCACCCACCATTACTCGCTGACATCTCCCATTCAGCCACTGTTGAATCCATCTTGCTACTCCGCCATTAACACCCAAAGATTGAACCTTCTTAACCAACCTTCCATGGGGAACCTTGTCAAAGGCCTTACTGAAATCCATATAGACAACATCCACTGCTTTACCCTCATCAATTTCCCTAGTTACCGCTTCACAAAATTCAAGAAGGTTTGTCAAACATGACCTTCCAGGCACAAACCACAGTAAGTAGGGACTTAACACAGCGGGAGTGCGGTGAAGATTCATTAGGCGGGACCCAGGGGTCGGCTGACATGGCGTGAGAGCGCACTATGAAGGGAAGGTTTGGGGGCACAGTGTAGAGAGAGTGAATGTGTTGACTGGGGCTGGATTCTTTAGTTCAGATAGTTCGAAAAAAACAGACGTACGGGGGGGGGGGTGAAAGATGTTTGTCCTGACCAAGGCCACGGAAACAGAATACAGGGTTTGGCCAATGGCGACAGCGATTAAGACAAAAGTCTTCACCTCGGGTGGCAAATGTCTGGAATTCACCAGGGGCCGCGAAGGCTCAGACACTGTTCAAGATTCAAGAGTCAAGAGCGTTTTATTGTCATATGTCCCAGATTGAACAATTAAATTCTGACTTGCAGTAGCACAACAGAATGTGTAAAATAGCACAAGGGTGAACCACAAACGAGAAGAAAAAGGTTAGTGTAGCAATGTTACAAAATTTTGAGATTTTAAAAATCAAGTCTGCAATTTATCCCATCGGATAAAGCATACGAATACGAAAGCACAAGAATTAAGGATAAGGGGGAAGTCTTTCAGGACCGAGATGAGAAAATCATTTTTCACATAGAGAGTGGTGAATCTGTGGAATTCTCTGCCACAGAAGGTAATTGAGGCCAGTTCATTGACTATATTTAAGAGGGAGTTACGTGTGGCCCTTGTGGCTAAAGGTGGGTTGGAGAGAAAGAAGGCAGGTACAGGATACTGAGTTGGATGATCTGCCATGATCATATTGAATGGCGGTGCAGGATCGAAGGGCCGAATGGCCTACTCCTGCACCTATTTTCTATGATCCTATGATTCTATGATGCAAAGAAGTTTAATTTGACACCTGATTCACTTTCATATCTTCAGTATTAAAAATGTTATGGCCATTTTCATACTCGGAAATTAGCATCGTGTTCCGTATTGCTTTTCCATTGACTTAACACAAAAGTTGTGATCGAGGACAGTCAAAAGCCCATAACTTTCTTAAAAATTACGAAACTGAAAGAAATTTTCAGTTATTATAGATTGAAGCATTCTGAAACTAATATTAAACAATCTTACTTGGATGACCTGAAATTAAAGCATATAATTAGTTAGTTGCCCAATTGTAGCTAATTACAAAATTCAATTGCTAGAGTTAAACATCTATCCATTTCTTAAGAAAATGTTAACATTGTTTTTAAAGCCTAAGTGTCCAAATAACATTCACACAAGAATTCACAATAAAACATGATTTTTAAATCTCATTGTTATGAATTTATAGGCCAAATTGAAGGAATTTAGTGTTTAATGCTCTTAAATTAATGGGCATTTTAAACAGCTTGCGAGTGGGATTTTCTGGAACGCGATGTATTGGAACATTGCGGTTGCGGTGAATTTAAACCCAATATCGGCAGGAAAAATACTGCCGGTTCCTGTGGGGAATAAATCACCGTTTCGCAACATGAAATATTGATTAAAGTCATCTAAACAAGCAAGTTTATATGAAAAAATAAACAGCTTTCACTTACCTGTCGCCTACGTAAAATCCGTCCCCGTTGTCGGCGTTCACGGCATTAGGAGCTAATTTTTATTTTACTGCAGCGATGAAATAGTCGGGCGATTTTATTTTTTTTTTAAACTTACCGGCAGTCGGAACCAATCTCCAGAAATAGCTCGCACTCCGAGAAAATATAATTCCGGTAGCAAGGGAAAAAACCGCATTTTAACCCCTCCCCCCTCCTCAAAGTCGAGCACACGGCCAGTGACAGAACTGCAGCGCCGCGAAAGGTAAGTTTTGTAACATGCCTACTTAGCGTGTATATATACACATACTCAAATGCACGAAAAAAGAGATGATATATACACACACGCACACTTACGTACACATAAAAAGCAAACAATAATAGTGCAATAATAACAATAATAGACAATGTATATTCAGAGCTTATTTCACGTTGTAGTGTTTCATGGCGCCAAGGAAGAAGCTGATCCTGAACATGGACGTTAGTGTGGGGGGATATTTAGGCTCCTGTAATTTCTTCTCGATTGACGGTGAAATGAGTGTGTGGCCAGGGTGGTGTGGATCTCTGATGAGGCTGGCTGCCTTTTGGAGGCAGCGACTACGGTAAATCTCTGAGATGATGGGGAGGTCAGAACCCGTGATGGACTGAGCAGTGTTCATCATTTGTTTACAGTCTTTTTCGCTCCTGGGCATTCAAGTTGCCGAAACAGGACGTGATGTCATCAATCTCCATGCTCTCCACTGTACACCTGTAGGAGTGTTTATGGGGGGGGGGGGGGGGGGGGGGAGGGGGGAGAGGTTTCTAGAGACGGACACGGACATGTGGGGTAAATGATGAAGCGTTTGTAACTGTCTTCGTCAAAACAGTATGACGTGACCTTGTCGCGGAGAGAGCATGGGTTAGAAGCGAGAATGAATGAAGATCCCCCCACACACACACACTCCCGGGGTCAGACACAGAGTAGCGCTCCCTCTACCCCCCCCCCCCCCCCCCTCCCCCATCCTCCCCCGTTCACACATTTCCGGGGCCGGGTTGGGTCGCAGAGACTCGACCGGAAAAAACAACTCACCCTCTCTCACTGCCAGTGTTTGCAACATACTGTGTTTGGTTTCAGGTTTCCGCGTCTGCTGGTGCTTCCGCTGTTGCCGAGTTGCCAGGATGCTGGTCGCCGTGTGGATGATCCTCGCTGCTTGCTGCGCCGCCAGCGCGCTGGCCTGTGGTGAGGGAAGCTGCCTCCGGTGTCCATGGCGCTCTCCGTCCCTCAGCCTGTGGCCCCAGTCCTTCAGGCCCACCCCCTCCCCATTCGCGAGCACAGCGAGTCGTGGTACTTACTCCCCAAGTCCAAGTTGTGTGGGGAATTTCGCCGGGTCGTGCTCCGCCTGTACCCGAGGAGGGGGCGGGGTGGAGGGGGCAGTGTTGTGGTCCAGCTACAGGAAGGATGCTGTTAATTTGGAAAGGTTGCCGAAGACATTCACCAGTATGTTACTTGGGCTTGTGGGCTTTAGCGACAGGGACAGGGAGATATGTGATAGGCTGGGAGTAAGGGGTGGGGGTGGGGGGGGGGGGGTGGTCTAGTTGAGGTGTACGAGATGATGAAGGGCATGGATTAAATTAAACACACAGATATTATTCCAGGATAGAGGATACTAAAACTAGGGCATAGGTTTAAGGTTAGAGTACGAGATTTAAGAGACATCCTAGGGGCAACGTTTTCACTCAAAGGGTGATCCGTATCTGGAACAAGCTGCCGGAGGAAGCAGTTGAAATGGATACACTAACACGTGAAAATTACATGTGGACATATATATGAGCAGGAAGGGGTTAGCTGGATATCGACCAAATACAGGAAAACTGGTCGATTTCAGTTTGCCAATGTTGGCAGCATGAACAAGTTCGGCCGCATGCCCTCCATGTACACCTCTAAGACCCCGTGAGGCAGCTCTGCCCTGCCTGTCGCCGGCACCGTCCCGTCTCGTCCCGTCCTATGAGGCGTTGACACTCACGGCCCGCGGCCGCTGCCCCTGGTCCCAGCTCCGATCACATGCGACTTGGTGTTTGCAGGGAACGTGGCGGTCCGGGGGAACGCCACCCAGTCGAGCACAAACTGGGGCGGAGAGGCGCACCAAGCCATCGACGGGGACAGGAACGCCTACTACCACAACAAATCGTGCACGCACACTAAGACGGAAGTGCGGCCCTGGTGGAGCGTAGACCTGTTTTCCGAGGAGAACGTGCTGTCCGTGAAGATCATCAACCGGCTTGACTGCTGCTGGAAGCGGTTCAAAAACGTCGAGGTCCATGTCGGTACCTCCTTCCATAACAACGGCAACGGAAACCCGCTGTAAGTGTGGGCGGGAGGAGAGGGGCGAGTTTAAGGGTCACCGGCCCGGTTCCTGGTCACTCACATCCCAATGACGGCTTCGGGAGAGTCTGGATGGGGGACGGGTGGTACAGTGCATTCTTTCCACAGGACGGAAATAGGCCCTTTGGCCCACCCTTTTCATGCCCGTCTTCGGGTAACCGACTAAACGAATCCCCTTCCGAGTCACAGGCCTATTTTGTGTAACGTTGTGTGGTCACTGCTCAGCCTGCTAAGTTTCTCGGGAAACCAACCCAGCCTATCCAGCCTCTTCTTGTAGCTCAAATCTTCCAATCCCGGGAACATCCTCCTTTCACACGCTTTCCAATTTAATGGCATCCTTCCTCTAGCTGGATGAACAGAACTGTGCACAGTACTGTGCGGTCTCACCCCCGCCTTGTAGAACTGCAATATGATGTCCCAACGTCTGTACTCTGTAATCCGACTTAGGAAGGCAAGCGTGCCAAATGTCTTCTTCACCACTCTGTCCACCGCGACACCACTTTCATGGACTATGTGCCCACACCCCATAGGTCTCTCTCTGCCTACAACACCCTCGGGGCTCTGCCATTTACTGTGTTCATTCTGCCCTCATTTATCCTACCAAAATACAATACGTCGCATTTGACTGATTTAAATAACATCTCCCATTCCTATTAAACCAGTGAATCAGTTGATCAACATCCCACTGTACAGTTCGGCACTTTGCACTATCCCACCAACTGTAGTGTCATCTTCAAGATCATTCACCTTTCAGCCAATATCCACAGCTAAATCATTAATATAAATGATGCACAGAAATGGACCAGTAGTGATCCATGTGACACAGCACTTGTCTGAAAGACAACCCTCTGTCTCCTATCCTCACGCCAATTGTCAATCCAGTTACCTAGCTCTCCCTGCATGCCATGTGCTCCTTCCACACCAACCGACCATGTGTGACCTTGTCAAAGTTCTAGTTAATGTCCATGATGACAACCTCTACCGCCCTGCCCGTCAATCTTGGTCACCGCTTCAAACATTCTCAAGCAAATTGGCGAGATACGATTTCTCACACACGAATCCATGCTGACTATTCTTAACCAGGTGCTGCCTTTACACATGCTGTTATATCCCGTCTCCCTGAATCCAATTCAAAAATCCCATCCGCTATGATTAATGTCACGCTCAATGGTCTGCAGTCCCCAGGCCTTTCATTGCAGTCTTTCTTAACTAGAGGCGTAACATCTAACAAGGTAGATTGGAAGATCCGGATCGACCCTTAGCGAATAGGAGGTCTATTAATCCCTTCAAGAGTGTGTGGGTGACATGTGTGAAGTCGGTGGTCTCTGTAGAGGACGACTATACGTGCGATTGGGGAGCATGTGTGTGTGGGGGGGAGTCTTTGTGGATTACCTGTGCGTGGGAACTCCGTGGGTGGGGATGTCATTGATGGGACTGTCGGTGGGAGCCGGCGAGTCCCGCTAACCACCCCCAGGTAGAAGCCGCCACCCGCCCGAGGCGGAGCCTGGGACCACCGCCACTTGATTAACATATGGCGTCTTCTCCTTTCCAGCTGCGGGATGATTGACAGCCTGGAAGCCGGTGGCACCGCCATACTCAACTGTCACGGGATGACCGGGCGCTTTGTCAACGTGGTGCTGGCGGACGAAGGCATCCTGACCCTGTGCGAGGTCGAGGTTTACGTAAAAGGCTAAGACCGTGGGCGCCACTCAATAAAAACGCGAAGCATCCATGTTCTGTGCCCGCCTCCTGATTCACGGCTCAGCGCCCCGCCGGGATATAAAGTCATAGCGAAAACAGACATAAAAACACCGGAGTGACACGCGGGCCAGGCAGCATCTCTGAAGATGCATCCCGAACTGAGACGTCACATATTCCTTGGTAGACAAAATTGCTGGTGAAACTCAGCGAGTGAGGCGGCATCGATGGAGCGAAGGAATAGGTGACGTTTCGGTCGAGACCCTTCTTCAGACTGATGTGGAGGTGAGGCCGGAAGAAGAAAGGAAGAGGCGGAGACAATAGGCTGTGCGAGAGCTGGGAAGGGGAGGGGGAGGAGGGAGAAAGCAAGGACTACATGAAATTGGAGAAGTCAATGTTCATACCGCTGGGGTGCAAACTACCCAAGCGAAATATGAGGTGCTGCTCCTCCAATTTGCGGTGGGACTCATTCTGGCCATGGAGGAGGCCCAGGACAGAAAGGCCGGATTCGGAATGGGAAGGGGAGTTCAGTCCACCGGGAGATCAGGTTGGTTAATGCGAACTGAGCAGAACCCTCCCCTTTCCAGCTCTTCCACAGCCTACTGTCTCCGCCTCTTCCTTTCTTCTCCCCCCCCCCTCCCCCCACATCAGTCTGAGGAAGGGTCACGACCCGAAACGTCACCTATTCCTTCGATCCATTGATGCTGCCTCACCCGCTGAGTTTCTCCGGCATTTTTGTCTACATTCGGTTTTTCCAGCATCTGCAGTTCTTTCTGAAACATTTCGTCACATATTCCTTCTCTCCAGAGATGCTGCCTGACCCGCTGAGTTACTCCAGCATTTTAGACACTAGACAATAGACAATAGGTGCAGGAGGAGGCCATTTGGCTCTTCGAGCCAGCACCGCCATTCAATGTGATCATGGCTGATCATCCACAATCAGTACCCCGTTCCCGCCTTTTCCCCATATCCCTCGACTAAATAGACAATAGACAATAGACAATAGATTCCGCTATCTTTAAGAGTTTGTCTTTGGTTTAAACGAGCTCTGCAATTCCTCCCTACACATAGAGTCATAGAGTGATACAGCGTGGAAACATGGCCTTTCGCCCACACCGACCAACATGTCCCAGCTACACTGGTCCCACCTGCCTGCGCTTGGTTCATATTCATCCAAACCTGTTCTAACCATGTACTTGTCTAACTATTTCTTAAGCGATGGGATAGTCCCAGCCTCAACTACCTCCTCTGGCAGCTTGTTCCATACACCCCCCACCCTTTTGTGTGAAAATGATACCCCTCAGAATCCGATTAAATCTTTTCCACTTCACGTTGAACCTATGCCCTCTGCTCCTCGAGTCACCCACCACGGGCTAAAGCCATGTTGCTGTACAGGCCTTCACCCTGACTCACTACCGCTACCAGTTGCTCAACTATTGCCTGGTACGTTGGCATCCTGCTGTGTAAGAGCTCGGTTAAATCAACACATACCAATATTCCAGAGGCCGTCCCTCTACCGAACCAGCCAGGACACTCCGGGTGGGTAAGGCCTCCGTGCTGACAGCACATCAGGCTGTGCCTGAGTGGTGCCCGAGCGGTGCCCGTGTGGTGCCCGGGTCTCAGCTGCCTGGCCTCCCGCACCCACGCTGTAGCTGTGAGAATGCACAAGATCCACAACCGAACCTGGTCCTGAAGGGGTGAAGGATATTGGTATTGGTCACGCATAGCGAGATACCGTGTACAGCCTTGATAGCGTGCCATCGGTTCAAGTCATATTATATAGATATAGATATAGAATTCGGCCATTCAACCCATCGAATCTGCTCCGCCATTCGATCATGGCTGATCTATCTTTCCCTCTCTGTGTTTACGCCTTCTCTCCGTAACCTTAGACACGAATCAAGACGTCCATCTCGGTTTTAAAAATACCAATGAACCTCCCTCAGTACACTGCGGAGTACAGTACACATACAATACACGAGTACACTGTGTACAATACACTACACTGTGTACAATACACGAGTTACAATACACGAGTACACTGTGTACAATACACGAGTACACTCCATACAATACACGAGTACACTGTGTACAATACACGAGTACACTGTGTACAATACACGAGTACACTCCATACAATACACGAGTACACTGTGTACAATACACGAGTACACTCCATACAATACACACACGTACAATACACGAGTACAGTACAATACACGAGTACACTGTGTACAATACACGAGTACACTGCGTACAATACACGAGTACACTGTGTACACTGTGTACAATACACGAGTACACTGTGTACAATACACGAGTACACTCCATACAATACACGAGTACACTGCGTACAATACACGAGTACACTGTGTACAATACACGAGTACACTGTGTACAATACACGAGTACACTGTGTACAATACACGAGTACACTACAATACACGAGTACACTGTGTACAATACACGAGTACACTGTGTACAATACACGAGTACACTGCGTACAATACACGAGTACAGTACACTGTGTACAATTACAATACACGAGTACACTGTGTACAATACACGAGTACGCGTACAATACACGAGTACACTGTGTACAATACACGAGTACACTGTGTACAATACACGAGTACACTGTGTACAATACACGAGTACACTGTGTACAATACACGAGTACACTGTGTACAATACACGAGTACACTGTGTACAATACACGAGTACACTGTACACTGCGTACAATACACGAGTACACTGTGTACATACACGAGTACACTGTGTACAATACACGAGTACACTACACGAGTACATACAATACACGAGTACACTATACAATACACGAGTACGTACAATACACAGTACAATACACTGTGTACAATACACGAGTACACTGCGTACAATACACGAGTACACTGCATACAATACACGAGTACACTCCATACAATACACGAGTACACTGTGTACAATACACGAGTACACTGTGTACAATACACGAGTACACTGTGTACAATACACGAGTACACTCCATACAATACACGAGTACACTGTGTACAATACACGAGTACACTACAATACACGAGTACACTGTGTACAATACACGAGTACACTGTGTACAATACACGAGTACAATACACGAGTACACTGTGTACAATACACGAGTACACTGTACAATACACGAGTACACTCCATACAATACACGAGTACACTGCAATACACACAATACACGAGTACACTGTGTACAATACACGAGTACACTGTGTACAATACACGAGTACACTGCGTACAACACGAGTACACACAATGCACGAGTACACTGTGTACAATACACGAGTACACTGTGTACAATACACGAGTACACTGTACACGAGTACACTGTGTACAATACACGAGTACACACTACACGTACAGTACACACTGTGTACAATACACGAGTACACTGTGTACAATACACGAGTACACTGTGTACAATACACGAGTACACTGGTGTACAATACACTGTGTACAATACACGAGTACACTGTGTACAATACACGAGTACACTGTGTACAATACACGAGTACACTGCATACAATACACGAGTACACTGCGTACAATACACGAGTACACTGTGTACAATACACGAGTACACTGCGTACAATACACGAGTACACTGTGAGTACACTGTGTACAATACACGAGTACACTGCGTACAATACACGGTACAACAATACAATACACTCCATACACGAGTACAATACACGAGTACACTGCGTACAATACACGAGTACATACAATACACGAGTACACTGTGTACAATACACGAGTACACTGCGTACAATACACAATGAGTACAGTACACGAGTACACATACAATACACGAGTACACACACAACTGAGTACAATACACGAGTACACTGCGTACAATACAATACACGTACAATACACTCCATACAATACACGAGTACACTGTGTACAATACACGAGTACACTGCGTACAATACACGAGTACACTGCGTACAATACACGAGTACACTGTGTACAATACACGAGTACAATGTGTACAATGCAGCTACAAGTAGAGTAGCGATGGAAACTATGAGATTCAAAGAGGAGGAAGTACTGGCACTTTTGAAAAATATAAAAGTGGATAAGTCTCCAGGTCCTGACAGAATATTCCCTAGGACATTGAGGGAAGTTAGTGTAGAAATAGCAGGAGCTATGACAGAAATATTTCAAATGTCATTAGAAACGGGAATAGTGCCGGAGGATTGGCGTACTGCGCATGTTGTTCCATTATTTAAAAAGGGTTCAAAGAATAAACCTAACAATTATAGACCTATTAGTTTGACGTCAGTGGTGGGCAAATTAATGGAAAGGATACTTAGAGATAATATATATAAGCATCTGGATAAACAGGGTCTGATCAGGATTTGTGCCTGTCATGTTTGACAAACCTTCTTGAATTTTTTGAAGCGGTAACTAGGGAAATTGATGAGGGTAAAGCAGTGGATGTTGTCTATATGGATTTCAGTGAGGCCTTTGACAAGGTTCCCCATGGAAGGTTGGTTAAGAAGGTTCAATCTTTGGGTGTTAATGGCGGAGTAGCAAGATGGATTCAACAGTGGCTGAATGGGAGATGTCAGAGAGTAATGGTGGATGGCTGTTTGTCAGGTTGGAAGCCGGTGACCAGTGGGGTGCCTCAGGGATCCGTGTTGGGTCCACTGTTGTTTGTCATGTACATCAATGATCTGGATGATGGGGTGGAAAATTGGATAAGTAAGTATGCAGATGATACTAAGATAGGTGGTGTTGTGGATAATGAAGTAGATATTCAAAGTCTACAGAGAGATTTGGGCCATTTGGAAAAGTGGGCTGAAAGATGGCAGATGGAGTTTAATGCTGATAAGTGTGAAGTGCTACATCTTGGCAGGACAAATCATAATAGGACGTACATGGTAAATGGTAGGGAATTGAGGAATGCTGTGGAACAGAGGGATCTAGGAATAACTGTGCATAGTTCCCTGAAGGTGGGAATCGCATGTAGATAGGGTGGTAAAGAAAGCCTTTGGTGTGCTGGCCTTTATAAATCAGAGCATTGAATATAGGAGTAGGGAAGTAATGTTAAAATTGTACAAGGCATTGGTAAGACCAAATTCTGGAGTATGGTGTACAATTTTGGTCGCCTAGTTATAGGAAGGATGTCAACAAAATAGAGAGAGTACAGAGGAGATTTACTAGAATGTTGCCAGGGTTCCAGCAACTATGTTACAGAGAAAGGTTGAACAAGTTAGGTCTTTATTCTTTGGAGCGCAGAAGGTTAAGGGGGGACTTGATTGAGGTCTTTAAAATGATGAAACGGATAGACAGAGTTGACGTGGATACGTTTTTCCCATTGAGGGTAGGGAAGATTCAAACAAGAGGGCATGACATGAGAATTAAAGGACAGAGGTTTCGGGGTAACGTGAGGGGGATCTTCTTTACTCAGAGGGTGGTGGCTGTGTGGAATGAGCTTCCAGCAGAAGTGGTGGAGGCAGGATCGATTTTAACATGGTTAAGAGTAAAGTGGTACATAGGTACAATGGTACACTGTGTACAATGAGTACACTGTGTACAATACACGAGTACAATGCGTACAATACACGAGAGTACAATACACGAGTACACAATGTGTACAATACACGAGTACACTGTGGTACTGTGTACAATACACGAGTACACTGGGAGGTGGTACAGTAGGAGGGACTACGGTACACTGGTACAATACACGAAAACAAATGGTACACGAGTACACGGTACAATACACGGTACACAATGGAAGTTACACTGTGTACAATTACACGAGTACACTGTGGGTACACTGTACAATACCCGTGCTGTAATTGTACATAGTGTTTATCACGAGTTATACAATACACAACTGTGTACACTCACGTACAATACCGAGTACACTGTACATACAATACACGAGTACACACGTATAATACACGAGTACACTCCGTACAATACACGAGTACACTCCATACAATACACGAATACAAGCCAAGCACGTGTACAACAAGCTTTTTTTAATGGCGGGGCTAATGTTTAATAGATCGCAGCGAGGTAGCTGCTCTGCTACTTACCAAACCCTGAGCCAGGATCGGGTCATCTGCATATAGTTTTCACCAGGTTCCCCACAGACATACGGAGTGCTAATCTTGTGTGAGGCGACGCACGTCTACCCACACGCCAGGCCAATAGCAAACGGCACCGCATGGCGGCGGCCGGGTAGCCTGGGCGGTAGGATATGGTTGCCTTTAGGTGGTATTGTGATTTAGAGGCATTCTGCCATAAATGTAACTTCGCACCATTGGCTCCTCAGCCAAGCTCATACACCAAATGTCCGAACCTGCGGTTCCCCATGCAAAAAAAGGCCATTCCTAATATCCCTATTAAACTCACGCTTGTCTGGTCGTTGTGTGTCCCATCCCAAAGAATCTTCTCGAATAATTCACTGATGTGACGCTCTCCAGTCTATGATTTCCCGGTTTGGTACCTCTTGTCAGAGGGTGGGTCGGTATGTCAAAAAAAGGACTATTTTAAACTTCTGCAGGTGTTGAGTGGAGAGCATATTGACCAATTGTATCACGGCCTGGTTCAGCAACTTGAACGACCAGGAGCATTGAAGACTGCTAAAAGAGGTGAAGATGCCCGGTCCATCACTGGTACTGACCGCCCCGCCATCGAAGGGATTTACCGTAGCCAGTGCCTCAAAAAGACAGCCAGCATCATCAGAGACCCTCACCACCTGGCCACACAGACATTTCACTCTGCCATCAGGAAGAAGATACAGGAGCATGAAAGCTATAACGTTCGGGTAAAACGTGATGTTAGGTTCCCCACAGCCATCAGGCTATCAAATATTATACCTCCAAATAAACTCTGACCTGCATAGACTTGGTTTTGTCTTTTTGCACTATTATTGTTTGTATGTTTTTATGTGTATGTAGGTGTACATATTCATCAGGGTGTGTGTGTGTATAGAGCCATAGAGTCATAGCGTGAAACAGTTTGGAAACAGGCCCTTCGGCCCAACTCACCCATACCGGCCAACAATGTCCCAGATACACTAGTCCCACTTGCCTGAACTTGGTCCATTCACCTCCAAACCTGTCCTATCCATGTACCTGTTTAACTGTTTCTTAAGCTATGGGATAGTCCCAGCCTCAACTACTTCATCTAACAGCTTGTTCCATACACCCACCACCCTTTGAGTGAAAAGGTTACACCTTCCCTTCACCTTGTCTTCCCCTTCACCTTGAACCCATGTCCTCTGTTCCTCGATCCCCCTACTCTGGGCAAGAGACACTGTGCATCTACCCGATCTATTCCCCTCGTGATTTTGTACACCCCTATAAGATCGCCCCTCATGCTCCTGCGCTATATGGAATAGAGACCCCAGCCTACTCAACCTCTCCCTATAGCTCACACTCTCTAGACCTGGCAATATACATATATATGCTATTATATATGTGTATATATATGTATATGTAAATGCGACACGAATGGAGTAAATCAGCGGGACACGAATGGAGTAAATCAGCATCTTCGGAGAGAAGGAATGGGTGACGCTTTGTGTCGAGACTCTTCTTCAGACCACTTAGAGGATCGTCTTCAACAACGGATACAATAGATGAGGATGGTCGCGGTGCAAGTAAACCTCTGCCTAGCCTGAAAGAACTGTCGGGATCCCTGGGTAAGGACTAGGGGCACGCTGTCCCTGTTGAGACTAGGGAGAGGGGGAGCAAGGGCAGACCACCTCCAATTTCATCTACTGTATCCGTTGTTCAAGATGTGGACTCTTATACATCGGCGAGACCAAACGAGACCGATCGTTTTGCTGAGCACCTTTGCTCAGTCCGCCTGGACCTACCAGATTTCCCGGTTGCCAAACACTTTAATTCCCCTTCTCATTCACCACACTGACCTTTCTGTCCTAGGCCTCCTCCATTATCAGAGTGAGACTAACCGCAAACTGGGGGAACAGCATCTCATATTTTGATTGGGCAGCTTACAACCCATTGGTATGAATATTGATTTATTTAACCAAGTAACCGCTGCACTCCCTATCTCTCCATCGCTAGCCCCACCCACGTTTATCTTTAGTTTTGTGTTATGTGGGTAGAGGTGGGGGAATCGTTTTTATCTCTTACCTCGACGGACATGCGGCTTTGTCCGTGTCGTGTCGCCGTCTGCACTGTGGCCTAACGTCGTGGAGCTGGCGGCCTCTTGGGGGCTCCAATCGCGGGAGCCTGCGGACTCAACATCGTGGCGCTCGCGGTCTCTGGTTGGAGACCGACTTCGGGAGATCCAACCCGCGGAGCTTCTATCACCCCGACGAGGCCCTTCAATCGCCCCGATTGTTCATGGTTCGACTCCCCCGACCGCGGGAGAAAAGGATGTAAGAATATGACTTAATTGCCTTCCATCACAGTGGGGAATGGGGAGGAGCTGCTGTGGTGGATATTTATGTCTTTTTTTTAATGTAGTCGTGTGTCTTGTTGTTTTTTTTATTTTGACAGTATGGTAAACGAAATTCCTCGTATGTTGCAAAACATACGATCATGATTATGATTTGTACTATATATCTCTTCATCACTGTCTACATCATTTCCCTTCCCGACTAGTCTGAAGAAGGGTCTCAACCAGAAACGTTACCCATTCCTTCTCTCCAGAGATGCTGCTTGACCTGCTGAGTTATTCCAGCATGTTATGCCTAACGTCGGTAAAGGCAGGAAGGAACTGCAGATGCTGGTTTACAGCGAAGATAGGCACAAAAAACTGGAGTAACTCAGCGGGACCGGCGGCATCTCTGGAGAGATGGAATGAGTAACGTTTCGGGTCGGGACCCTTCTTCGGAGTAAGGTAGAAGGGAAATGAGAGATGTGGAGGATGATGTAGAGAGATAAGGTTTCAAGGTTTCAAGGTGTTTATTGTCACGTGTACCAATTAACGTGTACCATGTAACCAGTGAAGTTTGAGTTACCGTTCAGCCATACTAAGTGAAAAGCTTCGAGACACACAACCACATAAAAGTGAACGTAACCACCCACCACAGTGTGTTCCACATTCCTCACTGTGATGGAAGGCAATAAAGTATATTCTCCTGCGGTCGGGGCAGTCAACCCATCCGCAGTCGGGGCCGTCAAAGCCCCCAAAGCCGGCGGTCGAACCCCCTGTCTGGGTGATCGAAACTCCTGCGTCGGGGCGATTGAAACTCTCTCCGCGGCACGGAGCTCCCGAGCCATCATCTTCTTACCAGAGACCGCGGGCTTCACGATGTTAAAGTCCACAGGCGCCGCGGTTGGAGCTTCGATGCCTGGCAAAGGGATCGCAAGCTTGGAGCGCCGGGTCAGATAAAGAACAATGAATTAAATATATGCAAGAAAATAACGATGATGAAGGCCATTGTTAACTGTTTGTTGCGCGACTTGGGTGGGGGAGGAGTAGAGAGAGAGGGAATGCCGGGATGACTTGAAGTTAGAGAAATCAACACTGAAAATCAACACTGCAAGCTGAAATATGAGATGCTGTTCCTCCAATTGGCGTTTAGCCTCACTCTGAGCATGGAAGAGACCGAGGACAGAGAGGTCAGTGTGGGAATGGGAAGGGGAATTAAAGTGTTTAGAAACTGGGACATCAGGTAGATGTCAATAGAGAGAGTACAGAGGAGATTTACTAGAATGTTGCCAGGGTTCCAGCAACTATGATCTTTTGTACAAAAATTCAAAAATTTTGGACTGACATCTTGAAATCTTAAAATTGGATAAGTAAGTATGCAGATGATACTAAGATAGGTGCTGTTGTGGATAATGAAGTAGATTTTCAAAGTCTACAGAGAGATTTGGGCCATTTGGAAAAGTGGGCTGAAAGATGGCAGATTGAGTTTAATGCTGTTAAGTGTGAAGTGCTACATCTTGGCAGGACAAATCAAAATAGGAAGTACATGGTAAATGGTAGGGAATTGAGGAATGCTGTGGAACAGAGGGATCTAGGAATAACTGTGCATAGTTCCCTGAAGGTGGAATCGCATGTAGATAGGGTGGTAAAGAAAGCCTTTGGTGTGCTGGCCTTTATAAATCAGAGCATTGAATATAGGAGTAGGGAAGTAATGTTAAAATTGTACAAGGCATTGGTAAGACCAATTCTGGAGTATGGTGTACAATTTTGGTCGCCAAGTTATACGAAGGATGTCAACAAAATAGAGAGAGTACAGAGGAGATTTACTAGAATGTTGCCAGGGTTCCAGCAACTATGTTACAGAGAAAGGTTGAACAAATTAGGTCTTAATTCTTTGGAGCGCAGAAGGTTAAGGGGGGACTTGATTGAGGTCTTTAAAATGATGAAAGGGATAGACAGAGTTGACGTGGATACGTTTTTCCCATTGAGGGTAGGGAAGATTCAAACAAGAGGGCATGACATGAGAATTAAGGGACAGAGGTTTCGGGGTAACGTGAGGGGGAACTTCTTTACTCAGAGGGTGGTGGCTGTGTGGAATGAGCTTCCAGCAGAAGTGGTGGAGGCAGGATCGATTTTAACATTTAAGAGTAAAGTGGATAGGTATATGGACGTGAAGGGAATGGAGGGGTATGGTCTGAGTGCAGGTAGATGGGACTAGGGGAAAACAAATGGTCGGCACGGACTGGAAGGGCCGAGAGGGCCTGTTTCCGTGCTGTAATTGGTATATGGTTATATGGTTATATGATTAGGTAGGTTAGGCCGGACTAGGCGAAGATTGTCAGCGAATTGTTCATTATCTCTCTACGTCCCTCGTTTCCCTTATCCTTAATTAGTCTGAAGAAGGGTCTCGACCCGAAACGTCATCCATTCCTTCTCTCCAGAGATGCTGCCTGTCTCGATGAGTTACTCCAGCTTTGTGTGTCTATCTGATAGATCACCAGACCTAGAAGTCCATCTGAAGCCATCGCATTGAAGGTAAAAGAGCCCAACGATTGCAACAGATGTAAGTAGAACCGCTGGGCCCTTTGTTCGGTTAGTCAGTAAAGAGTCGTCTCGCTCGGTGCTAACTTGGTTAAGGTGTAAGACCCCAGCACTGGGATCATCCAATCATAGTCATATAGTGACATAGCGTGGAAACAGGCCCTTTGGCTTAACTTGCCCACACCGACCAACAATTTCCCAATTACATCAGTCTCACCAGCCCACCCTTGCCGGGTCTCGACCCGAAACGTTTCCTATCTCCTTCGCTCATTAGATGCTGCGGCACCCGCTGAGTTTCTCCAGCCTTTTGTGTATCCTCGATTTTCCAGCATCTGCAGTCCCTTCTTTAACATTTTGTCTACTCCACTGCGATATCTCCTCAAGGTATGCCTACTTTGAAGAAGTTCTCCTCCTCCCTACGGAGACAGTTTCACAACCTCCCGTCTAACTGCTCCCCCTCTGTAAAAAAGAGTCTGAAGAAGGGTCTCGACCCAAAACGTTGCCTATCTCCTTCGCTCCTTAGATGCTGCTGCACCCGCTGAGTTTCTCCAGCCTCTTGTGTACCCTTGGCCCATATCCCTCCAAATGTTGGGATAGTCCTATCAGTCACATGTGTGTGTTTTTTATTCAAGGTCAATCGCAAAAGGAATCTACTAATTGAACTTTGTAGGGTAAATGCTCCCCCAATATCTAAAGACCTGAGGTACGGATGCACCGCAAGATACACAGGTATCAAATCTATTCAAAATGCAAGACAATAAACAAAATAAACTGGGAGGAATCTCATTCTGCAGTTGGAACATTAGGGGTGTTAACGAACGTATTAAAAGGGGTAAGATTTTAGCTCAGCTGAAAGCATACAACACAGACATTGTCTTCCTACAAGAAACGCATCTTAAACTTCAAGATCAAGCTAGATTGAGGGCGAACTGGATAGGGCAAACCTTTCACTCGTCATATACGTCGAAATCCAGGGGCACGTCTATTATTATTCGCAAAGGCATTCCATTTAAACCAAAAACAACTTTAACAGATAAGGACGGGAGATATTTGATAGTTACCAGCTAGATCCATGCTGCCCCAATTACCTTGGTAAACATATATGCGCCCAATCCGCAATTTTTCAATAAAATCTTAAATATAATCGCAGAATATAATTACCAGAATGTTATAATCGATGGAGACTTTAATTGTGTTTTAGACCCTTACTTAGTCAAAAACAGAGAGGTATTACAAAATCTAAAACTAGCGAATTTTTAAACACATATATAAAAAATGCAAATATAATGGATGTGTGGAGGATTGCAAATCGGACCGGCCGGGAATACGCGTTCTATTCAATGGTACACAAGACATATTCACGTATAGATTATGTCCTGGTGGATACAAAATTAATTCGGTACACTTATAAACCAAAATACCATACAAATACGATTTCAGATCACTCCCCAATAACTTTCTTTTTAAAAATGGAAGGAGTGTCTAAGAATAAAACCGTTTTGGAGGTACAACCCTCACATTTTAAAACACCCGCAGGGGAGTATATATTTAAAACGGCAAATGGATTTTTTTTTCGAAATAAATGACACGGCAGACATATCACCTACATTATTATGGGAATCTTTTAAAGCATTTATCAGAGGTGTTATAATCTCATACCAAGCTTTTCAAAATAATAACAATAAGAACGAACAAAGACAGTTAGAAGAACAAATTGGACATTTGGATATAGATAATGCTAAAGACCCCACTACGGATAAACATAATAAAATATTAATACCGAACTTTAAATTAAATAAATCATTATCAGCGAAAGTTATAAGATTATTCGAAATTACTAGACAGCAACATTTTGAATTTGGGGATAAGCCCCATAAACCTCTGGCACGTCAGTTACAAAAACGAGAAAAAGATCACACGATTTCAAAGATCAAATCAGATAGAGGGGAAGTATTAACTTTACCGAATGATATTAATAAAAGATTTGCGCAATTTTATGAGAATCTGTATACATTTAAAACGACAACGGACACCAATAAAGTTACAGAGTTCTTGGATAATTGTATTCTCCCCAAACTAGAGTTGCAGGAACAAGAGGAAATGGGAGCACAAATCTCAAATAAGGAAATAGAAGAAACAATAATCTCATTTTAAAATGGAAAAGCACCAGGTCCTGACGGATTTAGTAATGAATTCTATAAACGTTTTTATGACATATTTACATCTCGCCTACAGAAAATGTATACTTATGCCTCCAAAGAACAAACACTACCTGAAGCACTAGCAGAATCCACGATCACACTAATATTTAAGAAAGATAAAGATGTGGATGAACCCGGATCATACAGAGCTATTGCGTTGTTAAACACAGATCAGAAAATATTAGCTAGAAGACTTAGTAAGTATGCTAATAAATTAATACATCCGGATCAAACGGGGTTTATACCTAAGAGACAATCATTTAATAATTTGAGACGTCTGCTCAATATAATGCATTCACACCAAATTGAAGATCAAAAACTGTCAATTATTTCGTTGGATGCAAAGAAAGCATTCGATCAATGGGATTATATGGTTAAGGTATAAAAGTGAAATCATGTCAATAAAACCGAAAGATTCTACACATCTCTTACAGTTTCCTTTTAAAATAGCTATGGGAAATTTTAAATATTTGGGTATTGAAATTACTAGAAGATATCAAGACATGTTTAATGCAAATTATAACCTTTTAAGAAATTATATAATTTAATTACATTTTGGAAAACGCTTCCAATGTATTTAATTGGCCGAATAAATGCAATAAAAATGATTTTTCTACCACAAATTCTATACCTGTTCCAATGAATTCTAATATACCTACCCAAAATTTTTTTTTTTAAACTGGATTCAGATATTACAAATTTTATATGGGATTATAAATCCCACAGAATACAAAGATCACACGAATAAACCCAAAGCAGTAGGGGGATTAGCACTCCCTAATTTCATGTATTACTATTGGTCTGTAAATATTAGAAATATAATTCAATTGCTGGATAATTCTCCCCAGCAACCGGATTGGATTATTATGGAGAAAGAGGACAGCTCCCCTTGTAATATTGGAGCGATCCTTCTTTCACCAATGAAGTTGAATAATAGAAATTATAACACAAATCCAATTATACATAGTACAATTAGAATTTGGAAACAAATAAAATACAATTTAAAATTAAGAAATTTATCTCTCCTATCTCCCATAGTTAAAAACCCTTCGTTTAAACCCTCAATTATAGATAAAGCATTTACACAATGGGAAAGAGCAGGAATTAAAACCCTGGGAGATTTGTATGAAACGGGAAAACTATTATCGTTTAAACAATTACAACTAAAATACAAATTGGGAAACCATCAGTATTTTAAATATTTCCAAATATGTGACTATCTGAAAAAATATGCACAAGATTATCACAAAATATGCCATCATATTTACTGGATGAAGCAATGAATACAAAGGCTGTATCAGCAAACCTAATATCATATATATATATATATATATATATATATATATATATATATATATATATATATATATATAATATTATTCTAAATGCAGAAATACCAACAACTGAAGGCATTAGAAGAGACTTGGAAAAAGAATTGTATAAAAATTTCCAAAGAAAGGTGGGAAGAAATGTGCATAAATGCGCAATTAACGTAATACAATTTAAAATCTTACACAGATTATACTATTCAAAAACTAAAATAAGTAGACTTTTTCCCAACGTCTCGCCTATTTGTGATAAATGCCAGTCTCATGAAGCTACTATAGCGCACTCATTTGTCTTTTGTACAAAAAATCAAAAATTTTGGACTGACATCTTGAAATCTTAAAATTGATAAGTAAGCATGCAGATGATACTAAGATAGGTGCTGTTGTGGATAATGAAGTAGATTTTCAAAGTCTACAGAGAGATTTGGGCCATTTGGAAAAGTGGGCTGAAAGATGGCAGATGGAGTTTAATGCTGTTAAGTGTGAAGTGCTACATCTTGGCAGGACAAATCAAAATAGGAAGTACATGGTAAATGGTAGGGAATTGAGGAATGCTGTGGAACAGAGGGATCTAGGAATAACTGTGCATAGTTCCCTGAAGGTGGAATCACATGTAGATAGGGTGGTAAAGAAAGCCTTTGGTGTGCGGGCCTTTATAAATCAGAGCATTGAATATAGGAGTAGGGAAGTAATGTTAAAATTGTACAAGGCATTGGTAAGACCAATTCTGGAGTATGGTGTACAATTTTGGTCGCCTAGTTATAGGAAGGATGTCAACAAAATAGAGAGAGTACAGAGGAGATTTACTAGAATGTTGCCAGGGTTCCAGCAACTATGTACAGAGAAAGGTTGAACAAGTTAGGTCTTTATTCTTTGGAGCGCAGAAGGTTAAGGGGGGACTTGATTGTGGTCTTTAAAATGATGAAAGGGATAGACAGATTTGACGTGGATACGTTTTTTTCCCATTGAGGGTAGGGAAGATTCAAACAAGAGGGCATGACATGAGAATTAAGGGACAGAAGTTTCGGGGTAACGTGAGGGGGAACTTCTTTACTCAGAGGGTGGTGGCTGTGTGGAATGAGCTTCCAGCAGAAGTGGTGGAGGCAGGATCGATTTTAACATTTAAGAGTAAAGTGGATAGGTATATGGACGTGAAGGGAACGGAGGGGTATGGTCTGAGTGCAGGTAGATGGGACTAGGGGAAAACAAATGGTCGGCACGGACTGGAAGGGCCGAGAGGGCCTGTTTCCGTGCTGTAATTGTTATATGGTTATATGGTTATATGGTTATTTAAAATTAAACGGACTCCAAAGACAGATTGGATTATCTTTGGAACAACGGAAGGTAGCCCTGAATTAAATGTGTTTCAAAATAATCTATTTGAATACGGCTTAATAACAGGAAAAAAGCTAATCTTAAAATTCTGGAAAAATGCTCCCATACCAACAGTAAATATGTGGATTTCAACTATGTTTCAAACACTAAATCTGGAAGATATGAGACTCCGCCTGGCAGGAAAATCAGATCGTTTCTATAAGACGTGGTCTGCATTTATAGATCTACTACAAGGATAGGGTGCAAGAGTACCTCAAAAAGGTAACGGCGTCGGGTCTTGGTAAAGGGGGATGAAAAACTGTCGAGTTGGTAGATGCCTTTTGCGTGATGTTTATAATAAAGTAACTGGCTTTTCCTTTTTTCCTCTCTCTCTTTTTTTAATTTATTTTTTTTACGGTCTATCTGTTAATCTCCTTTCTCTAACTCTTTTTTTTCCTTTCGTCTGGCGGCTTCTTCACTTTCACAACTCTTTTTCACTTTCTCTACTTTCTCTGTTTCTATTCGTTATTTCTAAAAGCCTTAAAACAATTAAGGGGTACAATGATTGTAACAATATATACGGGATGTACACTGATGTAACTTACTGTACCTCTAATAAATAAATAAAACTATATTTTTTAAATGTTGGGATAGTCCCAGCCTCAACTACCTCCTCGGGCAGCTTGTTCCAAACACCCTATGTATAAAAAAGTTACCCCTCAGATTTTTTTTTTCCTCCACTATGTCCTCTGGTCCTCATTCGCCGACTCTGGACAAGAGATTCCAACAACATCCTTGTAAATCTTCTCTCTCATCTTTCCAGCTTGTTAACATTTTTCCTATAACAGGGTTCCCAGAACTGAACACAATACTCACCAACGTCTCATACAACTGCAACATGTTTTCCCAACTTCTATACCCAATATGTGGTAAAGAAGCCGAAATAGCTCAGTTGGGAGAGAGTTAGACTGAAGATCTAAAGGTCCCTGGTTCAATCCCGGGTTTCGGCAATGGTATCTAAGACTTTAACTTTTAAATCAGCGTTCATAGGTGTATGATTTAGTCCAACGCTTTTCTCTTAAAATTAGCGGAGTTGAGGGATATGGGGAGAAGGTCAGAACGGGGTACTGATTGGGGATGATCAGCCATGATCACATTGAATGGCGGTGCTGGCTCGAAGGGCCGAACGGCCCACTCCTGCACCTATTGTCTATTGTCTATTGTATATGTGTAGATCGCGGATCGGCCTCTACAGACATCTGCAGACCCACAAGTAGACGACCCTATAGAGAGGAGAGGACAGTCATGCTCGTTTCGAGTGACCGCCGATGATGATAATCAATATTCTGACTGATGAAGGCCAATGTGCCAAATGCTTTTTTGACCTGCGTCTCCACCTTCAAGGAACTATGTATCTGCACGCCTAGATCACTCTGCTCTACAACATTCCCCAGAGCCCTACCATTCACTGTGTAGGTCCTGTCCTTGTTAAACTTCCCAAAAAGCAACACCTTGTATTTATCTTTATTAAATTCCATCGACCAATCCTCAGCCCACCTGGCCAATCGATCAAGATCCTGATGCAATTTTTCAAAACCATCTTAATTATCCGCAAATCCGCCCACTTTTGTATCATCTGTCAACTTGCTAATCTTGCCGTCTAGGGTCCCATCCAAATCATTGATATAGATGACTAAGCGGCTGCAGGACAATCACTACAGCGACTGCAGGAAGTCCGCCATGCCCAACGATAACCCTGTGACCTGGCCCTTCGTTCAATCGTTGTTTTATTGTCGCGTGTATAGAGAGGGAGTGACAATTTGCTCCGCATGTAATCCACTCACATCATACGATAAGTGCACAATAGATCATTTTCTGGAACAGGACGCAGAGAATCACCACATTCTGGCGCCCCATCTTGCCACTTCAAAGTCTCTGAAATGTCCAATCATGGCCGAAAGAGATATGCATGTCTCATGTTCTCACCTTACGTCTGGGTGTCTTGGCGGCACTGGGTGGGTGATGGCCTGGCCCTGTACGATGCCGTTAGTTTCTTCCACCGCCGCTCTGTGCAGCTGCCACAGGCTGCGCTCCATCCGCTCGCTCACCCACCCGCCCGGCTGCTTTAGGGCCTCCCGCAGCCATCTCCGCCAACACCAAAGACAGAAAGTGGGGGTGTACGAGGATGGTAGTACTTTAAATCAGAGACATCAGTGATCACATGGTAGGGTTGTAAGTTACCCAAGTGCTTCCCCTCGCACCATCACCCCGACTCCCACTCCATCAATCGGAAACGTCTCTGTCCATTCCCTGCACAGGAAACATCCCAAACTTTCCTCCAAAAGAAAAGGCCAAGTGGGATGCTTTTAAAAGTGTACTGACAAAAGCTCAGGATAAGCACGACCCTGTTAGACTGAAGGGGAAGGCAGGCAAACGCAAGGAAACTTGGCTGTTGAGGGAAATTGAGGCTTTGGTCTAGAATAAGAAGGATGCATGGGACAGGTAGCTGGGATCAAGTGTACCCCTGGAGGAGTTTCGGGAACTAAGGAGCAAACTCAAAAAGGAAATGAGAAGGGCAAAATGAGGCCATGAAATAACTCTGGCAGATAGCAAAAAGGACAATCTCAAGAGATTGTATAAGTACATAAGGGCGAAAATGTAACTAGAGAGATAGTGGGTCCCCTCAGGAATCAAAGCGGTCACCTCGGGACAGTCAACGGAAGTGGCTTGAGTGCAGTCAGTGTTACGGTCGACGAGGTGCTGAAGGTGGACAAATCTCCAGGGCCAGATCAGATATTTCTTCATCTCCGTTCTAAATGGCTTACCCCTTATTCTTAAACTGTAGCCCCTGGTTCTGGACTCGCACAACATCAGGAACATGTTTCCTGCCTCTACCATATCAAAACTCTTAACAATCTTCTATGTTTCAATAAGATGCCCTCTCACCCTTCTAAACTCCAGAGTGTACAAGCCCAGCCGCTCCATTCAAGCAACCTCCCGCCATCCCGGGAATTAACCTGGTGAACCTACGCTGCACACCCTCAATAGCAAGAATGTCCTTCAAATTTGGAGACCAAAACTGCACAAAATACTCCAGGTGTGGTCTCACTAGGGCCCTGTACAACTGCAGAAGGACCTATTTGCTCCTATACTCAATTCATCTTGTTATTCAGGCCAACATGCCATTCGCTCTCTTCACTGCCTGGTGTACCTGCATGCTTACTTTCAGTGACTTATGAACAAGGACCCCCAGATCTCGTTGTACTTCCCCTTTTCCCAACTTCCCATCTGCCTTCCTGTTTTTGCCACCAAAGTGGACAACCTCACATTTATCCACATTAAGCTGCATCTGCCATGCATCTGCCCACTCACCCAACCTGTCCAAGTCACCTTGCATTCTCGTAGCATCCTCCACACAGTTCACACAATCACCCAGCTTTGTGTCATCTGCAAATTTGCTGATGTTACTTTTAATCCCTTCATTTAAATCATTAATATATATTGTAAATAACTGCGGTCCCAGCAGCGAGCCTTGCGGTACCCCACTAGTCACTGCCTGCCACTTTGCCAGAAATTCACCTTCCTCTACCTCTGCCGCTTTAAAGTCATAGTCAAGAGTCTCTGCCTCGTGCCTTTAACTCGGGTCTCTGCCTCCGCACCCAGCTGCGGCACCGTGTGCCCAACACCGCAAGGAATTGCCGAGAGTTGTGGGTGTAGCCCAGTCCATCACGCAGACCAGACTCCCCGCCGTCGACCCCATCTACATTTCACACTGCCTCGGTCATTCCCTCTTCTCCCCTCTCCCGTCGGGCAGAATATACGGATACGTGAAAGCAAGTACCACTAGATTCAGGAACAGTTCCCCCCCCCCCCCCCCCCCCCCTCCGCAGTTACCAGGCTACTGAATTGTCCTGCCATAAGCTAGGATGTACTCCCATAAGCTAGGTTCATGGACGCCACCGACCCGATGCATTGAAGGGCCTGTTTCAATGTTCTATCAATCTATCCATTACAGCATGATCATTCTTTAAATGTGAACTTCAGACGCTGAATCAGAGGTAGTAAATACGTTTGCTCATGGATTACTTATTCGTCTGAATTATCTATTAATGAGCTTGTGTACCAGTATATCTATATAACACTTTGTGTCATGGTTTAGGATTACAGCATTTATTGCCCATACGTAACTAGTCCTGGAGAAGGTGTGGTGAGCCTGGGACTACTGATCTTCTGATTAGGGCAGTGCCATATTTTGGGAGGGAGGTCCAGGATTTCAACCCAGCGATGAGGAAGAACTTCCAAATCAGGGTGGAGTGAGAGTTGGAGGGAACCTTATAGATGGTTTCTCGGATACCCCTCTCCTTGTCTTTATTGGTTGTTCAAGTCATAGGGTTCGAGAACTGTACTGCACGGAAACAGGCTCTGTCGCCCACCTTGTCCGTGTTAACCAAGTTCCCATACAGGACTAGTCCAAGATGCCTGCATTTGGCTCATATCGCCCTCAACCCTTCCTTTCCATATATTTATCCAAATGTTTTTCAAAATCAGAATATTCTCAATTTTACGGTTCACTCTGGCAGAGCACCCAGATGCAGACTCCCTCTAAGTGAAATAGTTGCTCCCAAGGTGCCTCTTAAATCTCTCCCCTCTCACCTTATACTTAATCCCTCTGGTTAGAATTATCGCCACTGGGAAAAAGACTGTGAATGCTCAATTTATCCATGATCTTGTACACCCCAACAAGGTCACCCCTTGGCCTCCTATGCTCCAAGGATAACAGTCCTGGCCTATCCAGCCTCTCCCTGTAACTCAGGTCCGCAGGTTTAGGAGTTACGGCTAGTCACGTAACTGAAATTGCATTCTGTACACCGTGCACTGTGCGCTGGTGTGGAGGGAGGGACTGTATGGGTGGTGGATGCGGTGCTGATCGAACAGGGCTGTTATATTCTGGCTTCTGAAAGCTCCCTGTAGAAGCTCTTGGAGTTGAATCATCCCCAACCAGGATCGCTACTGTAGGAAAACATCCTGTTGGAAGAACCCAGCGGGTCAAGCAACATCTCTGGAGGCAGAGGGGTGGGTGACGTTTCGGGTCAAGAGTCAAACGTGTTCACTTCATTAGTTGTAGGAGCAGAATTAGGTCATGAGGCCAATCAAGTCTACCCCGCCATTCAAACACGGCTGAACTATCTTTACCTCTCAACTCCATGCTCCTGCCTTCTCTGACACCCTCACTAGTCAAGACTCTGTGAATCTCCGCCTTAAAAACATCCAATGACTTGCTTTGACAGGACAAAGGCTTGGACGTTTCGGGTCGAGGCCCTTTTTCAGACCAGAAACAGTCTCGACCCAAAACGTCATCCATTCCTTCTCTCCAGAGATGTTGCCTGTCCCGCTGAGTGTCTACCTTCGATTTTAACCAGCATCTGCAGTTCTTTCCTACACATTACGTTCTCTGGCAGCTTGTTCCATACACCCACCACCCTTTGTGTAAAAAATTACCCCTCAGATTCCGATCAAATCTTTTTTCTCCACCTTCAACCTATGTCCTCTGGTCCTCGATTCACCTACTCTGGGCAAGAGACTTTATGCATCTCTCCGATCTATTCCTCTCATGATCTTACACACCTCTATATGATCACCCATCATCCTCCTGCGCTCCAAGGAATAGTCCCAGTCTACTCAACCTCTGCCTTTAACTCAGACCCTCTAGTCCTGGCAACATCCTCGTAAATCATTTCTGTAACCTTTCCAGCTTGACATAATTCCTATAACACGGTGCCCAGAACTGAACACAATAGTCTAAATGTGGCCTCACCAACGTCTTATACAACTGCAACATGACCTCCCAACTTCTATACTCAATACTCTGACTGATGAAGGCCAATGTGCAAAACCCTTTTTGACCACCCGATCTACGTGCAACTCCCCCTTCAGGGAGCCATTCTCCTGCTCTCTTATATCCCTCTGTTCTACAACACCCCCCCTCCCCCCCCCGAGCCCTACCATTGACTGTATAAGTTCTGCCCATGTTAGACTTCCCAAAATGCAATACCTCACATTTTTCTGCATTAAATTCCACCAACCATGCCTCAGCCCACTTTGCCAAACGATCAAGATCCTGCTGCAATTTTTCACAGCCATCTTCAGTATTAGCAAAACCATTCACTTTTATTTCATCGGCAATCTTGGAAATTGAAGTTTAGTATGTTGATTAAAAAACCAATGCCGAAAATACCTAAAGAATAGACTGCAGAAGCTGGAATCTTGAGTTAAAAAAACGTACTTCTAGATTGGGGAAACTCAGCGGGTCAGGCAGCATCTGTGGAGGGGGATGGCAGACAACTTTTCTGGTCTGGTCCCTTCTTCAGACTGATGGATTGTTGGAGAGAAAACTGGCAGAGAGAGGGGAAAGGAAGCAGTAGGACAAGAGCTGGTGGATGGTAGGTGGGTTCGGGTGAGCAGGGGTGGCTTGGCAGATGAACCAGTGAGGGACAGAAGGGTTGAGATAGAGCCCGAGGCTGGAGGTGATTAGTGAAGGGCAGAAGGTCGACTCTTCTAGAGGGGGAAGATGGTGAGTCCAATGTAGAACCAGAGGCCTGGGTCGGCTGTTACTCCTGCAGTTTGTTTCTTTGGTTTAGTTGTAGTTTTAGAGATGCAGTGCAGAAACGGGCTCTTCGGCCCACCGGGTCCGCGTCGACACTGTACAACACCCAATTGGGGCAATTTTTATATTTACCAAGCCAATTAACCTACAAACCTGTACGTCTTTGGAGTGTTGGAGGAAATACTCGCTTGCACACATACACGATTACATTCATGTGCTCGCATACAAACACACTCATACCTCAGCCACAGGGTACCACACATAACTTACACTGAGTTGTCATTTCTAACTGTTTTGCACACATACCTTGTTTCTTGCACCACTTTTTTCTTTCCTTGTGGAATTTATTATAATAAAACGGCCATTGTAGTAAATGCCTACTATGTTCTGTGTGCTGAAGCAAAGCAATAATTTCCTTGTCCTATCAGGGACACGTGACAATAAACTCTCTTGTACTTGTAATGTATATTTTGTGCGTGGTCTGAGCCTATGTGCCTTTGATGCTGTTGCCGGCAAGATGTTCAATGATATTTGCACCTGAGCGCAATTATGTAGATGATAATAAACTGGACTTGACAGCTGTTACCTTCCCAAATTGTTTACAGAAGTGCCCTCTGTAAAGCTGGGCAAGGGGTCACGTTCTTCACGCGTTCTGATGATAAACACAATCAGCTTAAAAGGCAACTGAGATAACAAATCCCTGACAGAGAGAGGTCGAGTGACTCATTCTACTGACATTCCTTGTAGCCGCCCAGAACCAAAGATTAGATCAACATCAGCAGGACGATGCGGTGGGGGGAGGTGGAATGGACGAAGGGAGGGAAGGAATGTGGGGAGGGGTGGTCTGCGTCACAGAGAGCCAGGACACTAGAGACAATAGACTCTAGTGTCCTGGCTAGAGTCACTAGTCATCTAGAGTCAGCTAGAGTACTCCTTGCATTGAGACACAAAGCCTTCAGGCTTGTCTTTACAACGCACTTACCCCTAATACAATTTTGCTGAAAAGTGGCCCTTTTTGATTTTTGCCCTGGTTTTGTCTGCCTGCCACTTTTACTTTTCACCTTGCTACCTAATGCTTCTACCCTCATTTTACACCCTCCTGCCTCTCTGCTCTTGTACCCATCCCCCTGCCACATTAGTTTAAATCCTCCCCGACAGCACTAGCAAACACTCCCCCAAGAACATTGGTTCCATTCCAATCCAGGTGCAAACCGTCCTGTTTGTACCGGTCCCACCTCCCCCAGAACTGGTCCCAGTGCCCTAAAAATTTGAATCCCTCCCCCTTGCACCACTTTTCAAGCCACGTATTCATTTGCATTATCCTCCTATTTCTACTCTGACTGGCCCGTGGTACTGGTAGTAATCCGGAGATTACTACCTTTGAGGTCCTACTTTTAAGTTTATCTCCTAGCTCCCTAAATTCACCTTGTAGGACCTCATCCCTTTTTTTACCTATATCGTTGGTGCCAACATGCACCACGACAACTGGCTGTTCACCCTCCCCCTCCAGAATGTTCTGCAGGCGTTCAGTGACATCCCTGACCTTTGCACCAGGGAGGCAACATACCATCCTGGAGTCTCGTTTGCGGCCGCAGAAACGCCTATCTATTCCCCTGACAATTGAATCCCCTATTACTATTGCTCTTCCCCTCTTTTTTCCCCCCTCATGTGCTGCAGAGCCACCCATGGTGCCATGAACCTGGCTGCTGCTGCATTCCCCTGATGAGCCATCTCCCTCAACAGTATCCAAAATGGTATACCTGTTTAGGAGGGAGATGACCGCAGGGGACTCCTGCACTACCTGCCTACTGCTTTGCTGGCTATTGGCCACCCATTCCCTTTTGTACTCTTACCTTTTGCCTGCGGTGTGACCAACTCACTGTACGTGCTATCCACGACTTTCTCCGCATCGTGGATGCTCCAGTATGAATCCAGCCGCAGTTCCAATCGTTCAATGCGTCTGCCAGGATCTGCAGCTGGACACACTTCCTGCAAACGTAGTCACCAGGGACACCGACCATCTCCCTGATCTCCCACATGTTGCAGGCTGAACAAACCACGGGGCCAATCTCTACTGCCATACCTTTACTCCCAAATTACTCTGTATTAAATATTAAAAAAACACAAAAACTTATCCTTTAAACTTTACTACTAAATACTGAATCCTTATCTCCCAGAATCCCTCACTCCCAGAAGGCAGAAATGTAAAATTGTAAACCCGGGGTTGCACCCAATCAGCTGCTTCCTCGGGTCCTCTTCCACCAATCAGCGGCTTCCTCAAAAAAAAAAAAAAAAAAACCCACTTCTCCAAATGGAACGTTATGGATTTTGGTAAAAACAAGCCCCGCGCTCGATTTATATCCTTACCGGTCGGGTGTCGCTCCTCCCTCTCCTCCTCTTCTTCCAACGGCTCATGTGGGCCTCTCTTGTGGAATTTTTCGAGGATGTAACTAGTAGCGTGGATAAGGGAGAACCAGTGGATGTGGTATATCTGGACTTCCAGAAGGCTTTCGACAAGGTCCCACATAAGAGATTAGTATACAAACTTAAAGCATACGGTATTAGGGGTTCAGTATTGATGTGGATAGAGAACTGGCTGGCAAACAGGAAGCAAAGAGTAGGAGTAAACGGGTCCTTTTCACAATGGCAGGCAGTAACTAGTGGGGTACCGCAGGGCTCAGTGCTGGGACCCCAGCTGTTTACAATATATATTAATGATCTGGATGAGGGAATTGAAGGCAATATCTCCAAGTTTGCGGATGACACTAAGCTGGGGGCAGTGTTCGCTGTGAGGAGGATGCTAGGAGACTGCAAGGTGACTTGGATAGGCTGGGTGAGTGGGCAAATGTTTGGCAGATGCAGTATAATGTGGATAAATGTGAGGTTATCCCACTTTGGTGGCAAAAACAGGAAAGCAGACTACTATTTAAATGGTGGCCGATTAGGAAAAGGGGAGATGCAGCGAGACCTGGGTGTCATGGTACACCAGTCATTGAAAGTAGGCATGCCAGGTGCAGCAGGCAGTGAAAAAAGCGAATGGTATGTTAGCTTTCATAGCAAAAGGATTTGAGTACAGGAGCAGGGAGGTTCTACTTCAGTTGTACAGGGTCTTGGTGAGACCACACCTGGAGTATTGCGTACAGTTTTGGTCTCCAAATCTGAGGAAGGACATTATTGCCATAGAGGGAGTGCAGAGAAGGTTCACCAGACTGATTCCTGGGATGTCAGGACTGTCTTATGAAGAAAGACTGGATAGACTCGGTTTATACTCTCTGGAATTTAGAGATTGAGAGGGGATCTTATAGAAACTTACAAAATTCTTAAGGGGTTGGACAGGCTAGATGCAGGAAGATTGTTCCCGATGTTGGGGAAGTCCAGGACAAGGGGTCACAGCTTAAGGATAAGGGGGAAATCCTTTAAGACCGAGATGAGAAAGACTTTTTTCACACAGAGAGTGGTGAGTCTCTGGAACTCTCTGCCACAGAGGGTAGTTGAGGCCAGTTCATTGGCTATATTTAAGAGTGAGTTGGATGTGGCCCTTGTGGCTAAGGGGATCAGAGGGTATGGAGAGAAGGCAGGTACGGGATACTGAGTTGGATGATCAGCCATGATCATATTGAATGGCGGTGCAGGCTCGAAGGGCTGAATGACCTACTCCTGCACCTAATTTCTATGTTTCTATGTTTCTATGTAGAGTCACAGAGAGATCTAGGAATAACCGTGCATAGTTCCCTGAAGGTGGAATCGCATGTAGATAGGGTGGTAAAGAAAGCCTTTGGTGTGCTGGCCTTTATAAATCAGAGCATTGATATAGGAGTAGGGAAGTAATGTTAAAATTGTACAAGGCATTGGTAAGACCAATTCTGGAGTATGGTGTACAATTTTGGTCGCTTAATTATAGGAAGAATGTCAACAAAATAGAGAGAGTACAGAGGAGATTTACTAGAATGTTGCCTGGGTTCCAGCAACTATGTTACAGAGAAAGGTTGAACAAGTTAGGTCTTTATTCTTTGGAGCGCAGAAGGTTAAGGGAGGACTTGATTGAGGTCTTTAAAATGATGAAAGGGATAGACAGAGTTGACGTGGATAAGCTTTTCCCATTGAGGGTAGGGAAGATTCAAACAAGAGGGCATGACATGAGAATTAAGGGACAGAGGTTTAGGGGTAACGTGAGGGGGAACTTCTTTACTCAGAGGGTGGTGGCTGTGTGGAATGAGCTTCCAGTAGAAGTGGTGGAGGCAGGATCGATTTTAACATTTAAAAGTGAAGTGGATGGGTGTATGGACGGGAAGGGAATGGAGGGGTATGGTCTGAGTGCAGGTAGATGGGACTAGGGGAAAACAAATGATCGGCAAAGACTGGAAGGGCCGACAAGGCCTGTTTCCGTGCTGTAATTGTTATATGGTTGTATGGTTATAATAGACAATAGGTGCAGGAGTAGGTCATTTGTCTCTTCGAGCCAGCACAACCATTCAATGTGACCATGGCTGATCATCCACAATCAGTACCCCGTTCCTGCCTTCTCCTTGGCTCCACTATCTTTTAGAGCTCTATCTAACTCTCCCTTGAAAACATCCAGAGAACCGGCCTCCACCGGCCTCTGAGGCAGATAATTCCACAGACTCACAACTCTTGGAAGATGTATTTCCTCATCTCCGTTCTAAATGGCTTACCCTTTATTCTTAAACTGTAGCCCCTGGTTCTGGTCTCCCCCAACATCAGGAACATGTTTCCTGCCTCTACCATATCCAGATTCTTAATAATCTTCTATGTTTCAATAAGATCCCTTTTCCTTCTTCTAAATTCCAAAGTGCGCAAGCCCAGCCGCTCCATTCAATCAACATATGACAGTGCCGCCATCCCGGGAATTACCCTTGTGAACCTACGCTGCACGCCCTCAATAGCAAAAATGTCCAAATTTGGAGACCAAAACTATCCAAAATACTCCAGGTGTGGTCACACTAGGGCCCTGTACAACTGCAAAAGAACCTCTTTGCTCCTATACTCAACTCATCTTGTTATTAAGGCCAACATGCCATTCACTTTCTTCACTGCCTGGTGTACCTGCATGCTTACTTTCAGTGACTTATAAACAAGGACCCCCAGACCCCGTTGTACTTCCACTTTTCCCAACTTCCCATCTGCCTTCCTGTTTTTGCCACCAAAGTGGATAACCTCACATTTGTCCACATTAAACTGCATCTGCCATGCATCTGCCCACTCACCCAACCTGTCCAAGTCATAGAGTCATAGCATCCTCCTCACAGTTCACACAACCACCCAGTTTTGTGTAATCTGCAAATTTGCCAATGTTACTTTTAATCCCTTAATTTAAATCATTAATATATATTGTAAATAACTGCGGTCCCAGCAGCGAGCCTTGCGGTACCCCACTAGTCACTGCCTGCCACTTTGCCAGAAATTCACCTTCCTCTACCTCTGCCGCTTTAAAGTCATAGTCAAGAGTCTCTGCCTCGTGCCTTTAACTCGGGTCTCTGCCTCCGCACCCAGCTGCGGCACCGTGTGCCCAACACCGCAAGGAATTGCCGAGAGTTGTGGGTGTAGCCCAGTCCATCACGCAGACCAGACTCCCCGCCGTCGACCCCCATCTACACTTCACACTGCCTCGGTCATTCCCCTCCCCCCCCCCCCCCCCCCCCCCCACTCCCGTCGGGCAGAAGATACGGATACGTGAAAGCAAGTACCACTGGATTCAGGAACAGCTTTCCCCCCCCCCCCCCCCCCCCCCGCAGTTACCAGGTTACTGAATGGTCCTGCCATAAGCTAGGATGTACTCCCGATCCTTCAACCTACCTCTATGCAGGTCATGCACTTGTTTTGCTTGCACTTTCTCTGTAGATGTAACATTATATTCTTCCCTCTGCTTATTTTCTCCTCAGCACTACTTGGGGGTCCGACCCCAAACGTCGCCTATCAATGTTCTCCAAGGATGCTGCCTGACCCGCTGAGTTACTCCATCAAGAGAGTCAAAAAATTACCTATTCTACTCATATATTTAGTTTATTAGTTTAGTTTAGAAATACAGTGCGGAAACAGGCCCTTCGGCCCACCGAATCTGCGCATACTAACACTATCCTACACACCGGGGTATGTGTTGTGATTTCCTTGGCCAGCACGCAAAACAACCTGTTTCAATGTTTTTCCATTCTCGTGACAATAATAAATCGATACCAATAAACCGAGAGTTAATTTTATTGCTGATATCTCCTGCGCTGCCATAAATCCCCCGCCCAGTTTTGCTGGACTCCTGACAAACGCCCCTTGGCCAGGACGTGGTGGGGGGCGGACGCTCCAAGTCATGGTCGAAGTGGGAAACTCCAGGGGGGAGGGGCTCCAAGCCTCAGCTGCCCCGCAACAACAGGGCGAGCGCTGCTACTTAAGGCAGGGAAAGGCATTGAGCTGTTGAAGGGAGGGAGTGGGGAGAGCTCTGACTTCGCGGAAAGCAGCAGGAAAGAGGCGACACAGAGTGTGTACGACACAGGGTAAGGGTTTAGCTTAAATGAAGGCGGCCGTGGGTGAGTTCGAGGGAAAGGTGATTATGAAGAGCTGCAATGGTTTCGAGGACACCTGGAAACAGAGTGTCTCGCCCACAGGGTCTCAGATGATCAGGCAAAGGGGAGAGAATCGTACACAGGATAGGCGGGTGTGGGACTGGGGAGACTGGTCCACTGGCACTCGAACAGATTGGATGGGCTGAGCAGCCTCTCGCTGTGCCGTCATCATTCTTACAGGTCCCCCCCGCGACTGCTCCGCTGGAAAGGTGGAGGGGTGGGCAGGCGGTGGGGGAGTGTGGTGGGTGGGGGAGAGAGTGGCCGAGGAAGGGAGGAGAGCGACCAGCAGCCCCTCGCCTCCTCCGTCAGCGCAACCCCCCCCCCCCCCCCCACCCCCCGTGTGTGTGTGTGTTACCCTGTGCAGGGCAGTAGGTTAGCGGGACTCGGGGTAGAGCGACCTATGGACGGAGCCAGGGACGAAACCGCGGCCGGCCACGTGATCAGAAATCGCAGCCCGGGAATACGATGAGCAGCTTTTGCCGACGGGGCAGTGGGACCCGGCTCTGTCGCAGCCACCGCCACTCATTTATACCGTCCATTCCCTCCACAGACGCTGCCTGGCCCGCTGAATTCCTCCAGCACTGTGTGTTTTGCTCAGGATTCCAGCATCTGTGGTTCAGGTGCGGTAATCGTTATCAAAACATGGGGGGGACACCATTTCTTGGTGGGCGCACACGCGCACACACACGCGAGGTTTCGGCCGTGGGCCCTGTGGACGATAACATCGGGAGCTGACCTGTTTGGTGACCAACTCCGACCTCCAGAAACAGCAGCTTCGTCCGCCTCGAATCGTGAGGCTTCAATCGGCCCGTTGGCGGGTCCTTTCATCGCCCGGTGCGGCTTAAAACCGGCCGCGGGATCTTCCATCACCCGGCGGGGGCTTCAACGTGGAAGATCCCGCGGCCGGTTTTAAGCCGCGCCGGGCGATGAAAGGCGCCGCGAACTGGCCGATTCAAACTCCGCTGTATGATCTTTGCTCCATCAGAGCGTCTCCGTCTTCCAATCACCGCGCTCTATCCGCAGTCCCACCCCCTACTTCGCCTCTGACCGACACTTCCCTCCTCCTGTCATCGCGCTGAATCATTATGTCCAACCCCCGCTGGCTGCTGACCGACTTCTTTCTCGTCCAATCGGCCCCCTCGATCATCAGTCCACTCCACTGTCTCGCGGAAAGCGGAGATTTTTTATTTAAATGTTTTTCACCAAATTTCAAAATCCGGATTACAAAACGGGGGGGGGGGGGACGTGTGCGCCCCCACCCCCCCCCCCTGGATAATTCGCCCACTTCCCAAAACATGAGGGGGGGACGTGTGCGCCCACCCCCCCCCCCCCTGGATTTCCGCCCGCGGTTATGTTCTGATTCTATTCTCCCTAAATTCACAGGATTTATCTAGATTCCATCGCTAACCTGCACAGTGCGGGGGGAGGGGGGGGGGCATTAGCATACCGCCGCGGATGTCTTTGTAAACACGCGGGGGGGGTCCCACGGCTGTCACACGGAGACATGTGAACCCCGCGCATTGGACACCTAACTTTGGGATTGAACCTGCGCTGCGGAACTCCAAGGCAACGGCTCTATGCACTGTTCGCCGCCCTAACTTGGGTTCGGACAGGGATGTTGTAAGATGGTCGGCGCGGACTCAGTGGGCCGAAGGGCCTGTCTCCGTGCTGTATCTCTGTGACTCTATGACTCGGTGGGCCGAAGGACCTGTTGCCGCGCTGTATCTCTCTGTGACTCGTCACCTGTCTGCTCTTGGCGTGACCGTCTGCGTTTGACCTCCCTAGCCGCGACATGGCGCAGGATTTCGATCAAACATTAATCTTGTTCTCTATTAACTCCCCCCACATTCCCCTTCACCCACATCCCTCCCCTCCGCCTTTGCAATTCACCCCCCCCCCCCCCCCCCCACCCCTCCCTTCTCCCGTTATCTGACATCCCTTTAACTCCCTTTCACCTCCAGCCTTTGGCACTTACTCAGCCCATCTGCCAATTACCCTCTCACCTGTATCCAGTGTATCCACCTAACACTTGCCTGCCTTTGTCCTGCCCCCCACCTGTTTTCCAGCTCCTCCGCTCCCCCCCCCCCCCCCTCCCCGCACTCCGTCAGACTGAAGAAGGGTGGCGACCCGAATCTTCGTCTGTCCATTCTCTCCACAGATGCTGCCTGAGCCGCCGAGTTGCTCCAACGCTGTTGTTTTTGTTTCACACTCCAGCATCTTCCGTTCCTCGTGTCTCCGTTAATCTGGATCTGTTTGAACTGTTTCTTTCCAGCAGCGGCTCGGCGCAGATCACACCCGGAGTCCCAGGATCCAGCCCAGTCATGGCGACCAGCGAGGAACTGGATCGCGCTGCGGCGGAGCTAAAGGCGAACATGAAGGAGGCACGGGCCGCAATGCGGCTGTTCCAGGATAGAGCCGTGTTCGCCACCACGGCCGGTGTGTTAAAGGGAATCTTCCAGGTGGGCGGCGCCATTCTGAAGCTGGTGCTGGGGAAACGGGAGAGCGAGGAGCTGATATATATGAAGGAGCAGTTCCAGACCGTCAGGAACCAACTGGATGTGATTTCCGAGCAGATCCGGCAGGTGCTGTGGGAGATCGAGAGGAGCACGATCAACAACCAGTACTTCCCCATCGAGGAGAACCTCAAGAACCAGTTCCGCAAATACATGGACATCCTGAGCTCAGCGCCCGAGTTCCGCGACAAGGAGCGAGACGAGTTCCTCACCCACTTCGACGTGACCAAGGGCGATCAGAACCTGCACACCCTCTTCGACGCGGTCATGGGCTTCTCCGCCGTCTTTGGGAAGCCCATCCTGGAGACGGCCATGAGCTACGACCAAAGGAACCGGCGCCTGATGGAAGGCATGTGCTGCCGGCTGAAGGAGCTCTTCTGCATCGGTCTGGTCCCTCTCCTGGG
Organism: Okamejei kenojei; assembly: GCA_035221665.1. Lineage (NCBI taxonomy): Eukaryota > Metazoa > Chordata > Chondrichthyes > Rajiformes > Rajidae > Okamejei > Okamejei kenojei. The sequence goes on along the minus strand of JAVHYY010000276.1, from coordinate 214,794 downwards.
CCACGCCGCCGTCACCGGCAACGACGTGGAGGCGTTGAAGAGAGAGTGGGACCAGAAACTGGCGCAAGTAGAAGCCAAAATGATATCCATGGTAGATCGGTGCGTCAGCGAGTTTGCGCAGCAGGCGCAGATAGACGTCGAGAGATTGGTGAAGGAGAAGGGGGAGAGAGATAACAAGGGCTGCGCCACCTTCCTCATGGAGGGACTAGTGCAGAAATACGACTGGGTCCGCTGGTCAGTGCGCGTCTATGATCCCATCTCGGGCTTTGACAATCACTGTGTCACTGGCCCAAACCGCTTTGAGTTTTTCCGGCTCAATAACGTCAACGTGGTTGTGTCCTACTCCACCGACCCAAGGCCCCTGGACGCGGCGCAGATCGGCCAGTTGATGCAGGGCAAGGACGGCTGGAGGGACGCCAGGGAAGTGGTCGAGTTCATCTCCAGTAACGTCCCGCGCAACTACGTGGTCCACGCGGTCAGGCGCTACACAGACCTGTGGAACCACAAGGACTTCCCCAAGGCCTGCCACTTCTGGGAGACCTACAGCGGGGTCACCCTCTGTGTCCACTCCACTTGAGTCACCCCAGGGGCGAGCCGGTCCCGTCGTGGCCGGGTATGGTAGAGATTAAATTGATCAAATAGGTGATTAAACGGAATCCGGGCCCCATCAGTTCAGTGTGTCCGCGACCTAGATTAATCAGCGCTTAGCGTCCAATCGTCGGATTGTGCAACCAATGAAAAAGGCGAGGTCCGCAGCCGCTTCCCCAGTTTACTGGCCGTCCGCTGAACACCAAGCGCTGCAGACACGACCCTGTCTGGTTACCTCCTGCACTCAGCCGCCGCTGCCCGGCAAACAACACCATGGCCACCGGCAGCGGGGTCTTCTGGTGCCCTTTATCCTTGTAGATTAATCGTTGTCATTGCTTGGATGTGCTTAAAGTGATTAATCGGTTCTGTGAAAATAAAGATGATGTACACACGGTAATCAGTTCAATAAATTCGAGCCACGAGTCAAGTGTATAATTGTCATTTGTAACGACAACGGAACCCTGTAATTCGTGCTTGTTGCAGCTTAAAAGCCTGCAAACGGAATAACAAAGATATGATATATAATCACCAATAATACAAAAGAATGTCACCTATTCCTTTGCTCCAGAGTCGTTGTCTGTCCCGCTGAGTTAGAAATATAGAAACATGGAAATTAGGTGCAAGAGCAGGCCATTCGGCCCTTCGAGCCTGCACCGCCATTCAATATGATCATGGCTGATCATCCAACTCAGTATCCTGTACCTGCCTTCTCTCCATACCCCCTGATCCCTTCAGGGCCACATCCAACCCCCTCTTAAATATGGCCAACGAACTGGCCTCAACTACCTTCTGTGGCAGAGCATTCCACAGATTCACCACTCTCTGTGTGAAAAACGATTTTCTCATCTCGGTCCTAAAAGACTTCCCCCATATCCTTAAACTGTGACCCCCTTGTCCTGGACTTCCCCAACATCGGGAACAATCTTCCTGCACCTAGCCTGTCCAACCCCTTAAGAATTTTGTAAGTCTCTATAAGATCCCCCCCTCAATCTTCTAAATTCCAGCGAGTACAAGACAAGTCTATCCGGTCTTTCTTCATATGGAAGTCGTACCATCCTAGGAATCAGTCTGGTGAACCTTCTCTGTACTCCCTCTATGGCAAGAATGTCTTTCCTCAGATTAGGGGACCAAAACTGTACGCAATACTCCAGGTGTGGCCTCACCAAGACCCTGTACAACTGCAGTAGAACCTCCCTGCTCTTGTACTCAAATCCTTTTGCTATGAATGCCAACATACTATTTGCTTTCTTCGCAGCCTGCTGCACCTGCATGCCTACTTTCAATGACTGGTGTACCATGACACCCAGGTCTCGCTGCATCTCCCCTTTTCCTAATCGGCCACCATTCAAATAATAGTCTACCTGCAGCGTTTTGTGTCTATCTTCTGTTTAAACCAGCATCTGCAGTTCCTTCCCATGTAACCATAATCCGACGTCATATTGCATCGCCCTCAGCCTCCTGCGCACTCTGCCCCACCTCTCCCTATAGCTCAGGCCCTCGAGTCCCAGCAACATCCTCACGAATCTTCACTGCGTTATTTCCGTCTTAGTAGCATCTTTCCCGTACTTTCACCTCGCACCACCCCTTCCTCCAGCGACAGGTATTCCAGGGGATCGCCGACGAAACGGCGCCCTCCAACTGCACCCTCCCCTTCGGGTGAGTTCAACGTCTCTTTTCCTCGATCGGAACACCCTGTCCGCTTTCGACCCGTACAGCGCGGAAACCAGTCATTTAGGCCCAACCTGTCCTTGTTAACGTCATGCCCATCAAGGCCATTCCCATTTGTCCGAATTAGACCAGACCCCTCTCCACCCTTCCCATCGAAGTACCTGGACAGGTTGTAATTGCACCTCCCTCAGCCTCTTCATCTCAACATTCATGAGTGTTTGATAGTCGAAACGGAGCAATAATATTCTTACTTGCAGCAGCACAACGGATATGTAATATTCCATGTCGATGGAATATATTGGGAGGGCGGGGGGTGGGGGGTGCACTTGTGTAGGAAGGAACTGCAGATGCTGGTTTATACCGAAGATAGACACAGAGTGCTGGAGTAACTGAGCGGGTCAGGCAGCATCACTGGAGAAAAAAGGAACAGGTGACGTTTCCGGTCGAGACCCTTCTTCAGACTGAAAGTAGAGTCGGGGAGGGGGTGGGAGGGGGGGGTAACCGGAGGTAGGTAAAGGCTAAAACAAATTGGGGCCGGCAACAGATGACCAATGAAGGGTTTAGCCCACAATGGTCCATTGTTGGCTGGGGAAGAGGTGATAAAGACGGGAGAGAGGGTGTAAAAGGCTTGTCCTGCACACCACCTTTAAACGTTTCTCGTCTCACAAATACATTCTATCTGGCATTTAATATTTCCATCCTGGGGAAAAACTCTACCATATCTATGTCTCTCACAATGTTATAAACTTCTACCCAATCATCTCTCATTCGCCGACGCTACGTAGAAAACACCCTCATCCCTCTAATCCAGGCAGCATTCTGGTATGAGGAAGAGTCTTGACCAAAACGGCGGAGGGGTGCGAACAGTCCACTGACAGAGCCGATCACATCCATACATCTGTACCATTATTAGTTCAAAAATTGGTGTCCGAGCTGGAGGTAACAGCTTCATTACAAAAATGTTCTGGTGCCTCTACAAATGTACGGGTCACCCGGTGGAGGTACCGTGTGGAAATAGCCGACATGACCATCACCTCTGGGTGAATCCAAGTAAGGCCATGAATCAGAGATCCCCGATATCCCCCGTGCCATTTGGCCCATTAAGTCTATTCCATCATTTCAATCATGGCTGATCTACCTCTCCCTCCTAATCCAATTATCCTGCCTTCTCCCCATAACCTTTGACACCCGTACTAATCAAGAATACATTTCTCTCTGCCTCAAAAATATCCACTGACTTGGCCTCCACAGCCTTCTGTGGCAAAGAATTCCACAGATTCACCACCACCTGACGAAATAAATTTATCCTCATCTCCTTCCTAAAAAAAGTCCTTTAACTCTGAGGCTATTGGATCTAGTCCTAGATTCTCCCAGTCGTGGAAACACCCTCTGCACATCCGTTCTATCCAAGCCTTTCACTATTCTGCCCCCCCTCATTTTCTAAACTCCAGCGAGTATAGGCCCAGTGCTCATCATAGGTTAACCCACACAAACGTTCATCATAGGTTAACCTACTCATTCCTGGGACCATTCCTGTAAACCTCCTCTGGACCCTCTCCAGAGCCGCACACCCTTCCTCAGATATGGTGCCCAACATAGCTCACGCGGCTAAGTTCCGAATATGCCTTTACCAGCGCATGAAAGAGCCTCAACATTGTTTTCTGTGTTCTAGCCCTCTGGAAATAAATGCTAGCATTGAGTTTGTTTCCTTTGATACCGATTAGACTTGCAGATTATTTTGGGGGGGAATGCACCACCTTTGCACCTCCGATTTCTGGATTCTCTCCTGATTTAGAAAATAGTTTAGGTCTTTATTCCGACTACCAAAATGCAGGACTCCACAATTTGCCACACTATTTCCCATATCTGCCCACTCCCCCCAACTTGTCCAAGCTGCCCGCTCACGTGCCTGCCAAGGTGGTCTCAAAAGCCACGATCGTATGTCCGTCCGCCACGACTCCTGCCAGCGCCGTCGGGCAACCTTTCACTATGGGTGTAAAAGGCTTGTCCTGCACATCTCCTTTAAACGTTTCTCGTCTCACAAATACATTCTATCTGGCATTTAATATTCCCATCCTGGGGAAAAACTCTACCATATCTATGCCTCTCACAATTTTATAAACTTCTACCCAATCATCTCTCATTCACCGACGCTTCGAAGAAAACACCTCATCCCTGTAATCCAGGCAGCATTCTGGTATGAGGAAGAGTCTTGACCAAAACGGCGCTCATCCATGTTTTCCCGAGATGCTATCTGACCTGCTGAGTTACTCCAGCACGATGTGCTTTTTTAGCATTCTGATAAACTCCTCCGCTCTCTACAAAGCCTCCGCGTCCTTCCTGTAATAGGGCGACAAGAACTGAACTCAATACTCCATAGACTAGTCGATTTTTTATAAAGCTGCAATATGACCTCCTGGCTCAAAGACTCAATGGGCAACCAGAGAAGGCAAGCATACCATACGCCTTCTTTAACACTCTATGTGTCAGAGAGTGATACAGCGTGGAAACAGGCCCTTGCTCACACCAGCCAACATATCCCACCTACACTAGTCCCCTCCCACCTGCCCCTGCGCTTGGTCCATATCCCTCCAAACCTGTCCTATCCGTCTACCTGTCTAACTGTTTCTTAAACGTTGGGATAGTCCTTGCTTCAAATACCACCTCTGGCAGCTCGTTCCATACACCCACCACCCTTTGTGTGAAAATGCTACCCCTCAGATTCATATTAAATCTTACCCCCTCACCTTCAACTGATGTCCTCTGGTCGCGATCACGGTCACGGTGGCGCAGCGGTAGAGTTGTAGCCTTGCAGCGAATGCAGCGCCATAGACCCGAGTTCGATCCCGACTACGGGTGCTGTCTGTACGGAGTTTGCACGTTCTCCCCGTGACCGAGTGGGCTTTCTCCGAGATCTTTGTTTTACTCCCACACTCCAAAGACGTACAGGTTTGTAGGTTAATTGGCTTGGTATATGCGTAAATTGTCCTTAGTGTGTGTAGCATAGTGGTAAGGTGCGGGGGTCGCTGGTCGGCGCGGACTCGGTGGGCCGAAGGGCCTGTTTCCGCGCTGTATCTCTAAACTACACTCTAAACTAAACTAACTCTGGGCAAGACACTCTGTGCATCTACCCAATCTATTCCTCTCATCATTTTATACAGCTCTCTAATATCACCCATCACCCCACTGAACTCCAAGCAATAGTCCCAGCCTACTCAACATCTCCCTCTAGCGCACACGCTCTGGTCCTGGCAACATCCTCGTAAATCTGCTCTGTATCCTTTCAAGCTTGACAATATATTTCCTATAACATGGTGCACAGAACTGAACACTGTACTCTAAATACGGCATCACTAACGTCTTATACAACTGCAAGATGACCTCCCAACTTCTATACAATACTTTGACTGATGAAGGTCAATGTTCCAAACGCCCTATGACCACCCCATCTACCTGAGACTCCACCTTCAAGGAACGATGCACCGACACTCCCAGATCTACTCTACTCTACAAAACGCGCCAGGCCCCTACCATTCACTGTGCAGGTCCTGCGCATGTTAGACGTTTCAAAATGCTACCCCTCACACTTCCTGCTGCGAGTTGTGTTGAACTTTCAGGGGGCTGTGGTCATGGGTTGGAAGAAGAGTGAAATGGCCTTGTCTCTTCAGTGGAGCGATTCCCACCCGCGGACACAGTTAGTAATGTACTACCAGCTCTGCCCAGCATGCGGTAGTGTTGCACCTTGAACCACCTACAAATTGGAGTCAGGAGTTGCAGATCGGTACAGCACAAAACAGGCCCTTCGGCCCACCTCATCAACGTCGCCGACAAAAGACACAAAGTACTTGAGTAACTCAGCGGGTCAGACAGCAGCTCTGGAGAAGATGGGTTGGTGTCTTGCCGACCCGAAACGTCTTATCCATGTTCTCCAGAGATGTTGCCTGGCCCGCTGAGTTTCTCCAGCACTTTGTCTTATTTTGATACTGGCATTTGCAGTGTCCTGTGTTTCCAAATTATTCGTTTGGTTCCATTTGCCAGCGCCTTCTCCCTCTGAACCTTTCCTATCCATGTACCTGTCAAGATGTATTTTTAATTGTGTTATATTCCCAGCCTCAACTACCTTCTCTGGCAGCTTCTTCCGATTGTGAGTAAACATACTCTAACACCGTCTGTGTCTTCTTGTGTGCATCAGCAGCCGCAGTTCCGTGTTCCTACCCTCTGTGTTGAAAGCCGAACCCTCAGTCCCCGCCTTCACCCAGCTGACACCCTGCCCAATCCATCTCCGGTAAAAATGTGCCGGAGTGCTGGAATAACTCAGCGGGTCAGGCAGTACCTTTGGAGAACTGGATAGGCGAGGTTTCGGGTCGAGACCCTTCTTCAGACTGTACCTCAGTTCGGGCCGGTCCTTACAGACACCTATCCTCACCCTACCCCCCCGGACAGTTGTTAGACTGGCTTAACCGGCCGCGGCCTGGACTGACTGGAATAACAATGTGTGTTCTGTTTCACCAATTAAATAGTTTTGCGGGCCGCGCCCGTGTCAATCGCCCTCGCCTGCTGCACCGACCCCCCACCCACTGTTATCTCTCAAGTATCTATCTCTCTCTCCACCCTCCACGCTTATCCCGGTGAGTCAACGCCGCCTCCGCTCAACGACAAGACCGAAGTTTGTGCCAGAAGCGTCCTGTCACAGACTCAACCCCTCCCTCCCTCCCCTTCACGGCCCCGCCCCACAGTGAGTGGAAAATCACAGCTCCAATGGTCTCACGTGTTTGCCGTGGGGAGAGGTGTCACAGGGGTAAGGTGAGAGGAGGCAGTGAGTTTTTACTCCACGGGGGCACGCTTATATCTTGAACGTGATCTTGGAACTATCTGGAAGGGCCGAGAGGGCCTGTTTCCGTGCTGTAATTGTTATATGGTTATATGGTTATATGGTTGACAATAGACAATAGACAAAAGGTGCAGGAGGAGGCCATTCGGCCCTTCCAGCCAGCACCGCCATTCAATGTGATCATGGCTGATCATCCCCAATCAGTACCCCATTCCTGTCTTCTCCCCATATCCCCTGACTCCGCTATCTTTAATACTCTATCTAACTCTCCCTTGAAAGTATCCAGAGAATTGGACTCCACTGCCTTCTGAGGCAGAGAATTCCACACATTCACAACCCTCTGTGTGAAAAAGTGTTTCCTCATCTCGGTTCTAAATGGTTTACCCCTTATTCTTAAAGTGTGGCCCCTGGCTCTGAACCCCCAACATCTGGAACATGTTTCCTGCCTCTAGCATGTCCACACCGCTAATAATCTTATATGTTTCAATAAGATCCCCTCTTTTCCTTCTAAATTATACAAGCCCAGGGGCTCCATTTCAACATATGACAGTCCCACCATCCCGAGAGTTAACCTCGTGAACCTACGCTGAACTCCCTCAATAGCAACAATGTCCTTCCTCAACCTTGGGGACTAAAACTACACACAATCTCCAGGTGTGGTCTCACTAGGGCCCTGTACAACTGCAGAAGGGCCTCTTTGCTCCTATCCTCAACTCCTCGTGTTATGAAGGTCAATATGCCATTTGCTTTCTTCACTGCCTGCTGTACCCGCATGCTTAGTTTCAGTGACTGATACACAAGGCCCCCAGATCTCGTTGTACTTCCCCTTCTCCCAACTGGACACCATTCAGATAATAAACTGCCATCCTGTTTTTGCCACCAAAGTGTATAACTTCACATTTATCCACATTAAACTGCATCTGCCCACTCCCCCAACCTGTCCAAGTCACCCTGCACTCTCATAGCATCCTCCTCACAGTTCACACTGCCACCCAGCTTTGTGTCATCTGCAAATTTGCCAGTTACTTGAAATCCCTTCATCTAAATCATTAATGTATATTGTAAATAGCTGCGGTCCCAGCACCGAGCCTTGCGGTACCCCACTAGTCACTGCCTGCCATTCTGAAAGGGACCCGTTAATCCTTACATTTTGTTTCCTGTCTCCCAACCAATTTTCTATCCAAGCTAGTCCCCTAACCCCAATACCATGTGCTCTAATTTTGACCACTAATCTCCTATGTGGGATATTATTCTGAAAGTCCAGGTACACTACATCCACTGGCTTTCCCCTGTCCATTTTCCTAGTTACATCCTCAAAAAATTCCAGAAGATAAGTCCAGCATGATTTCCCCTTCATAAATCCATGCTGACTCAGACCGACCGTGTTACTGCTAACCAAATGTGCCGCTATTTCATCTTTTATAATTGACTCCAGAATCATCCCCACCAACCGATGTCTGTCTAACTGGTCTATAATTCCCTTTTCTCTCTTCCGCCTGTCTTAAAAAGTGGGAGAACAATAAATTAATAACAGCAATACTTGGTAACCATAGCAGTGAACAACCAAACACAGTTCATTGATCATAGGGACTGATCAGATAGTTGCTGAAGGTAGTGGTGTGCAGGGTGATTCAGGGACCTGATGGTTGTTGGAAAGAAGCTGTTCACGATTTTCAGGCTCCCGGACCTTATTCCGCGATGAGATGAGAGTGTGGCCAGAGTCGTGTGGGTCTCTGATGATGCCGGCTGATTGAGGCAGCACCGCCTGTAGATCCTTGTGATGGTGGGGAGATCAGTAGCTGTGATGGACCGGGCAATGTCCACCACTCTCTGTAGGTCCCTGTGATGGACCGGGCAGTGTCCACCACTTTCTATAGGTCCCTGTGATGGACCGGGCAGTGTCCACCACTCTCTGTAGATCCCTGTGATGGACCGGGCAGTGTCCACCACTTTCTATAGGTCCCTGTGATGGACCGGGCAATGCCCACCACTCTCTGTAGGTCCCTGTGATGGACCGGGCAGTGTCCACCACTCTCTGTAGATCCCTGTGATGGACCGGGCAGTGTCCACCACTTTCTATAGGTCCCTGTGATGGACCGGGCAGTGTCCACCACTTTCTATAGGTCCCTGTGATGGACCGGGCAGTGTCTACCACTTTCTATAGATCCCTGTGATGGACCGGGCAATGTCCACCACTTTTTCTAGATCCCTGTGATGGACCGGGTAGTGTCCAGCACTCTTTGTAGATCCCTGTGATGGATCAGGCAGTGTCCAGGCAATAGTCTAGCCACCGACATCCACCACAGATCCTCTGTGAAGATCATGTAAGGCAAGGAGTTGAGGCAATTGTGTTGTGTGGCCTTTATCATTATTATCAGAGTTTAATTGCCCAGAGACCAGAAGATCCCTGTAACATCATCATTATGAAGACAGAAGAGGATTTCTGTGAGAGCGGAAGGCTTTTAGAGATAGAAGTGTATGGAAGTGTGAGAGGCATAAATAGGGTGCACACCAGAGTCCTTCCCCCAGGGCCGAAGAGTCAAGTTCAAGCGAGTACAGGTATAGTTTGAGAGGGTGAAAGTTTCAAGGAGATTTATAAGCCCGTTTTTCTTTTACACAGAGAGGGCTGGGTGCACAATGCGGGGGGTGGTGGGCAGGCACGTCAGCAGCAGGGGATGGAAGGATACAGACCCATGTGCAGGCTGATGGGGTCTGCTTATCGTGGCATCATGTTCAGCATAGCCATTGTGGGCTGAAAGGCCTAATACTGCGCTGCACTGGTGTATGCTCAATTCTGTCAGCTTCCAGCTAATGCATTCTATTCACATTGACAAACTGGTTCTCGAAGAAGAGTTCTCGGAGACCTTCTCTCCCCCTCCCCCTCTGTGCTTTCACCTGCTCACGTATTCATCCTTCAAGGGTCATATAATGCACCGACTGGTCCTTGGTCTTCCCTCCCCCACTATCTCCCCCTCCCCACCACAACCCTCCCCTCCCTAGTCATCCTCCCCTCGCCATTCACCCCCTCCCCACTCTTCACCCCCTTCCCCACCCCCACCACAAACCTCCCCTCCCACACCCTCCCCCGATCTCCTCTCCACCCCGCTCCCCACCTTCCCCACACGCCCCTGCCTATCTCCCCACACCCACGTTCCCACCACAACCCATGGCCTCCTCCCCTCCCCTCCCCCACCCCCACCCCCCACCCATCTCCCACCACAACCCGTTCATCTCCTACCCAGCCCTCCCCTCCCCTCTTTATTTGCCATCAGTCACCTGTCCCCATTGGCCTTCCCTGGAACTTGTTCCATCTGCCACTCATCCCTCCCTTATCTAGTCGCAATCATCACCTCCCCGCCTACCTTTGAACTATCTGTATTGGACTTCCATCTTGCACTCAATGTTTCTCCTTTACCCTTTATCTGTACACAGTGAGCAGCTTGAATGGAATCTAGTATAATATTTTCGTTGACTGGATAATGTGCAACAAAAAGCTGTTCACTGAACCTCAATACACGTGACAATAATAAAATCCCCAGAAACATAGTGCAGTGCAACACAGGAATAGGCCCTTCAACTCACAATGTCTGTGCTGAACATTCTGAACATCCCCTCAAAGAAAGCAACCTCATTTAAACTTCAGCCGTCTGGCTTTAAAACACATGCCCTCTACTCTTTCACACTTCCCCCGTCGCCCACCTGCCCAATTCCTTCTTTGGTTTCTGGTTATAACCCGCTAGCCTGCCCAAGCTACCCCATTCACTCCCCCACCTGACTCCATCTGCCCATCATTTCCCTCCTCGCCGTCCCATCACACACTGCCGGGGTCAGACACAGTGAAGCTTCCTTTAAACCATCCCATCACATACTGCTGGGGTCAGACACAGAGAAGCTCCCTCTAAACCATCCCATCACACACTGCTGGGGTCAGACACAGTGAAGCTCCCTCTAAACCATCCCATCACATACTGCTGGGGTCAGACACAGTGAAGCTTCCTCTAAACCATCCCATCACATACTGCTGGGGTCAGACACAGTGAAGCTCCCTCTAAACCATCCCATCACATACTGCTGGGGTCAGACACAGAGAAGCTCCCTCTAAACCATCCCATCACACACTGCTGGGGTCAGACACAGAGAAGCTCCCTCTAAACCATCCCATCACACACTGCCGGGGTCAGACACCGAGAGAAGCTTCCTCTAAACCATCCCATCACACACTGCTGGGGTCAGACACAGAGAAGCTCCCTCTAAACCATCCCATCACACACTGCTGGGGTCAGACACAGAGAAGCTCCCTCTAAACCATCCCATCACACACTGCTGGGGTCAGACACACTGGAATGTCAAATTGGCTGATCTACAAGTCACATTTAAGAAATCTCAAACAACACATCAGAAATTATAAAACCCTTTGTTATTTTAACCAATACTTTCAACATTTTACAGAATCCCAAATATAAATCTATACAGGCAGGACAAAGCAAAAAAATTGACATGTAATAAAAAAAATTCTAAAAACCAGTAATTTAAAAAGAATTCAGGAAAAGATACACTGATTCTTCAGAGGGGTCAGTTTGCATTAATTACAGCTTATAAACGGTCATAAACACATTTCTGCTCATTCATGTTCAACTATTTTCATACAAGAAGCATTTATAAATATCTGAAGTTATCACACGATCCTGGATCTCTGTGAGTTACATTTGGGGCAGTCTGTGAATGGAGCGTAGAATTGCATTAAGTCAACACGTGCCCACTCCAGACGCTGCTGGCATTTATGGAACACCCTGTAAAGTCATGCAGCAAAGAGACAGGTCATTTGGACCAACTAATCCACAGTCCCACCAAAGCTAGTCCTATTTGCTCACGCCTCTAAACCTTTCATATCCTTATAACTGTCCAACTGTGTTGTTTTTAATGTTGTCATTGTACCTGTTGCAACTATCTCCTCTGGCAGCTCGTTCCATATAAACCACTGCCCTCTGAGCAATAAAGATGCCCCTTATATTAAATCTTTCCCCTCACCTTAAACCTTTACCTTCTGGTTCTTGATTCCCCTTCCCTTGGAAAAGACCTGTCTAAAGCCCTCATGATTTTATACGCCTCTATAAGATCACCCCTCCTCCCCCTGCACTAAAGTCTGAGCCTGACCTACGTCTCCCTATAGCGCAGGCCCCCGTGTCCTGGCAACATCCCTGTAAATCTTCCATGCACCTGTTCCAGCTCATGGCCAGGAAACATCTGTGGGGAGAAACATCTCTGGAGAAAATGGGTGATGTTTCGGGTCGGGATCAGTCTGAAGAAAGGTCCCGAGCTGAAACATCACCCATCCTTTTTCTCCAAAGATGCAGCCTGACTCGCTGAGTTACCCCAGCACTTTGTGTCTATCTACCAGCAAATAGTCCTACTTTAGAAGGGGTAACTTGGTCAAGGCCCTGTTTCCCTGCTATGTCACTCTAACTGGGTTAGGCAGGAAACAAGTTGAACTTATGTGGAGAGAGCAGAGAGGTAGAGTGAGAAAAGAGAGAGCGAAAGGAGAGCGAGAGAGCGAGAGAGCGAGAGAGCGAGAGAGCAAGGGCAGAGCCAGGTAATTGATGGATTAACAAAGGTAGTTAAAGAAGAGAATAAACACTGGGACAAGCTGTTCAGAACCCGGCAGCTGTGTCACAGAGCTCAGGTTACTTGGATCTGTTGACTTCAGTACAGAGTGCTGCAGGCTGCAACCTGCCCAGTCAGGTGAGGTGTTGTTCATCGACCTTGTGTCAGGCCTCATTGTAAAAGCGCACAAGGCCAGGGCCAGAGCCTGGATGCAATGGGCAGTCACAGGGTAGACAAAAGTGCTGGGGAAACTCAGCGGGTGCAGCAGCATCTATGGAGATGCAGCATCTATACAGTTACAGGGACTCACTGCATCCTTCTCAACACTAACTTTGACTATCCCAGTTTTCTGTTTCCCCGCAAGACACTGACTCATCTTTCACCATTTCACTTCTGATTGCAAGTTGCAGCAGCAGCTATGACTTGTATTTTGCATTTCTAACACATTCCTTTCTGTGTAATCACTCTAGCTGTCTCTCAGCAGCTCATCAGACAAATGCCTCTCTGAACTCAACACCAGCCTTTCCCCATCAGAAACGTCCCTCTGTCCCACCCTCCCTGCAACATTACACTGCCTTGTTCACACCTCTCACTGAGTGCTGTGTACAGCTCGGGCCACCACATCACAGGATATATGTTAGCACTGAATGTGTGCAGAGGAGATCTCCAGACAGTACTGTGAACAGAGGGCTTCAGTTATGGGAAGGTATTAGATAATCTGGACTTGTTTTCCCCTGGAATGAGCAAGACTGATAGAGATAGACATTATGCAGGGCATAGATATCTAAGTTCCCACAATAGGGACATAAAAAGGAGGGCAGATAGTTCAGGTGAGAGGAGAGAGAGTTAAAGGGGACCTGAGGGATAAGTTTATTTTACATAGAGAGTGGTTGGTACCTGGAACACGCTTTCAGAGGAGGTGGTGGAATGTTTCAATTACTTCATCTCAGGGGCATTTAGACAGAGGCACTTAGACAGAGGCATTTAGACAGAGGCATTTAGACAGAGGCATTTAGATTGTAAGTAGGCAAGACACAGAGGGATAGGGTCTCAATCCAGTCAAACAGGGTTAGTGCAGATTGGCAAAAAGGTTAGCATGGATGTGATGGGCTGAATGGTCTTCCTGTGCCCTATTGTCCATGACTGACTCTCTCTACCTAGAAGCCGCCTGACCTACTAAGGATTTCCAGCATTTCTCTTTGGATGTCCTCTGCTATAAGAGTGATCCATAATTCTGTAGGTCCCCAGTATGTGTGCACGGACTATGGGCTCGGCTGCAGTCCCTTGCCAGTCACACAGAGGCATCTCACGGCTCCCATTGAGTGTCACTGTTTTCAGGGTGAAAGGTCACCCAGCCCCCTCTGCTCCGACAGACCTGTAACTCAGGATACAGACACAACAGCAGCAGGCAGCAGGTAGGCTGCCAGAGTATACAGCCGGGTATCCAACCATCTGCCAATTAACCCCCCCCCCCCCCCTCACCTGTATCCACCTATCACTTGTCAGGCCTAGGTCTGCCCTCCATCTCCTTCCCAGCTTTCTGCCCCGACTCCAGCATTCTGAAGAAAGATTCTGACCTGAAACGTCACCTATCCATGTCCTTCAGAGAAACTGCCTGACCCGCTGATTCCCTCCAGCACTACCCAGCAGGATAGAGATGAGCTAGAAATCCAGGCAGAAATGGCACGTGGAGTTTAATCTGGACAACTGATGCGTTCAACTGTAGACGGCCATGTGTGAGATATAATAATACAATAAAGAGCCAAGGCTTAAGGTGAGAGTGAAAAAATGTTAAAGGGATATAGACGGTGGTGTGTATGTGAAATGAGCATCGAAAATGTTAAAGGTCGATACAATTTTAAGAGAGATAAAGGTAGGAAGGATTTGCAGGAATATGGGCCAGCACAGGCAATGGAGACTAGCTGAGTTAGGCAATTTGGTCGGCATGGATGAGTTGGGTTGCAAAGTGTTTCCGTGTTGCACAGACATACTGTAACTATGACCCTTAAGGCATTGATGTAGAGGGGGATCTGAGGGTGTAAGTCCATTGCTTCCTGAAAATGACAACACAAGTAGATGGAGTGCTAAAGATGTATGGCATGTTTGCCTTCATCGCTTGGGGCATCAGTAGAAACGTTGGGAGGGCACACAGCGGATTTATGTAACATTATTTAGACCACATTTGGAGTATTACATGCAGTTCTGCTCTCGCCCCATTACAGGAAGGATGTGGAGGCTTTGGAGAGGGCGCAGAGGAGGTCTACCAGAATGCTGCCTGGTATTAGTTATGACAGGTTGGACAGACCTGGATTGTTTCCTCTGGAACATCCGAGATTGAAGGGAGACCTGATAAAAATCAAGACATTTGTGTGTGGCATTGACAGGGCGGACTGCTATAGCTTTTTCTCCAAAGGTGGAACTATTAAATGCTGTAGATAATTTTAAGTAGAGAAGTGGCAAATTTGAAGATAATAACACGAGGGCAAGTTTATTTAAATACGCCTGGAAGGTGCTGCCAGGAGTGGTGGTAGAAGCAGATACGACAGCGATATTTGAGAGGTATGCAGTTAGGCACATGAGCAGGCCGGAGATAGGGGTCCACGCCCTTGCGGATGAGATTAGCTTAATTTGGCAGATGGTGGGCACAGACATGTTGGGCTGATGAGCCAGTTCCTGAGCTGTACTGCTCCAGGTCGGCAGGGTTTGAGCCGGATTGTGCCCGGAGAAGCAAGATGGGCGTCTGGGCACTGTAGCTCGTGGGCACGATAGGCACCCCCGTCACCACTCTGCCCCTTTATTGTTCACTTGGACAACGTACGTGGCTCCTGATCACACAGTGCCCAGAGTCAGTAGGGCAGGCCCGAGTAGGCTGAGGCTGGACAAATGCAGCACTTGTGACCCCCTCCTCCATATCATTGCAGGGTCGGTGTGGGCTGGTGGCAGTGAGCTCTCTGTGACTCTGGAGGTGACCCTGGTCGGAACACAGCCATGCCCTCGCCCCAGTGACAGTCATTGAAACCGGCCCGGTGTCAAAACAGTGCCCCGCCGACCCCGAGCCTCAGTGACCCGGCTGCGGACAGTTTAATGACCATTATATCCCATTGGTCAGTGTAACGCTCTGTGTCACTTTGGTTCTCCCAGAGACCGCGCAGTGCCCTCTCATATAACGGTGCTTCCCAACCACCCCTCCCCCCCCCCCCCCCCCGCCCCCTGGATGTGGGGGGGCTAGGGGTTCCCCGGCTCCACCCTCCCCCCACCCCAAATGTCAGTGAGCCACAGACGGGATGGCAGCACCTGGCCGCCAGGGCCGTGGTTAAAACCTGCGGAACGACCCAAAGAGCTTGGGGATGAACTTGGTCGTTTTTTTCTTGTCGGCTCCGGTCGTGTCCTTGGAGTCTTGCTGCCCCGAGAGGTTGCCCTCTGCGCTGGGGGGCTCGTCCCGCTTGTAGAACACCTCGAAGCGGCTGTAGACGCGCCGCTCCCTCCTGAAGCTGTCGATCCTGCGGATCAAGGGGTCGGTGTGGTCGGCCGGGCTGGGGGTCTCCTTGGGCTTGTCCGGCGCATCCACACACGGCTTGCTGGCAACAGCGCTGTCACCCCCATCGGCCGGAGCCGGGCCGGAGGGTCCCTTCTCCACGCTGGCCGGCGGGGGCTGCGGCTTGGTGCCCTCCGACCTGGTGCCCCCCGACCCTGCGATCTCCGACCCTGCGACCTCCACGGTGACGATTTCCACCTTTGCATCCTCGGATCTTTCGACCACCGCCACCGCGACCTCCTTCCTGGCCCCCTCCCGGTTCTTCAGGCTGTTGGCGGAGATCTGCTCCAGGATCGCCTTGGTGTCATCGCGGAGGTTGGTGCTGTACAGGACGTTGGCCGAGTTGCTGTAGCGCCCACTGGACGCCAGTGCCGTGGCCTTGAGCACCGGCACTGCGCCAGGGACCGCCGGGGATCTCTGCGACTTCTCCTCCCTCTCCACTGCGCCCCGCGGAGATTGCTCACCGCCCTTCTCGGTCTCGCCGCTGGCCGCTCCCTGCCCAGGGATCTCCCTGGACCTGCGGTCCCCCAGGAAGCTGAGGAACTTCCTCGGTTTCGGGGAGATCTTGGGCGTTGTCGGGGCAGCAGAGGGTTCCCCGTCCTCATTCTCCTGCCCGTTCACACATACGGTGGTGGAATGCAGCCTGACCTTGACTGCGCCCTCCTCCACAATGGGGATGGGTGAGGGTGTCTTGTGACCCTCAGTGGGGCCTGGTGCCTCTCTGGTGACGCTGACGGCCGGTGGGGCTGGGGTCCGGTGTGGATGGGTGAGGGTCTCTTGTGACCCTCCGCAGTGCCCGGGACGGGGGTCGGTGCAGGCTGGGGTCCGGTGGGAGGAGGTGGTTTGGTGTTGGCCTCAGGGGGTTGAGGACTTGGCTTTGACGAGATGACCACAGGCTGGTTCTGGGGGTGGTCGGTGTGCGGCGGGACCACCACTTTGGCTGCCGTCGTGCGCTGCGCCATCTTGTTCAGGACGTCCTGGACCTTCTTGCTGAGCTGAAGGTCCAGTTTTGCCCTCTCCTTGGGGTGAGTGTTGGGGATAATGTCCATACAGGGTTGCCCTTGCTCCGGCTCTGGTTGCCTGGGAGCGACGGTCTCGGCTGGTGTGCGCTGGACATTCTCCGGCCCTTGGATGTGACTGCGCCGCTCCTCATCGGCCGTCTCCTCCGGTATCCCGGCTGCGGGAGGCTTCTGTTCCTGGCACTCCCTCACCTCCTCCTGCACCTGCTCTCGGATGCCCAGCACCTTGCGGCCCTTCTGGGTCATGTGCTGCTCGATTTTGGAGGAGTTGAAGATGAGTGAGGAGCGTAGCCGTGAGCCGCGCGGCTGCAGCGTGTTGAGTTTGCTCCGTAGCGAGTTGTGTTTGGCCAGCTTCATCACCTGCTCCCCCTCCCCTTGCTCCGCACCATCCTCACACACCTCCACCCTCTGCAGCTTGGAGCTGTACAGGTCCAGCCGCTTGTAGCTGGCGATCTGCGGAGGGTCCCTGATCAGGGGGGTGTCGCACGGCTCCCCCTCCCCCAGCGGGTCCCCGGACCCCTCGCTGTGGCCAGCTGACGAGTGCTCTTCCTCGGGCAGGCCTGGCTGGTCGCTGAGGTAGGAGCCCAGCCTCCAGCGCCGCAGCCCCAGCTTGGTGGGCTGGTCCTGGGACTTGCGGCGCAGGCTCGACTCCTGGAACAGCATCCTGGGGTCCAGCACCTGCTTCTGTGTGGGCGACTTCTGGCAGGCGTAGGACTGGCCGATGTTGGGCCGTTTGGGAATCTCCAGCCCCAGCCTTCCCTCGCCCTCCAGCTCCATGTCGCTGGACCCGTGCCGCACCTCCCTGGAGCAGTTGGACAGCGGCGGTTGCAAGGGATACCCCGAGAGGAAAGCCTCCTCGTAATTCATCTGCTCGAAGCTATGGGTGGCCTGGAACGCCGACTCTTCGGCCCAGCGGAAATCCTGGCGGCCGGGCTGCAACCTTTCAAACAGGCGCTGCTTACTGTTCATGGAGCGGAACCTCTCCCTCATCATGCCAGGCTCCTTCTCCCGGAACATGTGCTCCGAGCGGACGTCCAGTTGGTCGTGTTGCTCGCTCATCCAGCCGTAACGGTATTCCCTGTTGTCGTAGCTGTCCGCCGTTCCCTCCGCGTAGCTCCTACGCTTCAAAGCGTTCATCTCCATCCGCTTGGCTCTGAGCACTGAGCTGCAGACAGGCTCCTGCTGGAAGCTGGGAAACTGTATGCCGTAGTTCCTGATGCCTGCACCCTCCCGGAACTGGGCCCCCTGCCCCTCCGGCCTCACAACGCGGGGGAAAAGCTCAGGGTCAGACTCGGCCCAGGACAGGCTGGAGTGCTGAGACAGGATGTCCTCCTGCAGGAAGTGGGCGCCCGGCCTGCGGTGGCCCCTCTGCATACGCGAGTACGGGGCCACGCTGTAGTAGTTGTCCATGGCTGGCACCTCGTTCTCCAGCCCCGCCAGTGGCAGCGACTGGGCGTAGAGAATGCGGAACTCCTCGTCAAAAATGCTCACCAGCTCGCCCTGGAACCTCTGCACGATGCTGCGGTGAATCTTCTCAAAGGACCACATGAAACTATGGGACAGAGGTTACAAGACAGCGTCAGTGGATGCACACACACACACACACACCAGCCCCAAAGCAAGTCCACACCTCACCACAACTCTTCACGGGGGAGGTGGGGGGCTACAGAAACCAGACCCACCTACCCAACCCAGGGACTGCACGGCAGAGATGATTGGCGAGTGATTTACCCCCCCTCCATCTCTCCACAATTCACTGCACGGAGGTCTAGAGGGGATGGGACACTCTCAAGTAAAGCGAAAGGCATGATTTGCAAGTTTGCAGATGACACGGCACGGGGACAGGTGCTCTTGGAGACAGACAAGGTGGTTCTCAAGCATTACAGCAGCCTCTAATCAGTTGGGCGAGTCTGCGGAGGAATAACTAACAGCACTTAATTCAGCCGAGTGAAGGGTTGCACTATGTGAAGTCAGACTAGGACCAGGCCTTCACAGTGAATGGTGGTGAATCAGTGGAATTCATTGCCACAGACTGTGGAGGCCAGGTATTGGGGTATTTTTAAAATGGAAATTGACAGATCCTTGACTAGTAAGAGTGTCAATGGTATGAGGAAAAGATAGACCAGCCACGTTTGAAGGGTGGAGTAGACTCGATGGGCCAAATGGCCTAATTCTGCTCCTATGATTTATGAATATGAATGGCAAAGTCCCGGTGGAGTGCTGCAAATAGATTTAGGTCATCAGGTACATTGTTCCGTGAACGTGGCATCACAGGTAGATAAGGAGGTGAGGAATGCTTTTGGCATGCTGACCTTCACCATTCAGGGAATGAATTACTGTTTTATTACAGTTTTACAAGATGTTGGTGGGGCCAAACGTGGAGTATTGTGTTTAGTTTTAGTCACCCTGCTATGAGAAAGATGCATTAGGCTGGATGAGTGCAGAAGATTTATGACAATGTTTGCCAGACTCGTGGGTCTGAGCTATGGGGAGAGGTTGGGCAGGCTAGGAATCTATTCCTTGGAGCATAGGAGGCTCATCCTCTTGATCTTATAGAAGTGTGCACAATCATGAGAGGAATACATTGGGTACATAAGGAACCAGACTGATTCCTGGGGATGGCAGGACTTTCCTATGAAGAAAGACTGGATAGACTCGGCTTGTACTCGCTGGAATTTAGAAGATTGAGGGGGCATCTTATAGAAACTTACAAAATTCTTAAGGGGTTGGACAGGCTAGATGCAGGAAGATTGTTCCCGGTTGGGGAAGTCCAGAACAAGGGGGAAGTCTTGTAGGACCAAGATGAGAAAAACATTCTTCACACAGCTGTGGTGAATCTCTGGAATTCTCTGCCACAGAAGGTACTTGAGGCCAGTTCATTGGCCATATTTAAGAGGGAGTTAGATGTGGCCCTTGTGGCTAAGGGGATCAGGGGGTATGGAGAGAAGGCAGGTACGGGATACTGAGTTGGATGATCAGCCATGATCATATTGAATGGCGGTGCAGGCTCGAAGGGCCGAATGGCCTCCTCCTGCGCCTATTTTCTATGTTTCTATGAATGCACAGTCTTTTACCCAAGGTGAAATAATCAAGAACCAGAGGACACAGGTTTAAAGTGAGAGAGGAAATAATTAATAGGAACCTTTTCACTCAGATGATAGTGGGTATATGGAAAGAGCTGCCAAAGGAAATATTTGAGGGAGTTACTATAACAGCACTATAACATACTTTAACAAAGATATTTGGACAGCTACTTGGTTGGGAAAGGTTTAGAGGGTTATGGACCAAACGTGGACAAATGGGACTAGTATAGATGGACACCTTGGCCTGTGCGGACGAGCTGCTCTACAAGACTCCCTGGGACCTGCCATTCACTGTCCTGGCTTTACACGTACTTGGCATTGTGAGCCCAGGGGGATAGCGGTGACAGTGCGGGTTGACTCACCTGTAGGAGCCGCAGAGCACAGCGTTGGTGTCCACCATAGAAGCGTTCAATGAGGTTTCCAGTGAAGGAGAGCCCCGAGCGGCAGTAGTAGGTGGATCCGACCAATGTCCGCACACGCAGGAACTACACGAGAGATTGCAGTGAACCACCAGAGACACGTCAATCACGGGACGGAGACACGTCAAACACGGGACGGGGACACGTCAAACACGGCATGGGGACACGCCAAACACGGCACGGGGACACGCCAAACAAGACACAGGATACGGCAAACACTGCACAAGGGCACAACACGCTAGTCTCATACACAGGGACCGTGATCTCTGGATCACTTCCATGCCAATGAGTATGGGGACACATGCTAGGTCTTGCTTGAGGGGTAGATATAATCATAGAGTCAGAGTGATACAGTGTGGAAGTAGGCCCTTCAGCCCAGCTACACTAGTCCCACCTGCCTGCGCTTGGTCCATATCCCTCCAAACATGTTTTATCCTGCACCTGTCCAACTGTTTCTTAAATGATGGGATAGTCCCAGCCTCAACTACCTCCTCTGGCAGCTTGTCCCAACACCCACCACCCTTTGTGTGAAAATGTTACCCCTCAGATTCCTACTAAATCTTTTCCCCTTCACCGTGAACCTATGTCCTCTGGTACTCGATTCGCCTACTCTGGGCAAAAGATTCTGTGCATCTATCTGATCTAATCCCCTCATAATTTTGTACACATCTATAAGATCTCCCCTCATCCACCTGCGCTCCAAGGAACAGAGACCCAACCTACTCAACCTTTCCCTATAGTTCAATAGACAACAGACAATAGACAAATAGACAATAGGTGCAGGAGTAGGCCATTCGGCCTCTCGAGCCAGCACCGTCATTCAATGTGGTCATGGCTGATCATCCCCAATCAGTATCCCATTTCTGCCTTTCCCCATAGCCCCTGACTCTGCTATCTTTGTGCCCTATCCAGCTCTCTCTTGAAAGCATCCAGAGAACCTGCCTCCACCGCCCTCTGAGGTAGAGAATTCCACACTCTGTGAGAAAAAGTGTTTCCTCGTCTCCGTTCTAAAAGTGTGGCCCCGGTTCTGGACTCCCCCAACATCGGGAACATGTTTCCTGCCTCCAGCGAGTTCACACCGTCTCGTCCTGGCAGCATCTTTGTAAATCTTTTCTGAACCCTTTCAAGCTTGACAATATCTTTCCTATAACATGGTGCCGAGAACTGAACACAATACTCTAAATGCAGTCTAACCAACGTCTTATGCAACTGCAACGTGACATCCCAGGTAGATGCAGGGAAAGGGCTTTACAGTTCTAGAGTGTGGAGTTATGAACGGAGTTCCATTGGGACATTTTCTGGGACGTGAGACAGGCTTGACCTGAATGTGAACAGAGCCAAAGATGGGTCTTGCTGGAAGATAGATCGATACAGAAAATGCTGGAGTAACTGGTCTTGCTGGGAGGTTTGCTTGTGCCGTTAGGGAGGGGTTAATCTCCCTGCAGGGCCGGGGAACTAGCTGAGGTTGGGATGGGAGGTGGTGTTAAATAAAGACCAATCAGCTCAGTGAAAGGGCCAGTGTGTCAAGATACCTGAAACCCTTACGGCCCACAGGTAAGATGCCTGATGCCACATTTAGTCATGTCTACCAAGGTATAGTGAAAAACCGTTTTGTTGCGTGCTATCCAGTCTGCACTAAAGTACAGAATCAGGATGAAGGGAATAACATTTACTTGCAAGATAAAGTACGGCAAAGTCCGATGAAGGATAGTCTGAGGGGTAAGGTAATGCTTGCCTTTCATTGGTCGGGGGGCATTGAGAATAAGAGTGAGGGGAGTGGCAACGCTGCTCTGTGGGACTCTCCGGTTCGCCTGTATTTGGGAGTAGTGCGGACAGTTCTGGTCCCAATGCCAGGTTTTGTTGAGAGTGCAGTTTACCAGAATGCTGCGTTGATTCGAGGGTATTCGCGAGAATGAGAAGTTGGACAGAGTGTTTTCTCTGGAACGCTGCAGGCTGAGGGAAGACCTGATAAATATGTAAAATCATTAGATATCGTAGACAGAGAGGACCTTTTGCCAGGTAGAAATGTCAAAGACATAGCTTTGAGATGAGAGGGGAAAGTTTAAAGGAGATGTGCAGGGTGTATATTTACACCGAGGTTGGTAGATGCTTGGAATACGCTGCTGGAGCCAGGTATGATTGTGACATTTAAGAGGCTTTTAGATGGACGTGGATATGCAGGGAATGGAGGGATGTAGATTGTGTGCAGGCAGAGGAGGTCTGATTACATTGCATGTACATCACTGAACGGGCGTGTTCCTGTTGCTGTACTGTTCATTGTTCCACTTTCTATGATAAGCCTGGTCATTGCAGGCCAACGAGGACACACATCGGTGATAGGGAAGTTATTGGAAAAACATTCTCAGCCACAGGATTCATTTGCAGTTGAAAAGGCCTGATAGATGAACGATAGTCAACGTGGATTTGTCAGTGGGAGATTCCATCTTAGCACCGTTGAAAATGGAAATAAAAATCTTGTTGAGAGCAGTGGGGCAGATGTGGTTTACATAGAACATAGAAACAGAATAGTTTATGTACAGCGTGGCTGCAGGCCCTTCAGTCACAGCTCACCACCCACACTCTCCCCCACCATCTATAGGAGGCGCTGCTCAAAAACGTCAGCTCAAAAGCCCTTGCCACACGTCCCACTGCTACTGAAGGTACAGAAGCCTGAAAACTGTAACCTCCAGAACAGCTTCTTCGCAACAACCATCAGGCTGTTCAACACTGCACAACGCTAACCACATCTATGATCCACTTTGGATGTTTTTATGGTTGCACCAGTTTTTGCACTGTTATGTAGGAAGGAATCTGCAGATGTTGGCTTAGAGAGACACAAAGTACTGGAGTAACTCAGTCAGTCAAGCAGCACCTTTGAAGAACCCTTCTTCAAGCTAAATGAATGAATGATTTGAGTCTCAGCCCACAATGTCATCTATCCTTGTACTTCAGAAATGCTGCCTGACCTGCTGAGTGACTCCAGTGCTTTGCAGAGCCTATCATTGTTTATTGTTACAATTATCTGTGTCATTGCATGGATGGCCTGTGGAGCTACAGTGTGTGGAGTTCATTGTTCCTCTGCCTCAATCTGACAATGTCTTGACCCCAGCCCATCCCACGTAGCCCCACTTCACCTGCACGGTTATCATGTCCCACCCCACAGACACGGGCTTTTCCATCAGCTGCTGCCTGCTGGGGGAGCACAGACTAGTCGAAACTCTGGCCTATGTAAACACAGAACAGGGAGGGCAGCCCCACCTTCCTTGATCTGTCTGCCGTGCTCCTCCTCCACCCTCTTCAGCTTGTGTCGAACTGTGTGTGTGTGTGGCCCCGACAGTGGGCTCATTGTTGCTGGGTGCCTGGCCCTGGGTGACACTCCCTGTACTGTATCATGTGTCAGCTGCTGCTCTCTCCCCAGCTCAGCCACAGCACCACTGCCCAGCCACACACAGTGCCCCCCGCTCCTCCCCAGCCCGGCGCAGCCCCCCACAGTGCTAGCCAGCCCAGCCCAACCACACCACACCCACACCCCCCCCCCTCTCTTCCAAGCTCAGTTCAGAGGAGACTGAGGGGAGGATGGGTTTAGATGGAGGTCTCCACCGGGTGTGGAGATACAAAGGTGGGGGGAGGGGACACATGTCTGTGAAAGTTTGCGCAGCAGGTTGTTAATAAGCACACAGCCTCCTGGGCTTTATCAACAAAGGGAATATGCCAAACATTTAGCAGACCTGCTTTTGAAAGGGAGGGCAGCATTGGGAGGGGGGAGGAGAGTTGCAGACGCCCATCCTGGGCAAGAGAGGCTGCAGGGGTTAGTGGGGTCACCCGGGATGGGTCAGGGGAGTGGGACAGGGGGAACAGGGGGAGTGGGACAGTGGGGACAGGGGAGTGGGAAGGGGGCGTCAGTGGGGACAGGGTCGTTGGAGCAGGGGGAGTGGCGGGGCAGTGGGAACAGGGGACAGGGGTGGAGTGGGGACAGGGGGTGGGACAGTGGGTGTTGGTAACATGGGAGTGGCAGGGGGGGGCAGATAGGGCAGGGGCAGTGGGTACAGGGGCAGTGGGGGGGACAGGGGGCAGTGGGTGGGGACGTGGGTAGACCGGGGTCTTGGGGACAGGGGAAAAAAACCAACCAGTGGGGCAGTGGGAACTAGGGCAGTGGGGACAGGGGCAGTGGGAATGTGGGAAATCAGGGGCCAGTGGGCACAGGGAAGTGTGGACAGGGGGGCAGTGAGGGAACAGGGTGCAGTGGGGACAGGGGCAGTGGGGACAGGACAGGGGACAGGGGCAGTGGGGACAGGGGCAGTGGGACAGGGGCATTGGGACCGGGGCAGTGGGGGGGACAGTTGGGACAGGGGGACGTGGGGCAGGGGAGTGGGGCAGTGGGGGACAGGGCAGTGGGGACAGGGGCGGGGGTACCAGGGACAGTGGGGACAGGGGCCGTGGGGACAGGGACAGTGGGGAACGGGGGACGTGGGGAGGGGCAGTGGGGACAGGGCAGGACTGTGGGGACAGGGACAGTGGGGACAGGGGCACGCAGTGGGGACAGGGGGGCAGTGGGGACAGGGACAAGTGGGGACAGTGCAGGGACCGTGGGGAAGGGTACAGTGGGCAGGGGACAGTGGGGCAGTGGGGCAGAGGTGGACCAGGGACAGGCGAGGACAGGTGCAGGGACAGGGACAGTGGGGACAGGGGCAGTGGGGACAGGGGACAGTGGGGACAGGGACCAGTGGCGGGGACAGGACAGACAGTGGGGACAGGGGCAGTGGGGCAGTGGGGACAGTGGGACAGTGGGGACAGGGGGACAGTGGGACAGGGACAAGTGGGGAACAGTGACCGGGCGGCAATGGGGCAGTGGGGGCAGGACAGGGACAGGTGCTTGGGGACAGGGACAGTGGGGACAGGAGGGCACAGGGACAGTGGGGACAGGGGCAGTGGGGAGGGGGGGACAGTGGGGACACAGGGGGACAGTGGGGGACAGTGGGGACAGTGGGACAGGGACTATGGGGACCCCAGGGACAGTGGAGGGCTTGGGGCAGTAGGCGGGGCAGTGGGGACAGGGCAGTGGGGAACAGGTGGTGGCAGGGAACAGTGGGGACAGGGGTCATGGGCAGTGGGACAGGGACATGGGGGGCAGTGGGGACAGGGACAGTGGGGACAGGGACAGTGGGCCAAAGGGGCATGGGGACAGGGACATGGGACAGGGGACAGGGGCAGTGACAGGGGGAAGGGACAGGGACAGTGGGGAAGGGGCCAGTGGGGGACAGGGCAAGTGGGGCAGCTGGGACAGGGGGACAGTGGGGAAGGGGCAGTGGGAGTTGGGGACAGGGACAGTGGGGACAGGGGCAGTGGGGCTAGTGGGGACACAGGGGCAGTGGGGACAGGGGGCAGTGGGGATTGGGGACAGGGGACAGTGGGGACAGGGGCAGTGCGGCACGTCGGGGACAGGGACTGGGGGACAGGGGCAGTGGGGCAGTGGGGACAGGTGACAAAGTTCGGGGACAGTTGGTGCAAGGGACAGGGACAGGGGACAGGGCAGTGGGGCCGTGCGGGGACAGGGGGACAGTGGGGAAAAACAGTGGGGGGACAGGGGCAGTGGGGGGAACAGTGGGGACCTGGGGACAGGGGCCAGGGGGACAGGGCAGTGGGACAAGGGACCAGTGGGGACAGGGGGGGCAGTGTGGGGCAGTGGGGGGACAGGGGGCTGTGGGGACAGGGACCAGTGGGGACAGGGGCAGTGGGGACAGGGGCAGTGGGGACAGGGACAGCCCCCAACTGGGGACAGGGGCAGGGGGAGCCAGTGGCATGGGCCAGTGGGGACAGGGACAGTGGGGACAGGGACTGTGGGGACAGGGGCAGTGGGGCGGCCTGGGGGACAGGACAGTGGGGACAGGGGCAGGCCGTGGGGCAGTGGGGCCAGTGGGGACAGGGGCAGTGGACAGGGACGCAGGACGGGACAGGGGGCCGGGACAGTGGGACAGTGGGGACCGGGGCAGTGGGGACAGGGGCAGTGGGGGACAGGGGCAGTGGGGACATGGGGGCCAGTGGGACGGGGCAGTTTGGTGGGTGGGGACAGGGACAGTGGGACAGGGGCCAGGGGCAGTGGGGACAGTGGGACAGGGGCGGGGGCAGTGGTGGCAGGGACAGGGTGGGCAGTCAGGGACAGTGGCCCCCCCCCCAGTGGGGCCCAGTGGGGACAGGGACAGTGGGACAGGGGCAGTGGGGCAGCGGGCAGTGGGACTCAGGGACAGTGGGGCAGGGGCCGTGGGGCAGGGGGCAGTGGGGGGACAGGGACCGCCCCCTCCAACAAAAATGGGGTAGGGCAGTGGGGACAGGGACATGGGGACCAGGGGGCAGTGGGGCATGGGGACAGGGACAGTGGGGACAGGGACAGGGACAGGAGGACAGTGGGGACAGGGGAAGTGGGACAGGATGCCCCGACGGGACAGGGGCAGTGGAGGGGACAGTGGGACCGGGGCACAGGGGGCAGTGGGGACGTGGGGGACGGGACAGTGGGGACAGGGGCAGTGGGGACAGGGGAAAGTGGGGACAGGGGCAGGGGCAGTGGGGGGGACAGGGACAGTGGGGACAGGGGGCAGGTGGTTCGGGCAGTGGGGACAGGGCACGTGGGGGACAGTTGGGGACAGGGGCGTGGGGACAGCGGGACAGTGGGGACAGGGGGCAGGTGGGGCAGACAGTGGGGACGGGGCAGGGGACAGGGACAGTGGGGAAGGGGCAGTGGGGACAGCGGTCGTGGGGACAGGGGCCGTGGGGGCAGTGGGGACAGGCGTGGGGACAGGGCAGTGTGGGGGACAGTCGCAGTGGGGAGGGCAGTTGGGGGACGCGGACAGTGGGGACAGGGGCGGGGACAGGGGCCACGGGGGCAGGGACTGCAATTGAGGGAACAGGGGCCAGTGGGGCAGTGGGGACAGGGCAGTGGTGGACAGTGTGGCAGTTGGGGAAGGGGCAGTGGGGACAGGGCAGTGGGGACCGGGCCATGTGGGGACAGGGGCGCAGTGGGGACAGGGGCAGTGGGGACAGGGGCAGTGGGGAAGGGCAGTGGGGACACAGGGGCAGTGGGGCCGTTGGGGACAGGGGCAGTGGGGACAGGGGCGGCAGTGGGGACAGCGGGCAGGGGACATGGGGAAAGGGGCAGTGGGGGCAGTGGGGACAGGGGCAGGGGGACAGAAAAGGGCCAGTGGGACAGTGGGGACAGGGGCGTGGGGACAGGGGCAGTGGGGACAGGGACAGTGGGGACGGGGGGCAGTGGGGCAGTGGGGGACCAGGGGCAGTAGGGACAGGGACAGTGGGGACAGGGGGGGAGTGGGACAGTGGGGGACAGGGGTCGTTGGAGCAGGGGGAGTGGCAGGGGTCAGTGGGGACAGGGGAGTGGGAACAGGGGAGTGTTCTGAGCATCCTTACACATTGCCACAGGAAGGATTGGTGAGCAGAGACACAGCACACTGGTGCCCAGAAGCCACTGACATGGAAAGGGCAAGATGTAGACAGCAGAGTGAAAGGGCTGGCATTGAATCTCAGAATCACACAGTGAGGGCATGTGCCCTCAGCCAACTCATCCACGTCGACCAAGTTGTCTCCATCTAAACCCACCAACTAGTTATCACCGAGCCCACAGACACAACAATGGACATTGTGGGCTCCATCTTTCCTTGAACATAATTACTTTTTTTTCATATACTTTTCATTCATTTGTTCCATATCTTTCAATATCAGCATCTATATCTCTCATTTTCCCTTTCCCCCCCATCTCTGTCTGAAGTAGGAATCTTGACCCAAAAACGTCACCTATTCTTTTTCTCCAGAAATAGCTACCCTGACCCCACTGATTTTATAGAAACATAGAAAATAGGGTGCAGGAGGATGGCCATACGGCCTTTCGAACCAGCACTGCCATTCATATAACCATATTAATATAATCATATAACACTTACAGCATGGAAACAGGGCCATCTCGGCCCTTCTAGTCCGTGCCGAAACATTTACACTCACCTACTCCATCTACCTGCACTCAGACCTTAACCCTCCATTCCTTTCCCGTCCAAGAAAACCTATCCAATTTATTTTTTAAATGAATAAAATCGCTCCTGCCTCCACCACTTCCACTGGAAGCTCATTCCACACAGCTACCCACTCTCTGAGTAGGAAGAAGTTCCCCCTCATGTTACCCCCCCTAAACTCTGTCCCTTAATTCTCAATCATGTCCTCTGTGTTTGAATCTTCCCTACCCTCAATGGCAAAAAAACGTATCCACGTCAACTGTCTTCATCCTTTCATCATTTTAAGACCTCAATCAAGTTCCCCCCTTAACCTTCTGCGCCTCCAAAGAATAAAGACCTAACTTGTTCAACCTTTCTCTGTAACTTAGTTGCTGGAAACCCTGGCAACATTCTAGTTAATCTCCTCTGTACTCTCTCTTTTTGTTGA
Organism: Okamejei kenojei; assembly: GCA_035221665.1. Lineage (NCBI taxonomy): Eukaryota > Metazoa > Chordata > Chondrichthyes > Rajiformes > Rajidae > Okamejei > Okamejei kenojei. The sequence continues at coordinate 185,611 of JAVHYY010000276.1, read as the reverse complement.
CATTTCCTATTAATTTGGGGACCAAAATTGTACACAATACTCCAGAATTGGCCTCACCAATTGCCTAATTTTAACATTACAATCCCAACGTCCCTATACTCATGTGATCATGGCTGATCGACCCCAATCAATAACCCGCTGCCTGCCTTCTCCCCATATCCCTTGATTCCACCAGCCTCTAGAGCTCTATCTAACTCTTCTTAAATCCATCCAGTGATTTGGCCTCCACTGCCCTCTGTGGCAGGGAATTCCACAAATTCAACAAACTCTCGGTGGAAAACGTTTTTTTTCCCACCTCTGTCCTAAATGGCCTCCCCTTTATTCTAAAACCGTGGCTCCTGGTTCTGGACTCGCCCAACATTGGGAACATTTTTCCTGCATCTAGCTTGTCCAGTCCGTTTATAATTTTATGATTCTATAAGATCCCCCCTTGTCCTTTCTAAACTCCCGTGAATACAAGCCTAGTCTTTTCAATGTTCCTCATATGACAGTCTCGCCACCCAGGGATCAATGTTGGATTATGTCCACAATTGTGTCTGTCTCCACTTTAGACGCACCATCTAAAGCCTGCATCTGGCCTCTCCCTCCAAACCTTTCCATACCTGGTCCAACTGACTATTAAATGTTGAAATGAAGAAATTCATGGATTTTTCAGCGGGTCAGGCAGCATCTCTGGAGAGCATTTTCATAGGGACCATTCAGCTAAAAAGCTGCAGAATGGTCCTGTGAGGGATAAGTGATTAAACCCTATTAAAGAAAGGAGTTTTTAAAAGAGAATTCAAAACAGAGAGAGGGGCTGGAGAGGAGATTCTGACAGCAGTGTCTGAAAATTGCCAGACCATCCTTGAGGCCTTGCGAGTAAGAAGAGATAGCTTTGTTCACTAGAGATGGGGGTGATGTAGAGAAATCCCTATCAGTGGAAAGGAGTGATGGATGGGACCTAGTACTTTAGCTTAGCTTTTAGTGCTGATATAGGAAAAACTAAGAGGGTTACAGGAGGTGAGCAAAAGTGGGCCAGGTCATGAGCAACTGAGCATGCTTAATAGAATAAATGAATAATACAAACACACCCTGGTCAAGAAATTGCTCATTACCATGAACATGCAATGTATGATGTGGGAGGTCCGAGGGGATGTACGGGGGGTTGTACCTACAGATTGTTGTGTACCTCCGACCCTGATGGAGAGAGGTCCAGGAGGAGAAATTGAATGTAAGATTTTGTGTATAAAGGGGGGATGATCTCCCTGGCTTCAGTGTGTCTCAAGTTGGTGAGAGAGGCACCCGGTCTGCAGACGCCCCCCCCCCGTAAAATAAAGAAATCTCTTGCTTCCAGGATTTAGTCTTTGAGTATTTATTGTGAGCATAAAGGGTATCTACAAAATTGGGGCTCGTCCGCGATCGCCACTCCGGCCTGCTTGGTGGTGGAGGCAAGGAAGAAGGGATGGTGCACCCTGCTGATTTCAGCAGAGTCTCTGATCTCCTTGCTTGCCATCAGCAGTTTGAGCGAGTGATATCCGCTGGAAAAAGACTCCGGAAGCAAGAGGGGGTGTAAGGTAAATACGTACGGGACGGTCGAGAAGTGATTCTTGTGCAACAGGGACCCAGGTAAGTAAAAACGACTATTAAGTTATTGCCTGGAGGCGATCGGGATTTGTCGGACGGGAATAGTCGACAAGGTAATGGGAAACCGGAAGGAGGGAGGAGTAAGTAAGGGTCCGGGGAACCGGGATGAGGCTCTTACTGATATGGAGCCTAACATTCCGCCCGATAGTCCGTTGGGGCGAATTGTTGGATGGGGTGAAGGGAACACCCGGGGTAAAGAGTAAGGAAACTATGTGCCTGTCACCAGTATGGGGGTGAGGAACTTTAAAAAGGAGATGAAAAGTTTATTGGAAGACCCCCTTGGGACTGGCTGAACAAATAGAATCAGTTCCTAGGGCAAAAAAAATGTTTTTATGAAAAATATTAAGTTGTTTCAAACAATCTCATTGAAGTAAGAATGGAACTAATGTTAAAAACCGGTTTTGTATGAATGAGGAAGTTTGTATATGTGATAGGTTTGTTTGCTGTGGGCCATGTTGTAAGGGTGTCTGTGTGTGTTCCTTTAAGGAATTGTAAGCAATGGGGGAGGTTATTGTAAGGTAACGGACAATGCTTTGAATCATCGCACTTAAAAAAGGGGAAGTTGGAAAAATGTAGGTTTTGCTTGGCTTCTGTAGATTTCTTTTCAGTAAAGTTAATTTGGCAAATTGTTAGTCGTATGTATTTGTAGGGGGAATGGTTTAAACAAAATTAGAAATAAGTTAATTGCTGAACAACAAGCAGCTTTTATGGTTTGTTTAGATAAACATTCTGGTTGGAGAAGGGAATAAATTAATGGGGCCCAGAGAAAAAACAAAAGGAGTTGGCAGACAATGATGTCGATAAGGGGAAGTTAGTTTACTTCAGAAGAAAGACAGATGGTCAGACAGGCAGGGAGAAGGGGTTGCAGGCTGATGCGCCGACTTGAAATAACTAAAACAGGGGAAGGAAAGAAAAAGTATGAGAGATATCAGGAGATAATAATCAAGGGAATTAGAGAAGCGTTCCCAGGGGACAGAATTTCGAACGGGCTTTTGAAAATCAGCAGAACAAGGACGAACTTCCGACAGTGTTTTTACAAAGGTTAAGGAAAAATGTCCAGCAGTATTCGGGGATAGACCCTGATACGACTGCAGGTCAGCAGTTGCTGAAGGTTTAATTTTGTAACAAAATCATGGCCAGATATTAGAAAGAAATTGGAAAAATTGGAAGATTTGGAATGAAAAACCATTGAATCAGTTGTTAAACGAAGTCTCAAAAGATATATGTAAGACGGGATGAGGAGAAACAGAAGGGAAAGGCCAAAAAACTGATGTTGCAAGCAGTTACAGCAAAGTAGTATTGGACGGTAGTATTAGAGCAAGAGGTGTCATGGAGGGACGAAGTTGGGGTCCCCGGGGAGAACAAGGAACAAGGATCATGAGGGTGGTACATGGGGCCACCCCGGTGTTATTATTGTAAAGAGGAGGGTCATTTCAAGAGGGAATGTCCTAAGCGACGACGGGAGGTGCTGTCGTACGCTCTCATGGAGGAAGAATAGGGGGAGTCAGGGGTTCCGCTCCCTGGGGTGTATGGGATAAACACGGGAAACCTCTGGTAAATTTGAAATTAGGACCCCAGGGAGGAACGACCCCAAGGGAGAGGATATGACATATTTATGGTAGATTCGGGAGCAGAAAGATCGAGTATAACTAAGGTACCAGAAGGGAATGAGATTGGGTAAAAAAAAAACAGGTTGAATCTCAGGGTAGAGGAGAGTGATGACATTACCCGAGGTAGAAGAGGTGGTGGTAAAATATGAGGATCGAGAAGTCAGTGGAAGATTTTAAAAGGAAGGTGAATAAATTTGCAAAGGAGGATAATCTATCTGAGAAGTAAGACATTGAGTTTAGAATGAGAAAGAAGGCAGATCAGAAAGGATTAAAGTGGGAAGCAGAGGGATGAATTGATGAGACTGCTTTAGAAAGAAAGAGCATGACAAAAAAGGAGTAAGACAATGTTGTCAGTAACAACAGACCTGGTTGAAGTCTGGAATAAGTGATGCACCGACACACAGTGAGTCCTATGACAGAGCCAAACAGGGGCCAGAGATTCCCATGCCAATAATAAAATGTATTTGGGAGAGTGTTTTCTCAAATGCCCTATCGGGAGTGAAATAAATCTGGATCTGAGCCCAGACAAGGCTAGAGTAAGGAGATAGGTAATGGATAAGGTGTGTTGGGGATGTGAACAGGTACGATAATCAGGAACTAATAATAATAATAATAATAATAATAATAATAATGATCTTAATAATCAAATTAAGATAATGGTGAACATAGCTATGGTAAGAACATTAAGAAGAGGTATTAAATACACCTAGGCTAGGATGCGGCGTTTTAAATACTAGCGCCGTGTTTTTAATCAGATGTTGTAGGCAGATTTGGAAGGTGTGCTATATATGTGAATGATTTGTTGGTTTGTTTCCACAAGTGAGGAGCAACGTGAAAAAAACAGGAGACATTGTAATTATCTTGGAAAAGATGTCACAGGAGGTTCATGAGTAATCAAGGAAGAAGTTTTTTGTTTTGTCAGCAGCAGGTAGAATATTTTGGACGAGTAATATCTAAAGAAGTAAAAGCTATAGCGCAGGATCAAATTGGAAGCTTGCCTGCAATCTTGCTTAGCTCAATTGGCAGAAATTAAGGCTTTAAGAGCAGCATATGTACATGGAGTTCTGGCATATGTTTTGGAGCAGTAGGGAAATAGAAAGGCTTTGAGAAAAAGCAACGGAGGAGACCCATGCAAAGTTAGCAGTGTCCCCCTATGGAATGTTGTTTGGGTTACCTTATTTGGGAAAGATAGAAGGAATACCCACCATAGAGGGCAGTGATGTATTCTCAGGGAACTATTTACTGGCTGTATCTCGTTTCCCTTACAGAATTAAAAAGCGAAAGGATTATAGGCTCAAAGCCCGCCACTTGACTTTCCAATACATGCTGTAAAGGCCGGCGACTGGGTACTGGTCAAAAAATTGGAAGGAGGAGAAACTCCAGCCCCAGGTGGACCGGCCATACCTAGTATTACTGACAACCGAGACAGCAATACGAATAAAAGAAAAAGGGTGGACCCACGCGATCTGGGTTAAAGGACCCGTCGATCCACCTGTTCCTGAGGAGGAGGAACAGTGGACGGTGAAGCCGGGAAGTAAAACCCCTAAACGTAATTTTAAAAAGAAAAGCATTGAATGTATAACTGACAAGTATGAAAGGAGCAGTCGTGGTATTGTTTGCTTTGTATGTAATTGTTGTAAAAGGTATTAATAATTGTGATAAATGTTATCATCCTATTCAATACAGAGGGGTAATAAACAGATCATTTACCTATCATTCCCATGTGGAATAAAGCGAGCCATGACCGAAAGAATAGAATCATTTGCAAAGAGGGGGGAATCAGGAGTATTTGATGGCAGGCAATAGGGGGTATATAGGGCAGTTTGGGGCCGTTACCTGACCCAAGGGGAGAGAGATGGGTTTGTGTACAGTTAGTTTTCCTTCTCAGATCGTAAAAAGGGCAATAGGTAAGACGAAGGATGGAAGTAATAAAAGAGGTTACTAAGGTAGTAGTCACGAAGCCTCCCCCTCCCCACATACTCAGCCTCAAGTGCACCAGACACTGTACGAAGAAGAAGAAATCAAGAAGCAGATCGAAATTCCATGAAGGAGGAACAAAACTGTTTGTGGACTTGGCACCCGGATAGCTGGGACCCTGAATGTGACTAACTGTTGGGTCTGCGGAGGGGACCGCTGATGAATTCACGCTGGCGTTGCGTGGAGAGGATCCATTGTTGAAATATGGGACCTGATGGGGTGGAACCTGACAATTGGACAAGACCGAGATCCCCAGGTATGGGTCCTGACAGATGCTCGGTCGGGACTGAGTGTATCGCTAGGCGATATAAAAACCTGGGCAAAGGATGCCGTCCTAGTAGGCAGCAGCCCCTGCCAGCGCATCGTCACCCAGTGGCCAAATCAGTCCGAGTGTGGTGGCCAGAGGAGCCTAAATGGTATCTAACTAAGAAATATGGGGGAAAAACTGCGCTATCCGGATGGAGATTGATGGAGTGGAATCAGCCGGGACTATGGAACTGCACCGGGAATAAACCCTTTATCAGGGGATCCCAGTATTGCGAAATATATGGAACAAGGTTGCCTCTATTGGACCGGCCCCTGAAGGACTGTTATGGATATGCGGATACAAGGCATACTCGGTGTTACCGATGAATTGGAGTGGGACTTGTTTTATTGGTCTGGTAACAACCTGGATTCTTCCTGTTAAACCCCAAAGAAGGCCAGTCGTTTGGAACACCTGTATTTGATGACCTATATCGGAAAAAGAGGAAAATAGACATTGGGAGAATGGGAAGAATGATGAGTGGCACACCAGCAAGAATCATCTCATACTACGGACCAGCCACCTTGGGCACAAGATGGATCCTGGGCTACCGGACACCAGTATATATGTTAAACCGGATCATAAGGCTACAGCAGTACTGGAGGTAATTACCAACCAAACTGCGGGGGCGCTGGAGATGCTGGCAAAGCAGCAGACGCAGATGATGAGAGCAGCAATATACCAGAACACGGTTAGCCCTGGATTACCTCCTGGCAGAAGAAGGAGGGGTTATGCGGGAAATTCAACCTCTCTAATTGCTGTTTGAACATCGATGATAATGGACAGGCAGTGATTGGACATATCAGAAGGGATCCGGAAGTTGGCGCATGTTCCAATACAAAAAATCTGGAATTATGATTATGGGAACCCAATGGTGGGATTTTCTTCCTCGGAGGAACATGGTGGAGAACGTGGGACTTGTGTTTCTATGTGCAGTGGCTGGACTGATCTTCATCCCCTGTTGTATCCCTTGTTTTAGGGAACTTATTACCAGAAGTATAAGTCAGATGCAGGCTGTAGTCATGCCTATGGGAGAGAAAGGGAAATACAGAAAATAATGATAATGCGCCCAGGGGAAGTTTTTATGATTTACAGGAGAGAAGGTTAGGACGATGTTACGTCAGTTCGAATTGAAGGAACTTAAAATGAGGGTTTAATCAGTGTAATGCGTAGCAAAAGAAAAAGGAGGATTGTGAGGGATAAAGTGATTAAACCTATTAAAGAAGGAGTTTTAAAGAGAATTCAAACAGAGAGGGGCTGGAGAGGAGATTCTGACAGCAGTGTCTGAAAATTGCCAGACCCATCCTTGAGAGGCCTTGAGTAAGAAGAGATATAGCTTTGTCTCACTAGAGAAGGGGTGATGTAGAGAAATCCCTATCAGTGGAAAGGAGTGATGGATGGGACCCTAGTCACTTTAGCTTAGCTATTAGTGCTGATATAGGAAAACTAAGAGGGTTCACAAGGAGGTGAGCAAAAGTGGGCCAGGTCATGAGCAACTGAGATGCTTAATAGAATAAATGAATATTACAACACACCCCTGGTCAAGAAATTGCTCATTACCATGAACATGCAATGTATGATGTGGGACGTCCGAGGGGATGTACGGTGGGATTGTACCTACAGATTGTGTCAACCTCCGACCCTGATTGGAGAGAGGTCCGGAGGAGAAAATTGAATGTAAGATTTTGTGTATAAATGGGGGATGATCTCCCTGGCTTCAGTGTGTCCTCAAGTTGGAGAGGCACCCCCGGTCTGCAGACTCGTAAAAAAATAAAGAAATCTCTTGCTTCCAGGATTTAGTCTTTGAGTATTTATGTGAGCATAAAGGGTATCTCACACTAGTCCCAACCCCAAAGCTATCACTCCTGATCCCCTCATCTCGTCTCGTCGTTCTCTATCAGAGATGCTGCCCTGACCCACTGAGAGTTACTCATCACCTTGAGTCTTTTCCCCATGAATATTTCCCCCCCCCTCAACCACCTCACTCTCCCCCTGGCAGCTCGATCCATCACTCCTCAACTCCTCTGTAGCTTGCCATCCCTCAGGTTCTATTAAATCTTTTTTTTGCCCCCATCTCCCCTTTAAAACCCATGTCCTCTTGGTTCTTGATTCCCCCTCTGGGTAAAAGAGTCTTCCCATCTCCATCCCCGTTTTTTTTTTTCTCTTTACACCTCCATGACCAGAGGTGTGGGGGGTTTAACGGCCTCTGTAGCGGATACTGGAGGAAAAATCTCCCCCCCTTGTTCCCCCCCCACCCCGTCCATCTGGGCTGCTGGTGCATCTCTTCCCCCCCGAGACTTACTGTACATTGCTGAGGTTGGACCCTTCACTCTTCACCATGTCGAGGAAGTGGCCGAGGAAGTGGGAGACTCACTCGTCCAACAGGGTCTCCCTCTGGCAGCCTCCAGCACCTCCCACATCAAACAGGTCAATGTCTGAAGTCCATCACACCGTTCCCTTCCTTCCACCTTCCCTCTCTCCACCCTCCAGGGGGGGGGGTGGGGGGGTTGTGTGGGGGGGGGGTGGGGGTGGGTGTCCCAGGGGGGGGGGGGGGGGGGGGAGGCGCGAGCGCCGACAGTTGGGGCGGGGGGAGGGAATGTTCTGGAACGCGGGCGGGGGGGGGGGAGGGACGGTGAGGGGGCGTCCTGACGTCACCCGCCCCCCCCCAACGCCCGGCCCGCGTGACGTCACCGCCCCTGCCCCCCCCCCATGATGCCGCAGTGCGCATGTGCACAGTCGGGCAAGTCACCGGATGGGCGGCGCTTCCTTCCTTCCTTCCTTCCTTCCTCTGCCGCCCGACCGCCCGCCCTGTTGCAGCGGCGGCGGCGGCGGGGGGTAGAGAGGAGAGAGGAGAGAGGGGAGAGGGAGTCCACGGGCTGGGGCAGCGGGAAGAGGAGAGAAGAGGGACTCCGCTGTCCAGGCCGGGGGAGTGGGGTCCCGCTGTGGGGAGCGGGGCCCCATTGTCCGGGCGGGCGGGGAGACGTGGACAGCAGATTGACATCCATCCATCCATCCATCAGTGAGTATTTTGTCCCCAGTGGGGCCGGCGGTCTAATCTTGGGGAGAGGGTACACAAAAAGCTGGAGAAACTCAGCGGGTGCAGCAGCATCTAAGGAGCGAAGGAGATAGGCGACGTTTCGGGTCGAGACCCTTCTTCAGACTTGGGGAGAGACTCTCCCCCCCCCCCCTCCCACACGGCCATCTTTAATACTGGCAGTCTCCCATTGAAGCCAATGGGGTGAAGCTGTAGGGGGCGGCCATCTTTAATACTGGCAGTCTCCCGTTGAAGTCAATGGGGTGAAGCTACAGGCGGCCATCTTTAATACTGGCAGTCTCCCGTTGAAGACAATGGGGTGAAGCTGTAGGGGCGGCCATCTTTAATACTGGCAGTCTCCCATTGAAGTCAGTGGGGTGAAGCTGTCGGCGGCCATCTTTAACACTGGCAGTCTCGCATTGAAGTCAATGGGGTGAAGCTGTAGGGGCGGCCATCTTTACCATTGAAGGACAATGGGGTGAAGCGCGGCCATCTTTAATACTGGCAGTCTCCCATTGAAGACAATGGGGTGAAGCTGTCGGCGGCCATTTTAGCTACGACCATCCGTCCGTCCGTGTTGTGTCGCCGCTCCCCAGTGGGGCCGGCGGCTCTAATCTTGGGGAGAGACTTGGGTTAAATTCCCCCATTGAATGTGATTCGCTCTTGTCTGTCAGCACCACATTGAGTTTATTGTTGGGAGTAAATGTGTCCCAGTGATAGTTTGAAGCAGAAAAGTCATGTTGAGCAACAGCAGCTGCTGCTGCTGCTGCGTTTTGTCATTGGATGTGTTGCTGGGGATTCATGCTGCACATCCATCACACACACACACACACACACACACACACACACACACACACACACATGTATAGAGATGTAACCAACACTTGATGTGTTGCTGGAGATTCATGCTGCACATCCATCACACACACACCAACACACACTTGTATAAAGTTGTAACCAACACTTGATGTGTTGCTGGAGATTCATGCTGCACATACCATCACCACACACACACCCCCCCCCACACTTGTATAAAGTTGTAACCAACACTCCTTTCAGGGACCCAAGCAGTCCTTCCAGGTCCGACAGAGGTTCACCTGCACCTCCTCCAACCTCATCTACTGCATCCGCTGCTCCAGATGCCAGATGATCTATATCGGTGAGACCAAGCGGAGGCTTGGCGATCGCTTCGCCGAACACCTCGCTCGGTCCGCAATAACCAGCCGACTCCCGGTGGCTCAGCACTTCAACTCACCTCCCATTCACATCCGACCTCTCGGTCCTGGGCCTCCTCCACGGCCAGAGTGAGCAACACCGCAAGCTGGAGGAACAGCACCTCATATTCCGACTTGGGGGAGTCTGCATCCTTTGGGCTTGATATTGAATTTTCTCAATTCTGTTAACCCTTGCTGTCTCCTCCCCTTCCCACCTCTCCTCAGCCCTCAGGCCCAGGCTATTCCCTCTATCTCTATCTCCCTCCCCCACCCCAGTCGCACCAGCTTCTCATTTTACCCCAACAAACAGCTTTACAATGGCTTGTTCCCTTGTTAATATCAACCGATACTTTTTTGCATATCTTTCACTCATTGTTCCTTATCTCTCCACATCACCGTCTATATCTCTCGTTTCCCTGATCCCTGACCAGTCTGAAGAAGGGTCTCGACCCGAAACGTCGCCTATCTCCTTCGCTCCTTAGATGCTGCTGCACCCGCTGAGTTTCTCCAGCTTTTTGTGTAACCAACACTTGATGTGTTGCTGGAGATTCATGCTGCACATCCATCAAACACACACACACACACACACACACACTTGTATAAAGTTGTAACCAACACTTGATGTGTTGCTGGAGATTCATGCTACACATCCATCACACACATCACACACACACACTCACACACACACACACACTTGTATAAAGTTGTAACCAACACTTGATGTGTTGCTGGAGATTCATGCTGCACATCCATCACACACACACACACACACACACACACCACCACACTTGTATAAAGTTGTAACCAACACTTGATGTGTTGCTGGAGATTCATGCTGCACATCCATCACACACACACACACTTGTATAAAGTTGTAACCAACACTTGATGTGTTGCTGGAGATTCATGCTGCACATCCATCACACACACACTTGTATAAAGTTGTAACCAACACTTGATGTGTTGCTGGAGATTCATGCTGCACATCCATCACACACACACAACACACACACACAACACACACACACACTTGTATAAAGTTGTAACCAACACTTGATGTGTTGCTGGAGATTCATGCTGCACATCCATCACACACACACACACACACAACACTTGTATAAAGTTGTAACCAACACTTGATGTGTTGCTGGAGATTCATGCTGCACATCCATCACACACACACACACACACACACACACACACACACACACTTGTATAAAGTTGTAACCAACACTTGATGTGTTGAATGAGCTGAGCAGTCTGCTGGAGTCAAAGCTAATGTCCCAGTTTGTTTTACACTTACTAAATGGCTCAATGTTCAGGGAACTATTTCATAATGAAACCAACCGTCAGCTTGTTATTTCCGCTTTCAGTTATTTTTACTGATAAAACATCCTCAATGAAGAGTTGCACATTTTTTTCACCCTGTGGTCATAGACACTGTGGTCACTGCATTTCGTTGTCTCTGTATTGTACACTGCACAATGACAATTAAAGATGGAATTGAATTGAACTGAATAAGACTGGTTCAGCTTCTAGTTGATTACTGCGCAAACAGCTCATCAGTGGTTATCTGGCACAGGTCGGAGTGAGTAGAGGAGCGATTACATTTCGAACTGGGCCTTTTTCACCAAGTTGAGGAGATCTAGTCGCTCAATCCCTTTTTAAATGACTTAACATCGGGGCGGCGCGTGTGTTGGGTGGTAACATATTCCATTTCCTGGTAGTCTGGCGCGTCGATCTCTACAAAGGTAGTCTGGCGTCCTTCCAGGTCCGACAGAGGTTCACCTGCACCTCCTCCAACCTCATCTACTGCATCCGCTGCTCCAGATGCCAGATGATCTATATCGGCGAGACCAAGCGGAGGCTTGGCGATCGTTTCGCCGAACACCTCCGCTCGGTCCGCAAAAACCAACCCGACCTCCCGGTGGCTCAGCACTTCAACTCCCCCTCCCATTCCGTATCCGACCTCTCGGTCCTGGGCCTCCTCCACGGCCAGAGTGAGCAACACCGCAAGTTGGAGGAACAGCACCTCATATTCCGCTTGGGGAGTCTGCATCCTTTGGGCTTGAACATTGAATTTTCTCAATTCTGTTAACCCTTGCTGTCTCCTCCCCTTCTCACTGCTCCCCCAGCCCTCGGGCCCTGGCATTCCCTCTATCTCCATCTCCCTCTCCCACCCCAGTCGCACTAGCTTCTCATTTTCACACCACAAACAGCTTACAATGGTTTGGGGGTTACACAAAAAGCTGGAGAAACTCAGCGGGTGCAGCAGCATCTAAGGAGCGAAGGAGATAGGCGGCGTTTCTTCAGTCTGAAGAAGGGTCTCGACCCGAAACGTCACCTATCTCCTTCGCTCCTTGGATGCTGCTGCACCCGCTGAGTTTCTCCAGCTTTTTGTGTAACCCTCGATTCTCCAGCATCTGCAGTTCCTTCTTCAACAGCTTACAATGGCTTGTTCCCTTTATCATCGATACTTTTTTGCATATCTTTCATTCATTGTTCTTTATCTCCCCACATCACCGTCTATATCTCTCATTTCCCTGATCCCTGACCAGTCTGAAGAAGGGTCTCGACCCGAAACGTCGCCTATCTCCTTCGCTCCTTAGATCCTGCTGCACCCGCTGAGTTTCTCCAGCTTTTTGTGTAACCTTCCATTTCCTTATTGTTCTTGGGTAAAGGGAATATTGGTAGCAAAGTTTATTGAAATTTAGCCAGAAGATGATGTAGGGACCGTTATTTTGTCTTGTTTCATGGCAGTTGGTGCTCTGGGATGACGGGAGATTTGACGGTGTGATTTTGTGAATCTCCATGTAAATTGCAATAAGTTAGCCTGATTCTGCGGAGCTCTAGGGTATCCCATCCGAGAGGTCAGCATATTATTCACGCTTGATTTGCGCTTGTGGTCATTACATACAAAGCGGGCTGCTCGGCGTTGAACTTTCTCCAGGGTGATCTTGTTGTTGTTGTTGAAAGGATCCCACACGGCTCCACAATACACCAATTTGAGCCTGACCAAGGACGTGTAGGCATTCTCTTTGACGGATGTACTACATGCGTGAACATTTAGTTTGAGTTGGCCGAGGGGCAGTGATCCCAGGAGAAGTTGCAGCAGAATGATCGTAAAAGGAAAGGATACTTTGAGGATTTTGGATTTGCAACACAGAATGCATTTTGTACATGTCAGTTCTCATTTCATTATTCAAATGAGTTGCTGAGCCACCGGGAGGTATGTGAGTGGGAATATGAAATTTGCACCAATCTGTTGACCACTGTAGGATGGCGTGTGACTTTGGGCATGGAATTTTTTTGAAATATTGCTATTCCAGTAGATCTGAATGAAAAAGAGAAACATACTGGAAACACTCAGCCGTTTGAGCAGCATTTGATTACAGTCCCAGTTCTGATAATGGATCATCCAACATTGCACTTCCACTGTTTTCTGCATTCACTATTTTAATGAATAAACTAAATCCACTTTGTCTTTATTACACTGGTAACACATGGTAGTCATTTGTACTTGGCCAGATCACACACAACAGTAAGATAAACAAATATGTTTGGTTTAGATGCTAGAGGTTGTTTAAAGGTAGGGAGAGATCACCTGTCCACAGCTGGGATAGCTCAGGACCAGAAGTAGTACCATTGAATGCAGAATTGTATCTTTCAGCTATGATCATAGAGAATGTCTGCAAGATAGCAGGATAATCCCTGTGTGTTGAGGATGAATCAGTTGGAGGGCTGATTGCTGAGAGGAACATATGTTTGTTCAACAGTTCAGTAGTTCAATATGTAACTGGACAATGAAATTCTTAAAGCACGTATTACACATGCAGGCATCGCCATTTTCAAAGTCCAAATCCGACCCTCCCGCGAGCTCGATGTCCTGGTGTAGATCCTGTGAACCGACCTCCCTCTCCTCACCCCTCTTTGTGTCCCGTGGGGCGATGCCTCCACCTACCTTGAAGAGCTGTAGGCATGAACACAGTTCACCCTCCTACTAGGCCACTCCTCACACCTGACGTCTCCAGCTCTCTCCCGGTAACGCCGTTCGACAAACATTTGGGCGGGTTTGGGCAACGTCCTGTAGAGATGAGACGGATGATTCTCCTGTGAAGTGGGACTGGTGGTGGTACTGCAGACATCACCTGGCATCATGGAGACCCTGCAGAGGCCAGGTCTGGGATATAATCCTTCTATTGTGGAATGGGAACTCCAGGGATGTGGTGGAATGTGCCATGGGAGCGGTGGGGACTACAGTGTCCAGCAGAGTTGGGATGCTTGTAGTTTATTTCCCGTTCCAGCTAGTGGGGAATTTGGCAATGGGTAACATGGTGGTGTGGAAGCTTTTGTTGAATGTCACGCGGTTGTGGTAAGAATAGGGCCAGCAGAGTGTGACAGTAATTCCCCACCAGTGCGTACGTATTTTTCCTCTTTCTCTGTGAGTTGAAGCCTCCAAACAGGTGAGGTGTGGATGTTGGGGATTGGCTGTGTTTGGTCTGGAATAGCGATACGGTGATCAGGGGGTTTGAAAGCTTCAGGGATCTGGCACAGATGATGAATTGCTGCCTTGGATAGATCAGACAAAGTCTTATGGATGATAGGGCAGACATGAAGAGCTAGGTGGTCTACTGCTGCTTCTCTTGTTTGTTCATTTGCAGGGGTTTACCATCTTGTTTCCACGCAGAGAGTTGTGAATCTGTGGGATTCTCTGCCTCAGAGGGCAGTGAAGGTTGGTACTCTGGATGCTTTCAAGAGAGAGTTAGATAGGGCTCTTAAAGATAGCGGAGTCAGGGGATATGGGGAGAAGGCAGGAACGGGGTACTGATTGTGGATGATCAGCCATGATCACAGTGAATGGTGATACTGGCTTGAAGGGCCGAATGGCCTACTCCTGCACCTATTGTCTATTGGATGGCGGTGGTGGCTTGAAGGGCCGAATGGCCTGGCTCGAAGGGCCGAATGGCCTACTCCTGCACATATTGTCTGTTGTTTGGATGGGGTGTTTTCCACATCTCCGCTGCACTGTAATGCTGTGTGTCGGTTCACAAGGCAATGTCTTCCTTCACATTCAATTGTCACCTGATGGTTCTGTTAATGTTTATTCCAGAGCTACAGAGTTTGTGAACGTCTGTCGGCATCATGGCTGAAGCTGGTAACTGGGGAGGTGATTCTGTGGCCTCTACATCAAAGGAACAAAAAGGTTTGTGAGCCTTCTGTGACATATATATGATGCCCTGACAGTGGGTGTGCACCTGATGCAAGAAATGATGTTCACACGGAAGTGGGAATAGGGAAGGGGCTGAGCACAGAGAGTTGACATCTACAGGGACAGCACAGTCACAGGTGGGCGGATGCAGGAATTGTCTGATAAATCAGCGCTCTTTTTCAAGGAAGACGACTTAAATCACGCCAGTCTCTGCTGGTAATTGAAATATTCATTTCCAAGCAATATCCTGATTGAATCTCCTCTGCATCGTCTCCGGTGCAAAGGCATCCTTCCCACAGTATGGAGATCAGAATTGCACACACTCCTCCAACTTAAGGCTTAATCAACTCCCTGTATCAAGGCCTCCCTTCACTTGCGTTCTATGCTGCAGCGAATGACAAGAATGCTAAATGCTGTCTTTGTGTGTGCTGCTGACTTTAGGGATCTATGGATTTGTATGTAGACAAAAATGCTGGAGAAACTCAGCGGGTGAGGCAGCATCTATTGAGCGAAGGAACTAGGTGACGTTTCAGGTCGAGACCCTTCTTCAGACTGATGTGAGGCTGGGGGGCGGCGCGGGAAGAAGAAAGGTGGAGGCGGAGACAGTGGGCTGAGGGAGAGCTGGAAAGGGGAGGAGAAAGCAGGGACTTCCTGAAATTGGAGAAGTCAATGTTCATACCGCTGGGGTGTAAACTGCCCAAGCGAAATATGAGGTGCTGCTCCTCCAATTTAATGTGGGTCTCACTCTGTCCATGGTGGAGGCCCAGGACAGAAATGTCAGATTGGGAATGGGAGGGGGAGTTGAAGTGCTGATCCACTGGGAGATCAGGTTGGTTATTGCGAACCGAGCGGAGGTGTTGGGCGAAGCGATCGCCAAGCCTGCGCTTGGATTTGTATGGGTGTTTCTCAGTGGTCTCTAGACCCTTGTCATTCCTGGTGAATATCCTGGTTTTATTTATCCCTCCAACACGTGTCAACTTGCCCACATCAGGATTAAACTTGAAATGTCACTTTTCCGTCTGACATGTTGACTAATCATCCACAAATACTGGTTCAAATCCAGTTGCGGCGGTAGAAATGCTTGGTCAAGTGATCAGTTATTTTGTCAGATAACTGAAAGGCCAAAATCAGGAATAGTTGGAACAAAATTATCAGATTATCGCAAAGTAACAAGCGTCCAAATTTTGTATTAGATAAATGGAGATAACATAGCAACAGATTCAAGGACAGCTTCTTCCACGCTCTTATCCAGGGGTGGGGAACCTGGGGCCTTAAGGCCACCTGCAGCCTTCTAGGCCATTAAGTGCGGCCTTTTGAATGAATCCAAATTTTGTAGAACAAATCCTTTTATTTTTATTAATATGTTTTTGTTCGTCTCATTATTTTAATTTTAATCTTAAAATGAACGTATTTAAAATACCAAAGCGTAAAAGAAGATTCAACGAAATAATCCTCCCCGCACAACAAATGCTTTCTTGCTTTTCAACCACTTATTGCTGCGATTCTACATTGTCCTATCCAACCCAAATCGACATGCCATTAAGGTCACAAATGACGGATACCCATCTAGAAGATCAGCTGAAACTGCGTACCTCCATGTTGCAACCAAATATTCAAATGCTTTCCCACAAACAGCAGTCACAATAAAGTCATTAAAAGGTTCATTCAATTAAATGTTTTTTATTTTTTTGAAGTTAGTACATAGTAGTTAGATTTTTACAAAATAATGTGCATTTTATAGTATATCTAATTGAAGTTTCTTGGATGCGGCCTTATTAGATTACAGCTAACTTTTTTTTTCATTTCTATAACAGTTTAATTTATAAGATCACAATTTTTATTTCAGAAAAGATTTAAAAATCTGAATAGTCTACATGCAAGTGTTTTGTCTACCATAAGAACTTTCAAAATGACATGGATGTGATAAAAGCATACTGTTTAAAAACCTCAAAGTAAACACCAATATTCATGATGTAAGGTGTGTCTTGGAAATAACAACTTTCATTTTTAACCACACCATTTCTTATATGTTGTTAATTATTACAGAGCAACTCCAAATTAACATTTTCTTTTGCAGCCATGTAAATTTACAATCTTCATTATGACTAGAAAAAGTCCAATATGATTTAGAAAAGTTTCATTTACTGCTTCTAAATGTATCTTTAATAACAAAATTAATACCTTTACAGCTTACTTAATGTGGCATTCCAACATGAAAAGGTTCCCCACCCCTGCCCCAGAATGTCAGCTCAGATTGCTGCCGGCTATTGCAAACCTGTGGTTTTCTCAATTAGATATTTGTCTGCAACCTGCAATTAATGTTTTTTTTTTCCAGGTAGGAAATTAACTCAAGTGGCCAAGGTCTTCAAAAGTCTTTGGCCAGGCACCTCATCAAAGAACGATGGTAAGAACACAGGAACAATGACAAAAAAGCAAAGTTGGATTGAGAGCAAAACGTCAATGGAATGTGAAGCCGCTGAAGAGGAAAGGGAACAATGTCAGTCCAGAGGGAGAGGCATAGGAGACGTGGTTCACGGCCCTGGAACTGACCCAAGTGGTGAAATCCATCATGGCCGAGATCCACCAAACAAAGAATCATCGAGTCTCATCCAAGGAGCAGGTGAGTGAAATGGGAGGGGAGTGGATGCTGCAGAATGGTGACGACTGTGGGGACAGAGCAGATAAAAAAACAAAGGGGTTAGGGCAAGGGGAAACAGGAGAGAGGAATAGTGGCGGAGGAGTGTTATTCTGACGAGGTTCGTGACCAATAGTATTCTGCAAGGATCAGTTCTGGAACCTCTGCAATTTCTAATCATGTCTATGATTTGGACAAAAACAATTGAACTATTTACAGAATTGTGGATCAAGGGGAAAGCTGTGAAATGATCCACTAGAATACACATCAGTTTGAAATATGGTCTGAGGTAAGGCAGACAAGGATTTGATTGTTTTATTTGAGTAATGAAGGCTGAGTGGAGGCCTAATAGAAGTCAGTCTTGTTCCCAGGATGGGGATGTCTCTTACTGGAGAGAGGAATGTTTAAAGGGGACAGGCTGGACTAGTTTATTACACAGACTTTGGTCGGTTCCTGGAAAGTCCTGCCTGAGGAGGTGGTGGAAACGCTGTTTAGACTGAAACATGTCTGACCCAGTCAGGGAACACATGGATACAGTCCATGAGCAGGTAGATGGGATTAGATCAAATTGGTATGATATTGTTGCTGCAGATATGGGGCATCTCAAGGGCCAGTTCCCGTGTTGCACTATTCTATGTTCTATGCATCATCTCCAGGTTTGGATTCATTAATCCAAATCATAATCATAGACTCGTAC
Organism: Okamejei kenojei; assembly: GCA_035221665.1. NCBI lineage: Eukaryota > Metazoa > Chordata > Chondrichthyes > Rajiformes > Rajidae > Okamejei > Okamejei kenojei. The sequence continues at coordinate 167,308 of JAVHYY010000276.1, read as the reverse complement.
AGCAAGGAAACAGGCTCCTTGGCCCAAGATGCCCCATCTGCACTGGTCCCACCTGCCTGCATTTGGCCCATACCCTTCTAAACCTTCCTGATCTGTGAACCTGCAGGCTGCAGTTGAAAGGACAGAGGGAGAGATCGTAGAGGTGATGAATCATCCTCATTGAAGATTCAAGTGTGCATTAATGCAGTGACCGGGTGAGGCTTTCTGAGAAACTGAAGAGTATAAGGTGGCACATAAAACGTGGCGACTCTTGTTTTTGGTCTCTGTGTAGTCTGCACTGTTGGAGTTATTATGGTCCAAGTTGTGCCTCAGTCATTGAGGCACACGGCATGGAGGCACACGGCATGGAACAAGGCTCTTCGGCCCACCTTGGACATGTCAAACAACATGGCCAATCTACTATAGTCCCACAAGCCTGCGTAAGGCCCATGTTCCTCTAAACCTATCCAACCCATGTACCGATTTTACCATAAACTCCCCTACCCCACCTGAAACCCATGTCATTTGTTTCTTGATTCTCCTTCTCTGGGTAAAAGACTGTGCATTTATATATGATATATAACAGATAGTGTATCTACTCCTCTCCTGATCCTTGTGTATAGGAGGATGATCACTGAACTTGGGTACACAAGGCAATTGGGCAAAAACACTTAGCATGCCAACAAAAGACATTCGTTTGCTGAAAACCACAATCCGGGGACTCACCGTGGAGTGGGCGTGCGTTCAGTGGTATTCGCAGCTCAGAGAGCCGTGACCTTCTCGCTTCCTCCATCTGGCAGAGACTGAGTGTGGCACGACACTTCCGGGTTTTATAGTCCCTTCCCCCTGCGGCCAGCGGGGGCAGCAGAGAGAATGGCGCATTAAAAAAAACATTAATATCTCGCTGATTTTTCATCGATGGGAAAAATCCTCCAGTCCAGTCCGGCGGAGGGGGGGAGGGGTTCTGAGCCAGGTGGCCAAAAATGACGGCCGTAGGTGGCGGCGTTCTCTCGGAAATCAAAGCACAGCGAGTCAAAAGCGGTCAAGATCTTACGTTTAGTAATATAGATAATAGATAGTGTATCCATTCCTCTCCTGATCCACGTGTAAAGGAGGATGATCACTGAACTTGGGTACACATGACAAAGTATCATTGAAGCCAGGGAGCATGAGGCCACACTGAGTGGTGCGATGGTGATTGGTGGGACAGACTTGGTTGAAGGAGAGTAATTGCAAGGCATGTCCATTATCCATGAGGAAGCTGGGTGGTTCATGCACATAGAAGATAATCCTAGGGAGATTAGTTGGCATCAACTACAGTGTTACCTCAGGTGATAAGTGCATCTGCACCTCTTCATCAGCGCGTTTGTCTACTGTGTTTTTGCTGTGATTTGTTCTCTGTCTGAACACCGGCTATGGAGATGATCATACACTCCCAGTGTCCACCCTTCCCGGGTCACACACTGTCCCATCCCCCTGGAGCCCATGCTCCCTGGGTCACACACCGTCACATCCCCCCTGGGACCCATGCTCCCTGTGTCGCACCGTCACATCGTTCCCGGGTCGCACACTATCCAACTCACCCCTGCTCACACACTGACTCAACCTCCCGATGCTTCAGTCTGATTGTAGAGTGCAGCCATAAGCTGGCAGAGAGGAGCAGCATCACAAAGCCTGGCAAGTGAGATGGATATTATTGAGGAGGTTTTTTTGATAGGTAGATGGTTGAACAAAGGCTAGAGATGAAAAATCCAGGTGTTTGGCAGAAGGATTGAGTGTTGGAGATTGTGAAAATAAAGAAAGGACTATAGGAGGCAGTGTGGAAGTTAAAAATAAAAGATTTAAACATACATAATGGATTCAGCTGAAACTAAGACAAGCTTTACCCTTCTCCTATTAAATTAACCTTAACAAAGCTAACACACTGTTGATGTTCCCTTTCCAATAACATAAGTGAGATAACAAGCACAGCTACATGAATGCCTCCTCGATAATATAAACATTAGATAGATTCAGACTCATGGCAATGTCCTTTGTTCTATAAGATTGCAATGTACGTCCTAAGTAGAAAAAAACAAAATGCTTGTTCTGCAGAAATATAGCCTTATCATATAACCATATATGGCTAAGCCTTCCTCTATCAGAAGAACCTGTCAATCTTAAGAATCTGTCAATTTAAGAAGCAAGACGCTGTACTATGATCTGTAGATAAGGTATTGCTGAATCGTTGGTTATTGGAGTATATATATATGTATATGTAATTAGATCACTGCCCCTTTGTGTGGGGATAAGAACTCGGTATAGTCTGTAATCTGCATACTGTAAGGAATGTTACCACTCCCGCCTGGTGAAACAAAGATTGTATTATATGATCACTGATTTTATTTGCGTTCTTGTCTGTTTAAGAACATTGAACCATAACAGCAGGAAATGGGGAGGGAAGAAATCGGTGCAACATAGCGGAGAGAGTGGATGGAGGGGGGGGGGGGGGTGTGGTGGGAGGTGGGAATAATGCGGGTCTGCGGTTTGGATTGGTACTTAAAATTGGAGAATTCACTGTTCATACCATTGGTTTGTAGGCTAGCCAAGCGGAATTTGAGGTGCTGTTCATCCAGTGAGCATGTGTCCAAGGACAGAGAGGTTCCTATGGGAATGGGAAGAGAGTTACAATGGTCGGGAATTGGCGAGACAAAGCACAGACTCGGTGACTGTTTTGCTGAACACTTACGCTTTTTCCGGTTGCTAGCCATTTTTACTCCTCGTGCAGATTTCTCCCTTTTCCCTTTCCACTTTAATACATCTCGCTTCACAATTTGCAACTCTTCTTTCCTTTTATTTCACACCTGTCTTTTCATCTCTGGTCTTTCTCCAATTATGCCTATCAAAAACTCCCCTCACTTGTATCCACCTTACTTACCAGTCTTTGACCTGTCCCCCTCTTGTCCACATTTCTCCCCACTCACCTCCACCACAATCAGCCTGAAGAAAGATCCAGACTTGAAACGTCACCTATCCATGTTCTCCAGAGATGATGGTTGACCCACTGAGTTCCTCCAGCACATTGCCTTATTTCCGATATTCTGTTTTCATCATTCTAATTAGGGGGCAGGAACAGTCAGGATGAGGGTTGCTGTTGTAGCGGGAGTCAAGGGGACAGATTCAGATGGTGTTTAATTTCTCTCTTTGTATACACAGATCTAACGCCTACATTCTCTGAGCTCCTGACACAGTGGAGCGACTACCAATTGTTCCAGCTGACAAAATTCTATCGGGAGAGACTGAAACAGGCGATTGAAGAAGGGGTTGAAAGTCTCGGCTTCATGATGAGATGGCAGGGATATTTCAGTGACCAAGAACACGGGGTAAGTGGAAGGAACACGGTGACTTCTGTTTCCTGTCACAGAACTGACGGCATTGGGGGAATGTCAGTCCCACTCACCTCGCACTGCCTGGGTTGACACTGGAGACACTAATTGAGCCTCAGATCTGTGATCAGATTGCCTCCTGTAGACCTGGTAGCAGGAATCAAACCTGGGAGCTGGGGATTGCTGGGAATGTTTCACTCTGATCCAGCTGTTCTTCCTACACATGCATCTTAGCACAACGGTCAGGGGGCAGTACACTTGTAAACGCGAATCAAAAACGATAATACTACTCAAGTGTCATCAGTTTAATTGGCCACATTTTGCTCAGTTCATTAAACCACAAAGAGCATTCTGCACAAGCACAAGGAACTACAAATGCTGGTTTGAAAAAAACACACAATGTGTTGCACAAAATAAGTCAGTATTTAGACATGCTGTCTGACCTGCTGGATTAATCTAAGACATTAAACTGTTCGCTTATCATTCAATTGACAAATAAAATAAACAAAAGTACATTTGCTAAAATCTACGGTATTTTAAAAATGTTCAGCAGGTCAGTTATTTACGCATCTGTGGGAAGATAAGCCGAGTTAATGTGCAGTGAAAGGAGGGGATGAGCTGCAGGAAATGTATAAGAGAGGAATGTCTTTGATCGGGTAAAACTGGGGTAGGTATAGAAATAAAAAAGCAGGAAGAAATGCAGGTTGAACTGGACTCGTCCATTCCTTGTGGGATACAGTCCATGTGAGACCAAAAGGAATTGGATTAATTTCACATCAATTTCAACACAGCCATCATTGGCCTGAATGGCCTGTTCCCGTGCTGTACTCTGCTGTGTTCCGGAACAGTGCCAGGTGTGAAACGAGATTCACGCTGTCAGGACTCTGGGAGTACACAGTTTGTCAGCACAGTGTCATGGGTGTATGAAGAGGCAGATCAATGCCTGTCACTATGCTCAAAACTACCGGAATATCCCATCACTGAACAGCTAATTCCCTCCCCATTAGCCATCAGGCTATTAAACTCTGCTTGGACAAAGCTCTGAACATTAATAGCCCATTATCTGTTTATTTGCACTTTATCAGTTTATTTATTCATATAGAAACATAGACAATGGGCACAGGAGTAGGCTATTTTGCCCTTCGAGCCCGCACCGTCATTCAATATGATCATGGCTGATCATCCAACTCGGTATCCGGGACCTGCCTTCTCTCCATACCCCTTGATCCCTCTAGCTACAAGGGCCACATCTAACTCCCTCTTATGTATAGCCAATGAACTGGCCTAAACTACTTTCTGTGGCAGAACATTCCACAGATTCACCACTCGTTCTGTGAAAAATGATTTTCTCATCACGGTCCTAAAAGACTGTCCAACCCCTTAAGAATTTTGTAAGTTTCCATAAGATCCCCCTCAATCTTCTAAATTCTAGCGAGTACATGCCGAGTCTATCCAGTCTTTCTTCATATGAAAGACCAGACATCCCAGGAATCAGTCTGATGAACCTTCTCTGTACTCCCTCTATGGCAAGAATGCCTTTCCTCGGATTTGGAGATCAAAACTGTACGCAATACTCCAGGTATGGTCTCACCAAGATCCTGTACAACTGCAGTAGAACCTCCCTGCTCCTATACTCAACTCCTTTTGCTGTGAATGCTAACATACCATTCGCTTTCTTCTGTGCCTGATGCACCTGCATGCCTACTTTCAATGACTGGTGTACCGTGACACCCAGGTCTCGTTGCATCTCCCCTTTTCCTAGTTGGCCACTATTCAGATAATAGTCTACTTTCCTGTTTTTGCCACCAAAGTGGATAACCTCACATTTATCCACATTATACTGCATCTGCCATGCATTTGCCCACTGACCCAACCTATCCAAGTCACCTTGCAGCATCCTCACAGCTAACACTGCCCCCCAGCTTCGTGTCATCCGCAAATTTGGAGATGTTGCATTCAATTCCCTCGTCCAAATCATGAATATATATATATAGTAAATACAATACACTCTCTTGAATCTTGAATCTTGTCTCAGTCACCTCTGAATATATTCATTGTTGTTCTTCACAGAGTGTCGCTGAGCTCGTGGTAAAGGGAAACCGCAGAGACAGTTCCACACTCTTCCTCAGTCTGGTGATGGAGAAGGGTAACCGAGCCCGGCGGGTGATGTGGGAATCCTTTGTGAAAATGCAGAATGAATTACCAAAGCTGGACAAAATACTGAAAGAAATCCAGGAGCTCGGTACGGTAAATCACCACACTGAACTGAATATCACATTGAAACGCTAGAGTTAACAATGTTATTCAAGTCCGGTTTAATGAATGCTCGTTGATTTGAACAGGTCCTGATCCAGAAGAATACAAGAACATCACCAGAGGTTTAACTGAATTACCCTCTCATATGGAAGGTGAGTGTTGAAATGTACAGTTCATACCACTGACTTGTTAGAATTGATGTCATACTGAAACTGTTCAGAGCTTTGCAGAATGGGAAATCAGAAGATCAAAGGCTAAGCAATTGTTAGACTGACACGGGGATTCACTATGGATTCCTTCTTTGTCTGTAGATGCAGGTTTAGTTTAGTTTAGTGTATTGTCACATATACTGAAGTTCGGTGAAAAGCTTTTGTTGCGTGTTATCCAGTCAGCAGAAAGACAATATGTGATTATAATCGAGCCATTTACATTATAGATAACCTATGAGGGAATAATGTTTGGTGCAAGGTAAAACGGGGAAAGTCCGATCAAGGAGAGTCCGAGCGTAACCAAAGAGGTAGATAACCAAAGAGTCAGTGAATTGAGTTAATTGAAGGGTATTAATTCGTTCTTGTAGTTTTTAATGTTGAGTTTTGAGTTGAGCCATCTAACATGGTGTGCATTATCTGCCTTTTCCCGTGCAAGTTGTTCAACAGAAATACAAGGAGACTCTGCGAGCACAGACTGAAACACTGAGCGTGAACACCATCCTGATCAAGGAGAAGGTTAAGGATTTCCAGCTGCTTGATCGATACGCTGAGCTCACAATCATCTCCACTGTTCGAGATCGGACACTGGTGGAACATGAGCTGCTGGCAAGAGGCCGGGACCATGAAGAGTGGAGAGAGAAATGTCTCCGGGGAAAACTTGAAGAAATCAGGACTGATCAATTGTTCCACAGCAGCTTTTCCCGGAGTAAATCCAGTTCTGGGAGTTCAGCATCAGTAGCCGGAGTCGCGGGGATCGGAAAAACAACAATGGTGCAAAAGATTGTTCATGACTGGGCCACGGGGAAAATATACCCACACTTCCAGTTTGTCTTCAGTTTCAAATTGCAGGATTTGAACACGATTAAAGACAGAATAACCCTGAGGGAATTGATTCTGGATCAGTATCCTTACATTGGGAATATGCTAGGAGAGGTCTGGAAGAACCCAGAGGGATTGCTGTTTATATTCGACGGTCTGGATGAATTCAAGGGCAGAATCAATTTTGCTGACAGTCCGGAGAGAGAAGAGGAGAAGGAAAGAGAGAAAGAAGAAGAGATGAAGAAGGAAAACAGATCCTCAGCACCAGTGCCCAGATCCTGAATCCCGGTGTGAAGTGTCTGACATTGTGTACAGTTTAATCCAGCACAAGCTGCTCCCTGGGTGTTCAGTGCTAGTGACCACCCGCCCCACTGCGTTACATTTACTGGAAAAGGCAGAGATCAGTGTCCGGGCTGAAATCCTGGGATTTGTTGGTGAGGAACGGAAGGAATATTTCACCAGGAATTTTGAAGATCAGGCGGTGGCAACAGCTGTTTTCAAACACGTGAAGGAGAACGAGATCCTGTACACCATGAGCTACAACCCCTCCTACTGTTGGATCCTCGGCCTGACACTGGGCCCCTTCTTCACACAAACACACCGGGACCCGCAGCGAGTTCCCAAGACCATCACACAACTATATTGCTACATTATTTACAACATCCTGAAAAACCACTGCCGTGAGATTGAGAGCCCCCGTGAGGTGTTCCTGAGGCTTGGTCAGATGGCCTTCACTGGAGTCTCCAAGAAGAACATTGTGTTCACAGATGGAGATTTGATCAAACACAATCTGCAGCCTTCCCAGTTCCTGTCTGGGTTCCTGATGGAACTTTTGGAGAGAGAGGATTCAGTCCGGAGCGTGGTGTACACCTTCCCGCACCTCATCATCCAAGAGTTTGTAGCCGCACTCGCACAATTCCTGACTGTAGATCCCAGGAATATCGTGAAATTCCTGTCTGAAGCCCATAGCACGACAGACAGGCGATTTGAAGTATTTCTCCGTTTTGTCGCTGGTCTCTCCTCCCCACGGGCAGCTCGGGTCCTGGAGGAGTTTCTGGGTCCATTTCCTAATGAAACAATCTGCCGAGTGATTGACTGGGTGAAGGAGGAGGTTCAACGTCAGATTAGAAATGCAGGGAGTGAGTATGGTAAAAGGAGGCTCCTGAACACACTGCACTACCTGTTTGAGTCTCAGAATCCTGCACTGGCTCAGCAGACACTGGGATCTGTGGAAACACTTTCATTCAGTGGACTGGGACTGACCGCGATTGACTGTGCGGTCCTGTCTCATGTCATCAGGCCCTGTGATACAATCAAGCACCTCGATCTGTGGAGATGCTGCATTCAATGTGAAGGTCTCCAGCGGCTGGGACCGGCTCTGCACAAGTGTCAGGAATTGAGGTAATCTTTCGTTTGATACTAACACTGAACTGTAAAATTGTTCCATTATTTTGTAATTCCGTTCAGCACCCCTTCTATGGGGCCGAGCGAGCGGCCGACACTGTGTACGGGGGGGGGGGGGGCACCCATCCTAGTTTACCCTCCCTCCACCGGGTCACCGGTGATCGACCCCTTCCCCTGTGTCGCGCGTGTTGCCTGCCGCCGTTCTCTGCATGGGGAACATTTCCCGGTCGGGGAATGAGAATAAATTGTGAAAGTCACCAAACACCACGACCACATTTATTCAATAATGTGCTGAGGTGTTTCCATAAATATCGGTTTGGGAGAAGTTATCTATCTCAGCCTCGACGGGGTTTGTATCAGTTTGTTTCTAATGCCCCTGTCCGACTTAGGAAACCTGAACGGAAACATCTGGAGACTTTGCGCCCCACACAAGGTTTCCAAGCGGTTCCCGGAGGTTTTTGTCAGTCTCCCTAATGGTCGAAAGTGGTTTCCGCTATAAACTTCTGTAATTTTTTAGTGGAAGCCGATTGATATGTTTGTTGAAGGTGGTTGCCGGAGGACAAAAACCTCCGGGAACCGCACGGAAACCTTGGGTGGGGCGCAAAGTCTCCAGAGGTTTCCGTTCAGGTTTCCTCAGAGGGACAGGGGAGTTACTCTGTCTGTTTGTGTTTAGACTGGGATTCAACGACCTGGGAGATTCTGGAGTGAAACTGATGTCTGCAGCTCTGAGGAACCAGGACTGTAAAATACATGCTCTGGGGTAAGTCCCAAACTGTGAGAGATTGTGTTTACATTCACTGGGTGTCTGACACTGAACATTAATATGATCAGTAAATGTGTCACTGATAAACACTGGGGATTTGCACTGCCTCCTGTCTCTCTGTGTCCCTCACCCTCACTTTCTCTCATCTCCAGGCTGGAATATGTCTGTCTCACAGATTCTGGAGCCGAGGATCTCATCTCCGCTCTGAGTGCAAACCACACGGTGACGGAGCTGAAGCTGACACACAACTCCCTCACAGACCGATGTGTCCCCACTCTCCGCCGCCTTATACTGAACCACCCAAGACTGAAGCTGATGTGGTGAGTGTTTGTGTTAATGTTTAATGTGATAAAATATCAGGGGATCCGCGGGCTTCTCCTGTGATTTTGTTCTGTAAGTGTTGTTGAAATATTAACCCCAGTCGCTGTTACTGACACTGTCGTTTCATCTGTATATATCATCTTTATTCCTCGATCTGTTTCAGGCTGGGGGCGAACAAGTTCAGTGCGGATGGTGGGAACCAGCTGGAGAATCTGCAGGGAACCAGACCCGAACTGAGAGTGGACGTGACAACATCTCAGGGTATAAACGCTGGCCTGCAATCTGCTTGAAATGCTATGAAATTGGATTTGCTGGCCTGCACTGTGCTTGAAATGCTATGAAATGTGATTTGGTGGCCTGCACTCTGCTTGAAATGCTATGAAGTTGGATTTGCTGGCCTGCACTGCTTGAAACGCTATGCAATTGGATTTGCTGGCCTGGACTCTGCTTGAAATGGAATTTCAGGGAATAGCCGTGAGTGAACTGCCAGCCCACCAGCCCTGAGTTACTGAGCTGCCAGCCCAAGAATCCATTTGGCCCACAAAGTCCATACTAGACGTCTGGAAACCTGTCCCATCGACCAACAACACCCATATTAGCGCTCCAGAAAGCCCCCCCCCCCCCCACTGGCAACCAATATTGGAATTAGTGGAGAGGTGGAATATTGCGTTAGGGGACCAGCCCTCCCGTGTCAACATGTGACCCAACGGGTCCCACTTAGTCTAGTATAGAATATAAGGCACATAGATATTGTCAGTCTTGTTCCCAGGGTGGGGAGGTCTCTTACTGGAGGGAAAGGGGTAACGGTGAGTGAGGAATGTTTAAAGGGGACAGGCTGGACTTGTTTTTTTACGCAGACTTTAGTAGGTTCCTGGGACATCCTGCCTGAGGAGGTGGTGGAAACGCTGTTTAGACTGACACATGCCTGACACAGTCATGGATCAGAGGGATCCAGTCCATGAGCAAGTCGATGAGATTAGTTCAAATTGGCATGATATTGTTGGTGCAGATATGGGGGATTGAAGAGCAGTTACTGTATTGCACTGTTCTACGTATTTCCTCCAAGTTTGTCTGCGTTAATCCAATCCATAGAGTCATAGACTTGTAGAATAAGGAAACGGGTTCTTTGGTCCAAGATATCCCATTAACGGTCGAAGGAGGAGAAGCCTAAGCAAAGAAGTGGAAGCCAAGATACCGAACGCAAACAACGGCGATGAGCCAAGTAACCGAATGGATACTCTGGGCTCGAAATTAGCGGTTGCCCAAGTGCCATTGACCACCCAAAGTGCCCCCGGGCAACCTAAACGCTGACTCATTTTGCCCGGCTTGGCACTCAAATACTGGTTTATGCCGGTAGATGCAAAAACCTGGAGTATCTCTGCGGGTCAGGCAGCATCTCTGGAGTATAGGAACTGACGTTTCGTGTGGGCGGCGGCTGTAGTCCTCTAGTATCTGCCAGGCAAAGATACTAGGAGCCAAAGAGATATTTGCCAGAAGCGGGGTGACGAAGGGTCGGAGCGAATGACGGGCCGCGACAGCGGCTCCACCGCCTCCTCCTCCCTCACCCCGCCCGGCGGAACGAGGTCTCCCTCTCTCTCCCCCTCCCTCCTCCCGGCGTCGGCGTGTGAGACGGGTTGTTTGAAAGCGCCTTTTTGCGGATTTGCCATCATCGGCTGCTATCGCCCTGATCGCTGCTTGCAACTCCGCGAACAGCAAATCAACCCGTGATGCGCGCCGAGCCGGGAGGCAGGGAGGTCTCCTTCCGCCGTCTGAAGCAGCTGCACGACAGATCCTATAGGATCTTTGAACTGCACCGCTTGGCCCCGCACCTTGCTGTTGGCTGGAGGAGGGGAGGCGGTGGCGAGGAGTCGGTGGCACTTTGGCGTTGGACAAGGACGGCCAAGGCAGTGGGCGATGTTGTCCGAGGAGCGCGAGCCTTCGTTCCTCCCCACCTCCTCTGCCCCTCCCCCCCTCTCTCTCTCTCTTGTACGCCCCCCTCCACCCCTCTTATCCTGGGACCCCTCCTCTCCACCCCGCAATGATCCCCATTCCCTCCTCTATTCAGTTCTCATTGACATCCCCTGTGCCCGCCCCCCCCCCCCCCAATCTATTCATCACCCTACCCACCTCACATTGATTCTCCTGGCCCCCCCTTCATCCATCCATCCTACACTTGATCGCAATTCATCCTGTACTGACCCCCCCTTCCCATCCATCCTGCACTTCTTCCCCCCATTCATACTGCACTGATCCACCCATTCATCCTGTACTGACCCACCCTCCCATTTACCCTGCACAAAACCCCCCATCCATCCTGTAGTGATCTCCCCACTCTTCTTTTACTGATCCCCTCATGCATCCTGTACTGATCCCCCATTCATTGCGTACTGATGCCCCATTCATCCTATACTGATCCCCTCATTCATCCTGTAGTGATTCTCCATTCATCCTGCATAGACCCTCCGATCTACACTGTCCTGAGCCCCCCTCATTCCTCCCCATTCATCCTATACTGGTCCCCCAATTCATCCTGTGCTGGACCCCCCCATCCATCCTGTAGTGATCCCCCCCATTCAAGAAGAATTGGGGGAAATATCTGAAGAAGGGTCTCGACCCGAAACGTTGCCTATTTCCTTAGCTCCATAGATGCTGCCTCACCCGCTGCATTTCTCTAGCATTTTTGCCTACCCCCATTCATCCTGTACTGATTCCCCATTCATCCTGTACTGAGCCCCCCACATCCATCCTGTACTGATCCCCCATTGAACACCCCTGACATCCCCCGTCCTCTCCCCTCGCAATTTTACATACTCCAACCAACACGTGCTAATTCACTTGCCTCAATCCATCCATTCCGCACCGATTACTTTCTCAACCCCCCCCCCCCCCCCCACCGCCATCTATCCACTCCGCATTGATTCACACCCCCCCCCCTGACCCTATTGTGCTTCATGGTCTTCAGAGCGAACATTGAATATGTTTGATAACGGAATGTAATCAAATGTGTTTTAATTCCCAATGTTATTATTTGTCTAGACACCTTTAAACAGATTACCAAAAGAACATTTGCTGCAGTTATGTCCTTTGGCCATCTCTTGTCAGTTAGTGTAATGTTTAACCTGTCTGATGGGTATAGTCAGTTTTAACAGCTATTATCAGAAAATGCCTTTAGAAATTTCCTTGCAACCTGTATATTTTGTTATGGATAAATTATGTGCGAATCCAGAGTGTTTCTGTACCAATAGGAATAACAACCCATGCTAAGGCCATGTCATGGTAATTTTCGGTCCTTCACAGAGAACATGCTTGCATCAATCCGTAGTGTGAATGGTTAAGCATATATGTTACCATGGTCCAGGATTTATTGACACAGGTTGATCATACGCTGAATAATCCAACCACATTTTTGTTTGGAAGTGGAAAGAACTAATAGAAATTGCATTAATTGCAATGTGTAAAAAAGAGTTGAGATATTGTATTATAATTTTGCTGCATGTCATTATGGTATATATCATGTATTGATTGGTGAATATGTTTAGTTTGTGAGTTATTTGAAGCAGAAATAATATGTGAATGTAGACAAAAGTGCTTGAGAAACTAAGCGGATGCGGCAGCTTCTATGGAGCGAAGGAAATAGGCAACGTTTCGGGCTGAAACCATTCTTCATTCTTCAGACTGATGGGTCGTCCTGAAACTTTGCCTATTTCCTTCGCTCAATAGATGCTGCTACACCCGCTAAGATTCTCCAGCACTTTTGTCTACCTTCGATTTTCCAGCATCTGCAGTTCATTCTTGAACATAATATGTGAATGCTTCATTCAGCATAATTCTGACCAGTAACTACGCACTTCATCCGAGCACATTATCCCACGCGTCATGCAAACCGTCTTAAATGACCACCTACACTGTAATTTGGCAACATAAAAAGCTGTCAATGTTGCCCGACTGGCAACATTGACATTGACTGGCAACAGGAGAAAAAAAGAAAAAAGAAAAGCCCTGGAAACTACCTTGTGTCTGTCGGTCATTAGCCTTTTCTGCGTCGTGTCTGTTCGGTTATTTGGCTTTTCAGCGTTTCCGTTCGTTATATGGCTTTTGAACTTTGTGTCCGTTCGTTTTTGGCTTTTCGGCATCATTGCCGTTCAGGTATGTGGCTTTTCGGCGTCGTGTCCGTTCGATACCTTGGCTTTTCAATGTTGTTTCCATACGATTACTTGGCTTTTCGGCGTTGTGTCTGTTTGGTTTTTGGCTTTTCGGCGTTGTTTCCTTTCGGTCCCTTGGCTTTTCGGCGTTGTTGCCTTTCAGTTATTTGGCTTTTCGGCGTTGTGTCTATTCAGTTATTTGTCATTTTCGTTCGGTATCTTGGCTTCCACTTCTTTGCTTCGGCTTCTCGACCTTCGATGTCCCGTGCACACACGCCCATCAACATTGGTCGCACGTTCCTGCATTTGTCCCATATCCTGCTAAACCTTTTCGGTCCATGTAGCAAAATATATTTTAAATTTTGTGATAGCACCTGGCTCAACTACCTCCTCTGGCAGCTTGTTCCATATGCCCACCACGCTCTGTGTGAAAATTCCTAATTTCTATTGAATCTTTCCCTCTCATCTTAAACCTATGTCCCTTGGTTCCAGCTTCCCCTGGGACAAAGTCTCAGTGTATTTACCCTCTCTATTCCCCTCATTATTTAATCCACCTCTATAAGATCACCCCCATCTTCATGCGCTCAAAGAAATAAAGTCCTAGTATGCTCAACCTCTCCCTATACTCCTGGCCCTCGAATCCTGGCAACCATAAACATATCTTTCCAGTTTGACAATAATTTTCCTATAATTATTCCTGTCCAATACTGAATACAACACCCCAAAAGTTGCCTCGTCAATGTTTTGTATAACTGTAACATGACAGCCCAACATCTATACTCACTTCTCTAATTGATGAGTCGTGCCAGGGGAAAGAATGGGAGGAAATTAGGAGGGGGTGGGGTGGTTAGTTGTTTAAAATCTGAGAATTCAATGTTCAAACCATGGGATTGTAAGCTACCCAAGTGGAATTGGAGATGCTGTTCCACAAAGTAGCGTGTGGCCAAGGACAGAGAGGTTGGAATGGGAAGAGTTACAATGGTTAGCCATGGTCGACACAAGGCATAGACTCGACAAGTGCTTTGTGCTTGATCTGCCAAGGCCGACTGGATCAACAAGTTGCTACCTATTTTAACTCTTGCACAGATTTCTCCCTTCCTCGCCCATTTCACATGCATTTCTTCCTCTAGCTTCACAATTCACAACTCTTCAATCCCTTTGTCTCATATCTTCTGCCTTTTCATCTCTGGCCTTTGTCTGATCATCAACCTATCAAAACTGCACCTCGCTGGTATCCACCTTACTTGTCAGGCTTTGACCTGTCCCGCCTCTTGTCCACATGTCTCTCCCTTCCCCGCCATCCGAAGAAGGGTCCAGACTTGAAACGTCACCGATCCATATTCTCCAGAGATGCTGTTTCACCCGCCGAGAGACTGCAGCACTTTGTGTCTTATTCCAAAACTGTGTTTCGATCAGTTCTAATAGCGGTGGGGGTGGGGTGGATGATTGGTTCAGCGGGAGCCAAGGGACTGATTCAGATGGTGTTTGGTTTCTCTCTTTGTATATGCAGATCTAACGCCTACATTCTCTGAGCTCCTGACACACTGGAGCGACTACCAATTGTTCCAGCTGACACAATTCTATCTGGAGAGACTGAAACAGGCGATTGAAGAAGGGGTTGAACGTCTCGGCCTCATGATGAGGCCTCGGGGATATTTCAGTGAACAAGAACACGGGGTAAGTGGAAGCATCACGGTGAGTTATGTTTCCTGTCACAGAACTGACGGCATTGGGGGAAGAGTGACCAATGTGGTCCCACTCACCTCGCACTGCATGTGTTGAACAGTGTAATGAAGTCACTGATCTCTGATCAGATTGCCTCCTGTAGATCTGGTAACAGGAATAAAACCTGTGACCTGGCATTTCTGAGAATGTTCCATTCTGATCCAGCTGTTCTTCCTACACATGCATCTTAGCACAACGGTCAGGGAGCAGTAAACTTGTAAACCAAAAGCAGAAACGATAATACTTCTCAAGTGTCATCAGTTTCATTGGTCACATTTAGCTCAGTTCATTAAACCACAAAGGACATTCTGCACAAGCACAAGGAACTGCAGATGCTGGTTTACAAAAACACACACAATGTGCTGCACAAAATAACTCAGTATTTAGACATGCTGTCTGACCTGCTGGATTAATCTAAGACATTAAACTGTTCACTTATCATTCAATTGACAAATAACATAAACAAAAGTACATTTACTAATAACTACTGTATTAAAAAATATTCAGCAGGTCGGTTATTTACGCATCTGTGGGAAGAGAAGCTGAGAATGTGCAGTGAAAGGAGGGGATGAGCTGCAGGAAATGTACTAGAGAGGAATGTCTTTGATCGGGTAAAACTGGGGTAGGTATAAAAATAAAAATGTTATCTGGTCAATGAGTGAATGCCGGCCGGCTCACAGAGGGTAAGAATGTAGATGAAAGAACATAATGGCTTCATAATGCAGAGCAGGAAGAAATGCAGGTTGGACTGGACACGTCCATTCCTAGTGGGATACAGTCCATGTGAGGCCAAAAGGAATTGGATTAATTTCACATCAATGTCAACACAGCCATCATCGGCCTGAATGGCCTGTTCCCGTGCTGTACTCTGCTGTGTTCCGGAACAGTGCCAGGTGTGAAACGAGATTCCCACTGTCAGGACTCTGGGAGTACACAGTCTGTCAGCACAGTGTCATGGGTGTATGTCACCATGCTCAAAACTACCGGAATATCCCATCATTGAACAGCTAATTCCCTCCCCATTAGCATTGTCTCAGTCACTTCTCAATATATTCATTGTTGTTCTTCACAGAGTGTCGCTGAGCTCGTGGTAAAGGGAAACCGCAGAGACAGTTCCACACTCTTCCTCAGTCTGGTGATGGAGAAGGGTAACCGTGCCCGGCGGGTGATGTGGGAATCCTTTGTGAAAATGCAGAATGAATTACCAAAGCTGGACAAAATACTGAAAGAAATCCAGGAGCTCGGTACGGTTAATCAAACACACTGAACTGAATATCACATTGAAACGCTGGAGTTAACAATGTTATTCAAGTCTGGTTTAATGAATGCTCGTTGATTTGAACAGGTCCTGATCCACAAGAATACATGAACATCACCAGAGGTTTAACTGAATTACCCTCTCATATGGAAGGTGAGTGTTGAAATGTACAGTTCACACCAATGACTTGTTAGAATTCATGTCATATTGAAACTGTTCACAGCTTTGCAGAATGGGAAATCAGAAGATCAAAGGCTAAGCAATTGTTGGACTGACACGGGGTTCACTGTGGATTGCTTCTTTGTCTGTTGATTCAGGTTTAGCTTAGTTTAGCGGATTGTCACATGTACTGAGGTACGGTGAAAAGCTTTTGTTGCGTGTTATCCAGTCAGCAGAAAGACAATATGTGATTATAATCGAACCATTTACATTATAGATAACCTATGAGGGAATAATGTTTGGTGCAAGGTAAAACGAGGAAAGTCCGATCACGGATGGTCCGAGCGTAACCAAAGAGTAGACAGCAGTTCCTAGATCACTCGATCTCTGACACACACTGCAACCATTACATTGCATTATTTCAACACCTCCAGGCATTAATTGTACAAGGTTTTGCAATGTATCAGGTTGAGGGAGAGATCTGGAAGAGATCTGTGAAATCCAGTACTCTCCCAGGGAGAATGTGTGTGCAGAGATCCTTCCATCTCCCTCTCTCTCCCTTTCTCTCCCTCTTCTCTCTCTCTCTCTCTCTCTCTTCCCCTCTCTCTCTCTCTCCCTCTTTCCCCTCTCTCTCCCTCTCTCTCTCTCTCTCCCCCCCTTTCTGTCTCCCCTCTTTCTCTCTCTTTCTCTTTCTCGCTCTCTCGTTCGCTTTCGCTATTTTTTCTCTCTCTCTTTCTCTAGCAATGTTACAAAATTTTGAGATTTAAAAAATCAAGTCTGCAATTTATCCCATCAGATAAAGCATAAAAAGAAGTTTAATTTGACACCTGATTCACTTTAATATCTTCAGTATTAAAAAAGTTATGGCCATTTTCATACTCAGAAATTAGCATCTTGTTCCCTGTTGCTTTTCCATTGACTTAACAAAAAAGCTGTGGACAAGGACAGTGAAAAGCCCATAACTCTTAAAAATTCTGCGATCTGAATGACATTTTCAGTTATTATAGATTGAAGCATTGTGAAACAAATATGAAACAATCTTACTTGGATGACCTGAAAATAAAGCATATAATTAGTTAGTTACCTAATTGTAGCTAATTACAAAATTCAATTACTAGATCAAAACTTCCATCCATTTCTTATTAAAACGTTAACATTTTTTTTAAAACCTAAGTGTCTAAATAACGTTCACACAAGAATTCACAATATAACATGATTTTTAAATCACATTGTCATGAATTTATAGGCCGAATTGAAGGAATTTAGTGTTTAATTCCCGTAAATGAATGGCCATTAAAATCAACTTGTGAGTGTGTTTTTGTGGAACGCGATCGTTTGGAACGTTGCAGTTTGCGGTGAATTTAACCCCCAGTCGGCAGGGAAAATACTGCCAGTTCGTATATTTTTAAGTCACCTTTTCGCAACATGAAATTTTGATTAAAGGCTTCCTAAAAAGCACGTTTTGATGTAAAAATAAACGGTGTACCTTGCCTTGTCACCTACGTGAGATCCGTCCCGTTGTCGGCGTTCACGGCTTTACAAGATAATTTTTAATTCACTCTAGCAATTAAATTATTCCCTCACTCTCTCCCCCCTCCCTCCATCCCCTCCCTCCACACCCCCCCTCGCTCTCCCCCCCTCTCTCCCCTCTCTCAAAAGAGAGAGAGACTTCGCTCTCCGCAGAAGGAGACAGAACCCTCTACCTCTCCCCTCTCTCTCTCTCTCCCTCAACCTCTCCCGCCCCCTCTTCTCCCTAAAGCCCCTCTCCTCTCCCTCTGTCCTCCCCTCTCTCTACCTCTCTCTCTCCCTCCCCACGTCCCTCCCCTGTCCCCTCTCTCCGCCTCCCCCCTCTCTCGACCCCCTCTCCCTCTCCCTCCCCTCACTCCCTCCCCTCATCCCTCCCCCTCACTCTCCCCCACACCTCCTCTCCCCCATTTAGACCTCTACACACCACCTCTCTCTCCCTCGCTCCGCTAAGGTGTTGGACTCTCGTTTTCTCTGCGGCCTCTCGTCCCCCCTCTCTCTCCTCCTCTCTCTCTCCCCTCTCCCTTTCCGGGCACTCTCTCTCTCCCCTCTCTCTCTCCTCTCTCATCAACGTCTCTCTCTCCTCTCTCGTCTCCCTCTCCCAGTTCCTCTCTCTTTCTCCCCGAGTCTCTCTTTCTCTCCTGCACGATCAGCGGCAAATCCCTCTCCTCTCTCCCTCTCTCTCACAACTCTCTCTCTTCTCTATTCTCCCTCTCTCTCTCTCTCTCTCCTCTTATCCCTCACTCTATCTCTCTCTCACACTCCTCATCCCTCCCTTTCCCTCCTCGTCCAGCCGGGAGGCTCTGCTCGCCGCAGGCGGGAGCCGCTCCCTCTCTCTCTCTGCTCTTACTCGTTCTCTCTGTCTCTTTCACTCACCTTCTCTTTCTCTCTGTCGGCCCGCCGGGAGCTCTCTCTTTTCGTACCTGCTCCTCTCTTTCTCTCCCAGAGGTCTCTCTCTTTACCTATCGAGAAAGTTCTCCCCCGAGGAACCGAGAGCGCGGCCACTCCCCATGTCTTCGCTCCTGTCTCCCTCCCCTCGCCTCTCTCCTCTCCTTCTCTCTCTCTCTCTCCTTCTCACCCGCTCTCCTTTCTCCCGTCTAGCCCTTCTCCTTTCTCCTTCTCTCTCTTTTCCCCCTCTCTCCTTTCTCTCTCTCTCTCCTTCTCCCTCCTCCCCCTCCCCCTCTCCCCCTCCTCTCTCTCCCTCCCTCTCCTCTCTTCTCCCCCCTCTCTCTCCCCTCTCTCCTTCTCTCCCCCCTACCCCCCCTCCCCTCTCACCCTCTCCCTCTCCCCTCTCTCGCCCTCTTCTCTCCTCCCCCCCTCTCTCTCCCCTCTCGCCCCTCCCCCCTCTCCCCTCCCCTCCCCCTCTCCCCTTCCTCCTCCCCATCCCCTTCTCTCTCCCCTCTCCTTTTCTTCTATTCTTCCCATTCCTCCTTTCTTTTCTCTCTTCTCTCTCTTTCCCCCTCTCTCTCTCCTCACTCCTCTCCCATCTCTCTCTCTCCCTCTCTGATGCCCCTCTCTCTCTCTCTCTCCCCTCTCTCTCTCTCTTTCTTCACTCTCTCTCTCTCTCTCTTCCTCTCCCTCTCCTCCTTCTCTCTCTCCTCTCCCCCTCTCTCCCTCCCTCTCTCCTCCCCTCTCCTCTCACTTTCTTCCCCTCTCTCTCCCTCCTCCTTCCCCTCACCCTTCTCTCTCTAGTCCTCTCTCTCGCCTCCCTCTCTCCCCTCTCTCTCTCTCACACACTCTTCTCTTTCTCTCCTCCTCTCTCTCTCTCCCCTCTCTCTCCCCTCTCTCTCCTCATTCTCCCCTCTCTCTTTCACCTCTCCCTCTCTCCTCTCCTCTCTCTTCTCCCCCCCTCTCTCTCCTCTCCCTCCTCTCTCTCTTCTCTCTCTCTCGCCTCTCTCTCTCTCCTCTCTCTCTCTCCCTCTTTCAAATTCCTCTCTCTCTACTCTCCGTCTCTCTCCTCTTCTCTCCTTCTCCTCTCTCTCTTTCTCCCCCCTCTCTCTCTCTCTCTCCCTCTCTCTCTCACTCCTTCTCGTTCTCCCCATTCTCTCCCGCCCCTCCTCCCCTCCTCTCCCCCTCCCAATCCCTCTCTCTTTCACCTCTCTCTCTCTCTCTTTCTCTCTCTCTCCTCTCTCTCTCTCTTCTCCTCCTCTTCCTATTCTCTCTCACTCACTCCCTCTCTCCCTCTCTCCTCTCTCTCTTCTCGCTCTCTTTCCTCTTTCTAACTCTCCCTTTCTCTCCTCTTTCCTCTCTCCCCCTTTCTCTCTCCTGTCCTCTCTCTCTTCCTCTCTTTCTCTCTCTCTTTCAATCTCTCTTTCTCTCTACTCTCTCTCTTCTTTCTCTCTCTCCCTCTCTCTCTTCTCTTTCTCCCCTCTCTCTCTTTCTCCCCTCTCTCTCTCTTTCTCCTCTCTATCTATCGTTCTCCCCTCTCTCTCCCGTTCTCTCCCCTCTCTGTCCCCCTCTCTCTCTCTTTCTCCTCTCTCTCTCTTTCTCCTCTCACTCTCCTCTCTCTCTTTCTCTCCTATCTCTCTCTCTCTCTCTCTCTCCTCTCTCATCTCTCTCTCTCCTCTCTCTCCCTCTTTCCCTTTCTCTCTTTCCCTCTTTCTCTCTCGTTCTCATTCTCTCTCTATCTCGTTCTCTCTCTCTCTTTCTCCTCTCGCTCTCTCTTTCTCCTCTCGCTCTCTCTTTCTCCTCTCGCTCTCTCTTTCTCCTCTCACGCACTCTCTCTTTCTCCTCTCGCTCTCTCTCTCTTTCTCCTCTCGCTCTCTCTCTTTCTCATCTCGCTCTCTCTCTCTTTCTCCTCTCGCTCTCTCTCTCTTTCTCCTCTCGCTCTCTCTCCCTCTCGCTTTCCCCCTCTCTCTCCTTACTGCACTGAAATCCGTCAGTGAATTCATTTAATTTAAGGGTATTGAACTCATTCTTGTAGTTTTTAATTGAGTTTTGAGTTGAGCCACCTAACATGTGTCAATTATCTGCATGTTCCCATGCAAGATGTTCAACAGAAATACAAGGAGACACTGCGAGCACAGACTGAAACACTGAGCGTCAACACCATCCTGATGAAGGAGAAGGTTAAGGATTTCCAGCTGCTTGATCGATACGTTGAGCTCACAATCATCTCAAATGTTCGAGATCGGACACTGATGGAACATGAGCTGCTGGCAAGAGGCCAGGACCATGAAAGTGGAGAGAGGAATGTCTCCGGGGAGAACTGGAAAAAATCAGGACAGATCAATTGTTCCACAGCAGCTTTTCCCGAAGTAAATCCGGGTCTGGGAGTTCAGCAACAGTAGCCGGAGTCGCAGGGATCGGAAAAACAACAATGGTGCAAAAGATAGTTCATGACTGGGCCACGGGGAAAATATACCCACACTTCCAGTTTGTCTTCAGTTTCAAATTCCGGGATTTGAACACTATTAACTGCAGAGTAACCCTGAGGGAACTGATTCTGGATCAGTATCCTTACTTTGGGAATATCCTGGCAGAGGTCTGGAAGAACCCAGAGGGATTGCTGTTTATATTCGACGGTCTGGATGAATTCAAGGGCAGAATCGATTTTGCTGATAGTCGGAGAGACACAGAACCTCAGCACCAGTGCCCAGATCCCGAGTGGTGGTGTGAAGTGTCTGACATTGTGTACAGTTTAATCCAGCACAAGCTGCTCCCAGGGTGTTCAGTGCTAGTGACCACCCGCCCCACTGCGTTACATTTACTGGAAGAGGCAGAGATCAGTGTCCGAGCTGAAATCCTGGGATTTGTTGGTGAGGAACGGAAGGAATATTTCACCAGGTATTTTGAAGATCAGACGGTGGCAACAGCTGTTTTCAAACACGTGAAGGAGAACGAGATCCTGTACACCATGAGCTACAACCCCTCCAACTGCTGGATCCTCGGCCTGACACTGGGCCCCTTCTTCACACAAACACACCGGGACCCGCAGCGAGTTCCCAAGACCATCACCCAACTATATTGCTACTTTATTCACCACATCCTGAAAAACCACGGCCGTGAGATTGAGAGCCTCCGTGAGGTGTTACTGAGGCTTGGTCAGATGGCCTTCACTGGAGTGGCTGAGAAGAACATCGTGTTCACAGATGGAGATTTGATCGAATACAATCTGCAGCCTTCCCAGTTCCTGTCCGGGTTCCTGATGGAACTTTTGGAGAGAGAGGATTCAGCCCGGAGCGTGGTGTACACCTTCCCGCACCTCACCATCCAAGAGTTTGTAGCCGCACTCGCACAATTCCTGACTCCAGATCGCGGGGATATCAAGACACTCCTCATTGAAGCCCATGGCAATTCAGACGGGCGATTTGAAGTATTTCTCCGTTTTATCGCTGGTCTCTCCTCCCCACGGGCTGCTTGGATCCTGGAGGAGTTTCTGGGTCCATTTCCTATTGAAACAATCTGCCGTGTGAGTGACTGGGTGAAGGAGGAGGTTCAACGTCAGATTAGAAATGCAGGGAGTGAGTATGGTCAAAGGAGGCTCCTGAACACGCTGCACTACCTGTTTGAGTCTCAGAATCCTGCACTGGCTCAGCAGACACTGGGATCTGTGGAAACACTTTCATTCCATGGACTGGGACTGACCCCGATTGACTGTGCGGTCCTGTCTCATGCCATCAGGCTCTGTGATACAATCAAATGCCTCAATCTGGCGAACTGCCGCATTCAGTGTGAAGGTCTCCAGCGGCTGGGACCGGCTCTGCACAAGTGTCAAGACATGAGGTAACTGTCCGTTTGACACTAACACTGAACTGTAAAATTGTTTCACTAGTTTGTTATTCCGTCCAACACCCCTTCTATGGGGCCGAGCGAGCGGCCGTCACTGTGCACTGTGGGGGGGTCACCCCTCCTATTTTACCCTCCCTCCCCCGGGTCACGCGTGTTGACTGCCCTGCCGTGCCGCCGTTCTCTGCACGGGGAACATTTCCCGGTCGTCGGTCGGTCGGGGAATGAGAATAAATGGTGAAAGTCACCAAACACCACAACCACAGAGATTCCAATCAATCAATCAATCGATCAGTTTTATTCGTCACTTGCGCACACATAAAGTGCAAGTGAAATGAGTTTGCCAGCCGCGAGCGAGCGGTACAATGAACAGAACACACAAACACACAATAAAAATGTAAAACAAACATCCACCACAGCATTCATCACTGTGGTGGAAGGAAGGCACAACAGTCCTCCATTTCCCCCCGTGGTCGGGACCTCCACCCTCCGCAGTCGCCATGTTGAGACAAGGTAAAGTCCAGGTAAGTCCTGAATCAGTGCTTCCCCACCGGAGACCGTGGCTTCAGGTTGGTGTAGGCCGCAGGCCGGCGGTCGAAGGTTTAAAGTTCCCGCCGGGCCGCAGACCGCAGGGCCGGCGGTCGAAGCTCCCCTCCAGGGATCCCCAGCGAGGGACCCCGCTCCTGATGGTAAGTCCACTCCGCACCCGCGGTAGAAGTAGGCCACGGGCCTGCGGTCAGAGCTCTTCTTCTCCGGGGTCCCCTACGAGGGATCCCAGGCTGCGGACGCCACTCCAGCTGGAGCTCTGCAGACCCCGGCTTCAGGCTGCCGTGGGCCAGTGAACGGAGCGCTCCCCTCCGGCCACCCCCGGCGAGGGCTCGCCCGCTCCACGCCGAGAACCCGCGCTGCGCCCGCCGCTGAAGCCCCGGGCCCGTCTCTGGGAAAGGCTGCACCGATCCTCGATGTTAGGCCACGGGGGGGGGGGGGGGGGGAGACATGTAAAAAGTCACCTCTCCGTGGAGGAGGCGACCGAAACAGTTTCCTCCTTACCCCACCCCACACACACCACCCCCACACAAGACGCACAGAGAGACATTAAAAACATACATTTAAACACACTAAAAAAACAAAAAAGGTAGAAAAACACTGACCCACACGCCGCTGGTGTTCAATATTTGTTCAATAATGTGCTGAGGTGTTTCCATAAATATCCGTTTGGGAGAAGTTATCTATCTCGGCCTCGCCGGGGTTTGTATCCGTCTGTTTCTTACTCTGTCTGTTTGTGTTTAGACTGGGACACAATGACCTGGGAGATTCCGGAGTGAAACTGGTGTCTGCGGCTCTGAGGAACCCGGACTGTAAAATACAGATACTGGGGTAAGTCCCAGACTGTGAGAGATTGTGTTTACACTCACTGGGTGTCTGACACTCAACATTAATATGATCAGTAATTGTGTCACTGATAAACACTGGGGATTTGCACCGTCTCCTGTCTCTCTGTGTCCCTCACCGTCACTCTCTCTCATCTCCAGGCTGGACAATGTCGGTCTCACAGATTCTGGAGCCGAGGATCTCGTCTCCGCTCTCAGTACAAACCACACGGTGATGGACCTGTGGCTGAGTGGGAATAAACTGGGAGATTCCGGAGTGAAACTGGTGTCTGCAGCTCTGAGGAACCCGGACTGTAAAATACAGAACCTGGTGTAAGTCCCAGACTGCGAGAGATTGTGTTTATACTCACTGGGTGTCTGACACTGAACATTAATATGATCAGTAATTGTGTCACTGATAAACATTGGAGATTTGCACCGTCTCTTGTCTCTCTGTGTCCCTCACCCTCTCTCTCTCTCTCTCATCTCCAGGCTGGACAATGTCGGTCTCACAGATTCTGGAGCCGAGGATCTCGTCTCCGCTCTCAGTACAAACCACACGGTGACGGAGCTGGTGCTGACACTCAACTCCCTCACAGACCAATGTGTTCCCGCTCTCCGCAGCCTCATACTGAACCACCCGAGACTGGAGCGGATCTGGTGAGTGTTTGTGTTAATGTTTAATGTGATAAAATATCAGGGGATCCATCCATCCGCGGGCTTCTTTCTCCTGTGATTTTGTTCTGTAAGTGTTGTTGAAATATTAACCCCAGTCCCTGTTATTGACACTGTTGTTTCATCTGTTTATTTCCTCTTTATTCCTCCACTTGTTTCAGCCTGGGGACGAATAAGTTCAGTCCGACCGGGAAGAAGGAACTGAGGTCGCTGCAGGAACCCAGACCCGGACTGAGTGTGGACGTGTGAACATCTCGTGGTGTGAACGTCACCGCCCGCCCTGGGTACCGGAATATTGTCGGCTGATTCCCCGCCCTCCCTCCCCTTTAAACGGCCGCCCTCCCTCCCCTTTAAACCCCGACATTTCCCTGGCCGGCCGGGCGGTGACGTCAGAGGCTGCCCTGCCCTGCCCGCTGTCACGTGACCCACCCGGGTACGCTGATGCTGATGCTGATGCTGGTGCTGCTGCTGCTGCTGATGCCGGGTATCCGGTGCTGCCTGCCTGCCTGCCCTCCAGTGGGGGACGGGGGAATTCCAGCGGGCAAGGGGACCTGATCTGACCTGCAGGATCCCGGATGTGACTTTATCATCAGCTCCTTCCTGCTGTGGATTGATGGTGACAGCAGCAACAGCAACATTGTTCAAACTGTTCATTCCCACAGCAATGTCTGTCACTGCTGTATCGTCTGTACATCACATGTAAATAGTTGATGGCTGTAAGTTAGTGGATCTGTAGATGACTAATATTTACACAACTATAATAATAATAATAATCTTTATTTCAGACTCAAGGTCCAGACAAGGGGCAACATTACATAAACATGTTTTGCATATTAAACGTCATAAAGTACATAAAATCTTAGTATATCACTTATAAAAGCATCATAAATTATATAGATTTTTAAAAACCACATCACATGAATTAAATTCAAGGACCTTTTGGGCAAAAGGGACTGGTTTCTGGGCTAATAGGGGCCTAGTGGGGACGACATGAGTGGTTTCAGGTAGGCCAAAGGTGAGCTGGCAGTTGGCTCACTCACAGCTGGTGGGCTGGCAGCTCACTCACGGCTGGTGGGCTGGCAGCTCACTCACTCATTCACGGCTGGTGGGCTGGCAGTTGACTCACAGTTGGTGGGCTGGCAGATGACTCATGACTGGTGTGCTCACACACATCCTCCATCACACACGCACACACTCTCACTCACAGCCACACACACACTAACAGCCACCCTCCATCTCACACACACACACTGAGTCACACACACAACATTAATATATGACAGTAAAACTCTCTTGAATCTACTCACGCAGCTCAGCGTGGCCTCTCCTCTGAACGGGACTTCCGGAGTGAGCAGGACCTTTGGATCGTGCAGAGTGCACGGCCAACAATCCAAACCATTCCATTTCAAGTCAAGCAGAGTGCAGGGCCAACAGGTCAATCCATTGTATTTCAAGTCAAGCAGAGTGCAGGGCCAACAATCCAATCCATTCCATTTCAAGTCAAGCAGAGTGCAGGGCCAACAGCTTAATCCAATGTATTTCAAGTCAAGCAGAGTGCAGGGCCAACAATTCAATCCATTCCATTTCAAGTCAAGAAGAGTGCAGGGCTAACAAATTGTTTATTGCAAGCACATTGCGGGCTAACAAATCGTTTATTGCAAGTACATTGTGGGCTAACACCATTTATTCCAAGCACATTGAAGACTCACAGTTCAGTTGACTCATGGCGTAGACTCAAAGTTCTGGACTCTCTCACGATCTGCCAGAGGGACTGACTCACGTCCGGCCTCTGGGGCTTCTGCAGCCCCCGGAAGAGGCGTTACCTTCCTCATGATCTGAGAGATTATAAGGGTAAAAATACACTAATGGTAGTTATTTACAGGCCTTCAAACAGAAACCACGATATAGGATACCAGTTACACCAGGAGATGCATAGAAACTGGATGATATTGCAGATAGTGAAGATGGATATCAAAAACTGCAGCAGGATCTTGATCAGTTGGCCAGGTGGGTTGAGGAATGGTTGATGGAATTTAATGCAGAGAAATGTGAGTTGTTGCATTTTGGGACATCTAACATGGGCAGGTATAATTGCAACGTTTAAGAGACATTTGGACAGGGACATGGATAGGACAAGTCTACAGGTATATGGACCTAATGCAGGCAGTGGGAATATTGTAGCTGGGACATGTTGGCCGGTGTGGGCAAGTTGGGCCAGAGATGCTGCCTCACCCGCTGAGTTTCTCCCGTATTTGTGTCTACCATTGAGATTACCGATGCTCTTTATCACTGAACCAGCTATTAATGGCCTTTTAACTGACGCCATCAATTCTCCATCCAGGGACACTGATATCTGTGGTACAAATAGGAAGTGTGGCACAATAAATAACAGGAAACAAACTTAGAGACAACCTTAGGGACAGACAAAGATAAAAGGTTTGAGACATTGTTCAATGATGACATGTCAAATCCACAAGTAAACACTGTCTTGTGAAAATAAAAATGCTGTAGATACTGTGAATCATTGAAACACTCTGGGTTCTCTCTGAATTTTATTTGAAGGCCTTCAATAAAACGACTTGTTCCATAGTTTCACCACTGATCTATGAGCTGTTTTATTTTGTTTTATCTGCTTATCTGAGTAAAGCCAGATACAGAAATAGCACACAATTTCCCCCAACAGTAACAAACAAGAATTACAGAATAAATAGATTATCCACAAATTGAGAATAGATTCATCTTTCTGTTACAACGATGGGTGCACACTGTAACATAATCAATGGAGTTCCTGAAACAATGGCGTGCATGTGCTGGCTGCTCTTGGAAAGGAGGCGCAGTCCTCTTTCTTACAGTTTGCCTTTCTTCCCAACCAATTGTTCAAGCGCTTTTGATTGCAACATGCGCCTTAATTTAGTTCAACAAAGAAACTAGCGTGTTACTAAAGTGGTGTTGTCACTGCATGTCTCTACTTTTATAACTGGCTGCGGTTCCCTAACACCACATTCCCACAATCTACATCCCTATTTACTAGTTATTAGCCCTCATTATGTTTTCCCCTACAATAAAGTTGTCTTAAAATCAGAGGGGAGAGATTTAAGAGGCAACCATTTCAGTCCGAGGGTAGACAGTATCTGGAATGAGCTGCCAGAGGAAGCTATGGAAGTGGATACAAAAAGACATTTGGGCAGATAAACGAGTAGGACGAGCTTAAGAGGGCTTTGGGCCAAATGCAGGCAAATGGGACTAGGCCACGATACTCACTTGGATCGGCATGAACAAGGTGGGTGAAGGGCCTGTTCCTGTACCGCACCCCTCTCTAACTCTACTCTGGAAATAAAGACAATGAACTGGGGCAGCAGATAGCTGTGGACTTAAGACAGTGGTTATGTCACAGTGTTGGGAGGAGAAGCAACTGAACTTGTTTTATTTGTAATTGTCTACTGCATATCGTGTTGTTATCCTTGCGAGCAAAGCACCAAGGCAAATTCCTTGTATGTGTACATACTTGGCGAATAAAATGTATTCAATTCAACAAAATAAGTGTGAAACCAAGCTGCCTGGCCCCTCCCATCGATATTGCTGCCTTTCCAAACTTGCTGTCTGTAGTTTTTAATCCCTGTTCTAATATTCCGAATCAAATTTTAATTGGTCATGCTCCATTTTCACTGAATAGATACATTACTATTGCTCCTCTACAGACAATAAATAAAACCCAATTCTGCTTGCTGTACACAACATGCAGTTTACCCCTGTTGGAAATTACTCACTCAGAGAAGCCAGGATCAGTAACACAACCCTCATTTCACCAGGTGACATTCTGCAAAGGAAAGCACGGAATTACAATCAGAGAGAAGTGAGGGGCTGGGGTCTTGTGCAGGTTCTAAACTGGGACAGCAATTGATAGTTTGTGAAACACATCACTCCCTGAGTGGGAGATCTACAGACAGACGTGAGATCTCCCTCTCAGCGTTGTACAGGAAAATCCATTACAATCAATTAACAGCAGAAGGTAACATTCTGAGATTGATCAAGTGGTGACGTCTTGTTACTTGAATCTGCACAGGTGTTGCTGCCTGGGATGGAGGGAGATGAGACCACTCCAACCTCCTCAGTCCCGGGGACTCTACCGTGAATGGTGACAGACTCTGCAACAGCTCACCGACTACCTTCCACACCCGTTTCACCAGTGAATAACTGCAAGGTTGGATAACAGTGCAGACGCTGTAGGGTTGGGTAAAAGATGCAAAGCAGACACACCGACACCTATTCTGGGTCTGTGGAATGAAGAGCCCATTGTCCACAGTCAACTTCCTCGAACATCCGCAGCTGATGTAGGGTTGGGGAAAAGATGCAAAGCAGACAAACCAACACCTATTCTGGGTCTGTGGAATGAAGAGTATATTGTCTACAGTCAACTTCCTCGAACAACCGCAGAATCAGTGATGGGTCAGCACTGAGCAGGGGGCTGCAATTGTAACAGGCAAATGTATTAGAGAGGAAACGCACTGTAGAAATCCTGCCACATGACCAGCTGACCATTATTACACAGAGAACCGTACTGGAACAGTAATGGACATGTGTAAACAGAGGCAGTAGTCCTAGTATAAACGCTGCCAGTGGACTGTGTATTGGAACAGTAATGGACAGTGCGGGCTAGAGAGGGTGTAGTACTGGGTCAGTATGTGACACTGAGCTGCGTATATGGGGACATTGTAGAGTATTTATCAGATTTATTCTCCACTCCAGCATCATCCCACGTGGCAGCCTGGCGCTGTGTGCTGGATCTACAGTGAACAGAGAGGGCTGCAAAAGGAAACTGGCAGCATCATTCCTGTTGTACTAAAACATGTGGCATCGCATATTGGTGTGTGTGCTCCAGACCCAGAACAGGCAGACAGTAAACAGGACATTGGCAGCTGATCACAACTACAGCACGCAAACAGGCTCTTTGGCCCAATTCCCGTTTGCCTCTGCCTGACCCTAATTATCCCTCTAATCCTTTCCTATCCATCAACCTGTCCAAACGGCATTTAAATGTCATAATTGTTCCTGCCTTTACCACCTCTGCAATTTGTTCCATACATCCATCACCCCCTGTGTGAATAAAACAGTCTCTCAGTTCCTGCTCATATTAGGACATGGAATAGCACATCACAGAAACATCCCTTCAGCCCACAATGCCTATGCGAATGCAGCAAGATATAATGAATCATATCTCCTTGTAAATGATGTTATAGAGGTGTATAAAATCGTGATGGCAATAAGTAGGGTAAACGTGAATGGTCTTTTCCCAAGTGTTGGGGAATCAAGAACCAGAGGACAGAGGTTTAATGGAAGAGGGGAAATATTAATAGGAACCTGGGAGCATTTTCTTATTCAGAGGATGGTGGGACCATGGAACATGCTGCCAGTGGATGCAGTTGAAGCAGGGACTATAACGGCATTAAAAAGAGACATGGACAGTGTCGAGCAACTGACACATACTCCCAGTAAAGATCCAACCGGTTTATTGGCAGATTATGAAGTTACACGGCATGTTGGCATCACGGAGTCTGCATCACCACAGGCAGCTTGTGTCAGGAGCTGTAATATGACAAAAGCCCGGCCTGGAATATAGATAATAGTGGTGGGGAGCATTTGTGTGTTAGTATTGGTGAACCTATAAGTAGAGCAGATCTACAGACAGGGACATGGAAAGGTTTAGAAGGAAATGGGCCAAGCACGGACAAATGGGACGACCTTAACTGGGGGATCTTAGCGGACATGAATGAATTGGGCCGAAGGGTTTTTTCCTGCTGAATGACTACACATGATCTATATCCGTCCGTTCCCTGCAGGTCCATGAGCCTCTCTGAAAGCCTCTCCAATGCCACTATTGTATCTGCTTCCTCACCACCCATGGCAGGATGTCCCAGCCACCCATCACCCTCTGTGTAAAACACTAGACCCACACATCTCCTATAAACTTTGTCTCGCTCATCTTAAAGCTGTTCCCTCTCATGGTTGACAATGTTGCATTGGGAAAGAAGGTCAATAGACAATAGGAGCAGGAGCAGAGGCCATTCAGCCCTTCGAGCTAGCACCGCCATTCAATGTGATCATGGCTGATCGTCCCCAAACAGTACCCCGTTCCTGCCTTCTTCTCATATCCCCTGACCCCCCTAATTTTAAGAGCCCAATCTAGCTCTCTCTTGAAAGTATCCAGAGAACCGGCCTCCACCGCCCTCTGAGGCAGAGAATTCCACAGACTCACAACTCTCTGTGTGGAAAAGTGTTTCCTCGTCATCGTCTAAATGGCTTACTCCTTATTCTTAAACTGTGTGTGTGGCCCCTGGTCCTGGACTCCCCCAACATCGGGAACATGTTTCCTGCCTCTAGCGTGTCCAAACCCTTAACAATCCTATATGTTTCAATGAGATTCCCTCTCATCCTTCTAAACTCCAGAGTGTACAATCCCAGCCCCTCCATTCTCTCAGCGTATGACAGTCCCGCCTTCTCGGGAATTAACCTGATGAACCTACGCTGGGCTCCCTCAATAGCAAGAATGTCCTTCCTCAAATTAGGGGACCAAAACTGCACACAATACTCCAGGTGTGGTCTCACCAGGGCCCTGTACAACTGCAGAAGGACCTCTTTGCTCCCATACCAGACTCCTCGTGTTATAAAGGCCAACAGGCCATTTGCTTTCTTCAATGCCTGCGGTACCTGCATGCTTACTTTCATAGACTGATGCACAAGGACCCCCAGATCCCGTTGTATCTCAATTTTTCCCAACTTGACACCATTTAGATAATAATCTGCCTTCCTGTTTTTGATACCAAAGTGGATAACCTCACATTTATCCACATTAAATTTCATCTGCCATGCATCTGCCCACTCCCCCAACCTGTCCCAGTCACCCTGCATCCTCATAGCATCCTCCTCACAGTTCACACTGCCACCCAGCTTTGTGTCATCTGCAAATTTGCTAATGTTACTTTGAATCCCTTCATCCAAATCATTGATGTATATTGTAAATAGCTGCAGTCCCAGCACCGATCCTTGTGGTACCCCAACAGTCACTGCCTGCCATTCTGAAAGGGACCCGTTAATCCCTGCTCTTTGTTTCCTGCCTGACAACCACTTCTCGATCCTACGCTTGGTCTCACCGATGTAGATCAGTGACATCTAGAGCAGCGGATGCAATAGATGAGGTTGGAGGAGATGCAGGTGAACCTCTGTCGCACCTGGAACGACTGCTTGGGTCCTTGAATGGAGTTGAGGGAGGAGGCTAAGCGACAAGTGTTGCATCTCTTGCGGTTGCAAGGGAAAGTGCCTGGGGAAGGTGTGGTGCGGGAGGGAAGGGAAGAATTGACCTGGGAGTTACGGAGGGAGCGGTGCTGGCTGCGATGGGCCGGCACCAGCAGGACCTCGCATTGATTCTCCCGAAACTTCGGGCCTCACTCCGCCCAGACCTGCAACGGACCCCAACTATACTGCATCCTCCGGATGAACCGCCTCGTCAATCAATGATTCCTGGCCCACCTTAACTCCACCAAGGACCTGAAACTAGGCCGCTCCTGCCACCGACCCTCCGCGACTCGACCGCCCGCAGGCCCCAGGCCCCACCTCCGGCCCGCGCCACCTGCCCGAGTCCCGCGACGCCATCTTGGCCACGAGGAGCGGCTCCAGCACTCACCAAGCGCCAACCTCATCTGGCCTTTGTCCAACCATCTGCCCCTCAAAACCCCCCTCACCTCGGCGTCAGCGTTCAACGTTCCGACCATCCCGACCATCCCGACCACGGGTGAACAAGGGAGGAGGAGGAGGAGGAGGACTGTGTGAACTGTATTGCCTTCCACCACAGTAGAGAACGCTGTGGTGGATGTCTGTGTTGGGTTATGTTGTGTATTATGTCCTTTTTTAATTGTAACACTGCATGGTAAATTATATTTCACTGCACCTTAGGGTGCATATGACAAATAAAGTTGAACTAGTGAACTATTGAACCTGTATCCTAAGATTTTGGTCTCCTAATCGGAGGAAAGACATTCTTGCCATAGAGGGAGTACAGAGAAGGTTCACCAGACTGATTCCTGGGATGGCAGGACTTCCATATGAGGAAAGACTGGATAGACTCAGCTTGTACTCACTGGAATTTAGGAGATTGAGGGGTGGGATCTTATAGAGACTTACAAAATTCTTAAGAGGTTGGACAGGCTAGATGCAGGAAGATTGTTCCCGATGTTGGGGAAGTCCAGAACAAGGGGTCACAGTTTAAGGATAAGGGAGAAGTCTTTTAGGACCGAGATGAGAAAAACATTTTTCACACAGAGAGTGGTGAGTCTGTGGAATTAATTCTCTACCACAGAAGGTAGTTGAGGCCAGTTCGTTGGCTATATTTAAGAGGGAGTTAGATGTGGCCCTTGTGGCTGAAGGGATCAGGGGGTATGGAGAGAAGGCAGGTACGGGATACTGAGTTGGATGATCAGCCATGATCATATTGAATGGCGGTGCAGGCTCGAAGGGCCGAATGGCCTACTCCTGCACCTATTGTCTATGTTTCAATGTTTCTATGTATGCATCTATGACTTGCTATAGGCTTTGTCCTGCCACTTCTCTCTGCCAACTTTCTTCCACTCCCCGCCCTCCCCACAATCAATCTAAAGGAAGTTCTCGACCCAAAACGTAATCTCTCCATGTACTCCAGAGATGAGGCCATTTGGCCCTTCGAGCCAGCACCACCATTCAATATGATCATGGCTGATCATTCCCTATCTATAACCCGTGCCTGCCTTATCCCCATATCCCTTGTCTCCATTAGCCCTTAGAGCTCTATCCAACTCTCTCTTAAATCCATCCAGTGACTTGGCCTCCACTGCCCTCTGTGGCAGGAAATTCCATAAATTCCATAAATTCACAACTCTCTGGGTAAAAAAGTTTTTTCTCAGCTCAATTCAAACTACCTTGACAACTCTCTCTGCCTCCCTCTCTCCCCACTCCACTAACTCCCATTGTTTCTTGCTTTAATCTGTGGCTTAATTTGCATCTGTGCCCTTTCACAAAATGTTATCTTGCCTGATATGAAAAGTACTTTATTTTCAGTCTGTTTATTTCCTGTTACATATAGGATTGCACGAATGGTGTTGAATTAATATGCAGCTTCTGTTAGAAAATGTAATGATGGCTGATTTGAACTTGGTGCATTTCTTCTCAAACTGTCCTGAAAACGTTGCCATTATCTGTTTTGTTAAAGAAGGAGCTGCAGATGCTGGAGAATCGAGGGTACACAAAATGCTGGAGAAACTCAGCGGGTGCAGCAGCATCTAAGGAGCGAAGGAGTTAGGCGACGTTTCGGGTCGAGACCCTTCTTCAGACTGGTCAGGGATCGGGGAAACGAGAGATATAGACGGTGATGTGGAGAGATAAAGAACAATGAATGAAAGATATGCAAAAAAGTATCGTTGATAAAGGAAACAAGCCATTGTAAGCTGTTTGTAGTGTGAAAATGAGAAGCTAGTGCGACTAGGGTGGGGGAGGGAGATAGAGAGAGAGGGAATGCCAGGGCCTGAGAGCTGAGAGAAAGGTGGGAAGGGGAGGAGACAGCAAGGGTTAACAGAATTGAGAAAATTCAATGTTCAAGCCCAAAGGATGCAGACTCCCAAGCGAATATGAGGTGCTGTTCCTCCAACTTGCGGTGTTGCTCACTCTGGCCGTGGAGGAGGCCCAGGACCGAGAGGTCGGATACGGATATGGAATGGGAGGGGGAGTTGAAGTGCTGAGCCATCGGGAGGTCGGGTTGGTTAATGCGGACCGAGCGGAGGTGTTCGGCGAAACGGTCGCCAAGCCTCCGCTTGGTCTCACCGATACAGATCATCCGGCATCTGGAGCAGCGGATGCAGTAGATGAGGTTGGAGGAGGTGCAGGTGGACCTCTGTCAGACCTGGAAGGACTGCTTGGGTCCCTGAAAGGAGTGGAGGGGGGAGGTGAAGGGACAAGTGGTTGCAAGGGAAAGTGCCCGGGGGAAGGGGTAGAGCGGGAGGGGAGGGAAGAATTGACAAGGGAGTTGCGGAGGGAGCGGTCTTTGCGGAAGGCAGACAGGGGAGGAGATGGGAAGATGTGGCGGGTGGAGGGGTCACGTTGGAGGTGGCGAAACTGGCGGAGGACTATGTGTTGTATTTGCCGGCTGGTGGGGTGAAAGGTGAGGACCAGGGGGACTCTGCCCTGTTTGCGAGTGGAGGGAATGGGGAGAGAGGGTGGTGTTGCGGGGTACGGAGGAGACCCTGGTGCGAGCCTCGTCTATAGTGGGGGAGGGGAATCCCCGTTGTTCCACGGGAAGACTTTTTTGCATATCTTTCATTCATTGTTCTTTATCTCTCACATCACCGTCTATATCTCTCGTTTCCCTGATCCCTGACCAGTCTGAAGAAGGGTCTCGACCCGAAACGTCGCCTATCTCCTTCGCTCCTTAGATGCTGCTGCACCCGCTGAGTTTCTCCAGCATTTTGTGTAACCCTCGATTCTCCAGCATCTGCAGTTTCTTCGTTAACAAGAAGTCCTTAGATGCTGCTGCACCCGCTGAGTCTCTCCAGCCTTTTGTGTACCCCAGGTAAAATGATGCAGTCACTTGGTCATAGAGTGATAGAGTGTGCAGACGGGCCCATCATCGAGCAATGTTACACAATGTAGCAAGGTTACACAATGTAGAGATTTTGAAAATCAAGTCTGCAATTTATCCCGTCAGATAAAGCATAAAAAGAAGTTTAATTTGACACCGAATTCACTTTCATATCTTCAGTATTAAAAAAGTTATGGCCATTTTCATCCTTGGAAATTAGCATCTTGTTCCCTACAGGAAGGTTTCACGGCAGTTTTCTCTCGCTCCTTTCTTGAAAAGTGGGATAACATGAGCTATCCTCCAATCCACAGGAACTGATCCTGAATCTATTGAGCATTGGAAAATGATCACCAATGCGCCCACTATTTCTAGAGCCACCTCCCTCAGGACCCTGGGATGCAGACCACCAGGCCCAGGGGATTTATCATCCTTCAGTCCCATTAGCCTACCCAATACTATTTCTCACCTCATGACAATTTCTTTCAGTTCCTCTACCCCCTTAGATCCTCTGTCCTCCAGTACATCAGGGAGATTGTTTGTGTCCTCCTCAATGAAGACAGATCCGAAGTACCTGTTCAACTCGTCTGCCATTTCCTTGTTGCCCATAATAATTTCACCCGTGTCTTTTTCCCTTAACATATCTAAAGAAGCTTTTACTGTCCTTCTTTATATTCCTGGTCAGCTTCCCCTCCTACTTCATCGTTTCAGCCCATATTGCCCGTGAGTGGGGGAGGGGGGTGGGAGTGGGGGAAGGGGGGAGGGGGATGTGAAGTGGGGGAGGGGTTGAGTGGGGGAGGGGGGTGAGTGGGGGAGGGGGGTGTGTGGGGGGAGGGTGTAGGAATGGGGGAGGGGGGTGAGTGGGGGAGGGGGTGGAGGGTGAGTGGGGGAGGGGGGTGAGGGGGGTGAGTGAGTGTGGGGGGAGAGGGGTGATTGTGTGGGGTAGGGGGGGGAGGGGGGGAGTGGGGGTCACAGTACTGGGTGGAAGGGGGTGGGGGAGTTTCTCCGGGTGAATGGGGAGAGAGGGGGGGAGGGGGGGTGCTGGGGATAAGGGTGTCCAGTGGGAAGGGGGGATTGGGGGGGTGGGGGAGTGGGGGAGGGGGGATATATGGGCGGGGAAACATGAGTGGGGGGGGGGGGGAGGGGTGAGTGGGGGAGGGGGGTGAGTGGGAGGAGGGGGGTGAGTGGGGGAGGGGGGGGTGAGTGGGGGAGGGGGGTGAGTGGGGGAGGGGGGTGAGTGGGGGGGGGGGTGAGTGGGGGGCGGGGAAGTGGGGGGGGAGGGGAGGGCGGGGGAGAGTGGGGGAGGGGGGTGATGTGGGGGAGGGGGTGAGTGGGGGAGGGGTGAGTGGGGGAGGGGTGGTGGTGGCGTGAGGTGGGGGACGGCGGGGGGTGGGGGTGAGGGGTGAAGTGGGGGGAGGGGGTTGAGTGGGGGGGAGGGGGTGTGGGGAGTGGGGGAGGGGAGTGAGTGGGGGGAGGGGGGTGAGTGGGGGAGGGCGGTGGGGGGGGGGAATGGGGGGACGCGGGGAGAGGGGGGGGGGGGGGGAGGGGGGGGGGTGCTGGTGAGGGGGTGAGTGGGAAACGAGGGGGCGTGAGTGGGGGGAGGGGTGAATGGGGGAGGGGGGTGAGTGGGGGGGGAAGGGGGGTTGAGGGTGGGGTGAGGGGGTGATTGGAGGGAGGGGGGTGAGTGGGCGTGAATGTGGGGGAGGGGTGTGAATGGTGGTGAGGGGATATTGAATGTGAGGGGACCGAGTGGGGGAGGGGGGGAAGTGGGGGGAGGGGTTCGGTGGTGGGGGTGAGGTGGGGGTGGGGAGGGTGTTTAGGGGGAGTGGTGGAGCGAGGGGGATTGGGTATGGGTGAGTGGGGGAGGGGTGAGTGTGGGTGGGGGCGTGTGAGTGGGGGAGGGGGGGGTGATCTTGATGAGTGGGGGGAAGGGGGTGAGGGTGGGGGGTTGTGTGGGGGTGTGGGGGTGAGAGGGGGGTGAGGTGGGGGGGGGGATAGGGGGGGTGAGGGTGAGTAGGGAGGGGGTGAGGGGCGTGAGTGAGGGGGGTGAGTGGGGGGGGGGGTGAAGTTTGGGGTGAGTGGGGTGAGGGGTGAGTGTGATTTGTGGGGGAGGGGTGAGTGGGGGAGGGGGGTGAGTGGTGGTGAGTGGTGAGTGGGGGATGAGGGTGAGATATGGGGGGTGAGTGGGTGAATGGGGAGAGTGGGTGAGTGGGGGAGGGGGGGTGAGTGGGGGAGGGGGGTGAGTGGTGGGGAGGGGGGTGAGGGGGGTGAGTTTGGGGGAATGAGGGGGGGGGGTGAGTGGGGGGGGGGTGGTGGGGAGTGTGAGTGGGTGTGAGTGGGGGGAGGGGGTGGTGGGGGGGAGGGGCGGGTGAGTGGGGGGGAGGGGTGGGGGGAGGGGTGAGTGGGGGAGGGGGTGAGGGGGGGAGTGGGGGAGGGGGGTGAGTGGAGGGGGGGAGGTGGGGTGAGTGGGGGAGGTGTGGGTGAGGGGGGAGGGGTGTGAGTGGGGGAGGGGGGTGAGGGAGTGGGGGAGGGGGGTGAGTGGGGGGAGGGGTGGGTGAGTGGGGTGGAGGGGGGTGAGTGGGGGAGGGGGTGTGAGTGGGGGAGGGGTGAGTGGGGGAGGGGGGTGAGTGGGGGGGGGGGGTGAGTGGGGGAGGGGGGTCCAAGTCCAATCCTCCCGCCCACTGTGAGCCGTCTCTAATTGGTTGCCATGTGAGTAGCTGCGACCCGGCAACAGCGTTTGATTGGCTCCCGCAGTGAAATGGGGCGGATTTAAGGTTGTCATTGGTTGCCATGCGAGCAAATGGTGAGCAGCAACAGCCTCTAATTGGTTGCCATGTGAGTAGATGCGACCCGGCAACGGCTCTAATTGGTCGCCGTGTGAGTGAAATGCTGAGCAGCAACAGCCTGTGATTGGTCGCCACGAGAGTGGCTGCGACCCGGCAACAGCCGCCGATTGGCCGACACCCTGCAATGGGGCGGATGCGCGGTTGTGATTGGTTGCCGGGCGGGCGAGTGGGGTCGGGGGCGGGGCGGGGGGCGGCGGTTGGGAGTTGGCGCGCGAGGAGTTGGCGGTTGGAGCGCGCGCGGGAACCGGCGCCGGCAGCGCGGACCCTGGAGAGAGAGAGAGTTCTATATATATATATATATATATATGTGTGTGTGTGTGTGTATTTATGTATTTATGTGTATAGAGAGAGAGACACGGACAACAGCGGCAGGAGGAGGACCCGGTGACCCGGTGACCCGGCCCCGGCCTCTGGCAGCGAGACGCTCCCTCAGTCCCTCACACAGAGGGAGGGAGAGAGAGAGGGAGAGGGAGAGAGGGAGCGGCTCAGTCAGTCAGTCACTCACACTCACAACTCTCTGGCTGCAAACGGGACACAGAGAGAGAGGGAGAGAGATATATATATATAGGGAGAGGGAGGGGGAGGGGGAGATATATATATATATATATAGAGAGAGAGAGATGAGGGGGTCATATATATATATATATATATAGGAGAAAGATAATATAGAGTGAGAGGGAGAGATTTATATATATATATAGAGAGAGAGAGGGAGATTATATTATATATAGAGAGAGAGAGGGATTATAGATATATATAGAGAGAGAGAGGGAGATATATATAATTATATATATATATAGAGAGAGAGGGGAGATATATATTATATATAGAGAGAGAGAGGGTGATATATATATATATAGAGAGATATATATATATATATAGAGAGGAGATATATATATATATATATATATAGAGAGAGGAGAGATATATATATATATATAGAGAGGAGAGGGAGATAATATATATATAGAGAGAGGAGAGAGAGATATATATATATATATATAGAGAGGGAGATATTATATATATATATTAGAGAGAGGGAGATATATATATATAATATATAGATAGAGAGAGAGGGGATATATATATATATATATATATATATAGTATATATATATATATATAGAGAGGAGAGTTCATATATATATAATATATATATATATATAGAGAGGGGTTAGATATATATATATATAATATATATATATAGAGGAGAGAAGAGAGAGAGGGAGATATATATATATATATATAGAGAGGGGGAGATATATATATATATATTGAATAGATTAAAGGCCGATAAATCCCCAGGGCCAGATAGGCTGCATCCCAGAGTACTTAAGGAAGTAGATCAGGAAATAGTGGATGCATTAGTGATAATCTTTCAAAACTCTTTAGATTCTGGAGTAGTTCCTGAGGATTGGCGGGTAGCAAATGTAACCCCTCTTTTTAAGAAGGGAGGGAGAGAGAAAACGGGGAATTACAGACCAGTTAGTCTAACATCGGTAGTGGGGAAACTGCTAGAGTCAGTTATTAAAGATGGGATAGCAGCACATTTGGAAAGTGGTGAAATCATTGGACAAAGTCAGCATGGATTTACGAAAGGTAAATCATGTCTGACGAATCTTGTGGAATTTTTCGAGGATGTAACTAGTAGCGTGGATAAGGGAGAACCAG